>JBBHAA010002505.1:232500-775000 GCA_037953035.1 Aquarana catesbeiana | reverse complement strand
ACTGTCCAGAATTTTAGTATCTGGTTTAGGGTGAAAGTGTATTTTTTTCATAGGACAGAAGTGAAAAACCTCTACCAGGATTTTTTCATCAATTTGTGGGATGTCCAGATTAGATAATATATTTCTCTATCAAAGCTCATCTCCAGTCATCAAGGCCTTACAATGACCCCCCATCCCCATGGCCTCCTATGGCGGTATATTATGCCTTATGTGTTTTAATACTTACCTTTTCTGAAGTTTAGAGATGGATCACATGAGCCACAGGGACCCCCCACCCCACTCTTCTCCAGGGTGGGTGATCTTCACTGACGCAAAGAGTTTTGATGACATGATGACATCAGCTCTACTTTCTGCACCAGTACACTGTAAATGTGCAGTGTGCGGGACACTGGACCAACAGGTCTCTACCAGGTCCATTACCCCCTCACAAGCACACGACCACATCCCAAGGCCCCAATTGGCCAGTTTCCTATTGGCCTCGGGGCGCAGAGCACTGTGCCCAGAACCCTCCCACCCTGCGATACCAGCAAATCGGCATTGGTTTCTGGCTTCCCGGACAATCAGAACAGGATGACCCAAACCCCGGGAAGAAGACCGGACTAAGACAGAAGCCACAGCACCGAGCACCAGGGGAGCCGTGACAGCTGGAGGGCTCTGCCGTAGGGTGAGTGCGGACCTGGAGGGACCCGCCTGCACCCCCCCCCCCCCAAAATCCTCCAGCAGCAGCCACCACTGCTTGTAATGCTGCCACCACATCTAAAGACTGATAAGCTGGCAATTTATGCCAGGGATATGCAATTAGCGGACCTCCAGCTGTTCCAAAACTACAAGTCCCATCATGCCTCTGCCTCTGGGTGTCATGCTTGTGGCTGTCAGAGTCTTGCTATGGCTCATGGGAATTGTAATTCTGCAACAGCTGGAGGTCCGCTAATTGCATATCCCTGCTTTATGCCTTCAAATTTAGATAAGAATTTAGGTCGCTGTCTGACCACGTTGCTCAGCAAGCTCAGAACCAATCAAAACCAGACCAAGTGCTACATGCACTTGGTACCATAGGAGATTTAATTGAGATTTTTAAAGATTTGGTGATACTTCTTCTTTATAGCGCTAAAAAAGTAGATTTGGGCTTTGAGCAACACAAATTAAATCTATTTATTAGGGTAGGTATTTACACCCAAAATTGGAAAATGCATGGCCCCGCCCACACAGCTGCACCATCCATTCACAGAGATGACAACCGCAGAAGAGTGAAGCATAGATCTCAATGGAACACAAATGCGGTGACCTCATTGCAATTGTAGTCCATTGACACCTTCTCCAGCCCCATACCTCAATACAGACCTGCTCCTGGAGGAATAGCCTGCAGAACCCTGGCATTGCACTCGCAATCCATTGATCATGGTTGCAATGTCTAAGAGGCTCCATTGCAAAAAAAAAAAAAAATTCTTGTGTTTAACTTGTTTATTACAGATCTTACAAGAGTAAAAAGATTGTATAGTTGAAGATAACAAAAAAGCCATGTAGTAAAAATCAGTCGTTTGAATTTGAAATAACACCGGGTAGGTGGCAAAGACGGTACTGATAAATGCACAACTCAACCAATAAAGTAAGACAAAGTAAAGAGGAGAGCATAGCTTTAGTTTAAGGGAGTCAAGGGGGAGAAGGCTATGTTGGTGGAAGGAAGGAGGGGGTAGAACGGGACCTGGTAGTCGGGAGGGGTAGGGGGCGGGACTGGCCAGAGAGGACACTATGTGACAGCGTGTAGCAATAAGGCTATATGAGTATATAAAAGGTCAAGTAGACGATGGTCAAAGCCAATTGTAGGTAAAGGCGAGACCTATGACCCAATGTGCCCTTGTTTCATCCACTGACAAGTACAGGGAATCAGGGAGCTACCCCTAGCTGCTGGCTTCTTTTGTGGCCGTCACAAGAGCAAATCAATCCTTTGGAATCCCATTTGGTGTAAAATGTAAAAGTACCTCGCTTGGTTTCCATAGGAAGTGAAAGAGGATGCAAAGAATCCTAAAAACCCATCCATACTCTATAAGCAATAGGTCACAGACATTATGGTAAAATGTTCTGGGTATGAGCAACCACGAAAACATGTAGGTGGGCGACCTTGGATTTTTTTTAACCAATATGGTTGCATTTATACATTTTTTGCAAAAGGTTGACTATGCCTTCAACAAAAATCTGGATCAAACAAAGCTGCAACACATGTGACCTGAAAAAAATGAGATTTAGAGTTCTCCATCATCCATTATCACGTCCTTTTTCTCACTCCGAGTAACAGAAAAGCTTTATCAAATACTTACTGTAATTTTCCTTTCCCCGTGCCCATTCCTGGCAGAACATATGTAGTAGTATCTCCCACCTAAGTCCGCCCACAGGACCAGCGCAAAGCTATAAAGTGTTGACACCCACACAACATCCCATTTCTTGTAAAATACTAGTAACGATCTGGGTGGGTTTAGAATTCTGCCATGGATTGTTGCATTGAAAGGAAAATTATGGTAAGTATTTGATACGATTTTCCATTTTCCTGGCTCCAACATGCCAGCATACTTGTGGTAGGCCAATACCTACCTACCAGGGTGGGAAGCTTAAATCCTATCTTCCTATCTTTTTATAAGAGACAAGAGAGTATCTGCTGTAGAGAGGACTACTGAGCCCATGTGTAGTATCAAAGATGCCATAAGTGGACCTGTTTGGCTGTCGATATGTTGGCAGACACCTCTACATAAGGCGCCCATGATGGTCAGATGCTGCCGGTCAAATGTGCAGCAATTACTCATGGTGGCTCCAGCCCAGCTAATATAACTTTAGGAACTGCAAGGTGAATGTGCAATGATGCCTTCTATCCTTGTTGGCTTCCAAGGAGCTAGGTATAGCTGTTCTGGCTACCTAAACAACTGTTGTTTGCAAGTGTGCTTTCTTCGATCTGGATGTATTGAGAGAGTATTTTAAGTGGATTGCAAATCAAAACCTAACTAAGATTAAATCTACTCCCACCCCCATTCTAAGCCTATGGCATCTACCTTGTAAACGAAAAGTTTCATGATATCTCCAGCGCCGGCTTCAGTGTAGCGGAGAGCCCTGCAGAGCCTCGATGATGAAGTCATTTACTGTGGGACATCTGTTGTCCCCTATCCCTCCTCTCCTCCCTGGTCATGTGGCCGGACCAGAGTGACTTCAGTGTAGGAAAATATAGGTGTTTTTCCTCTTACTGAGTAGATAAATTTGGTTTAAAATGGGGGGGTGGGAATTGATTTAACCTTAGTTAGGTTTTGACTTGCCTTCCACATTAACCTATGGATGGTCAAAAGCATTCCCACTGTGGGTTTAGGCAAACAGCAAACAAACACCAGCAATGGGCTGTTTTGTGAGTGTCAACACTTGACTATACTATAGCTTTGCACTGGTCTTGTGGGTGGAAGTATAGTGCCTTGAAAAAGTATTCATACCCCTTGAAATTTTCTACATTTTGTCATGTTACAACCAAAAACATAAATGTATTTTATTGGGATTTTATGTGATAGACCAACACAAAGTGGCACATAATTGTGAAGTGGAAGGAAAATGATAAATGGTTTTCAATTTTTTTTGCAAATAAATATGTGAAAAGTGTGGCGTGCAATTGTATTCAGCCCCCCTGAGTCAATACTTTGTAGAACCACCTTTTGCTGCAATTAAAGCTGCAAGTCTTTTTGGGGATGTCTCTACCAGCTTTGCACATCTAAAGATTGAACTTTTGCCCATTCTTCTTCTTTGCAAAATAGCTCAAGCTCTGTCAGGTTGGATGGAGAGCGACTGTGAACAGCAATTTTCAAGTCTTGCCACAGATTCTCAGTTGGATTTAGGTCTGGACTTTGACTGGGCCATTCTAACACATGAATATGCTTTGATCTAAACCATTCCATTGTAGCTCTAGCTGTATATTTCGGGTCTTTGTCCTGCTGGAAGGTGAACCTCCACCCCAGTCTCAAGTCTTGCAGACTCTAACAGGTTTTCTTCTAAGATTGTCCTGTATTTGGCTCCATCCATCTTCCCATCAACTCTGACCAGCTTCCCTGTCCCTGCTTAAGAAAAGCAACCCCACAACATGATGCTGCCACCGCCATGCTTCATGGTGGGAATGGTGTGTTCAGGTGTTCAAGCGTTTTGCTTTTAGGCCAAAAAGTTCAATTTTGGTCTCATCTGACCAGAGCACCTTCTTCCACATGTCTGCTGTGTCTCCCACATGGCTTCTCCCAAACTGAAAACGGGACTTCTTCTGGCTTTCTTTCAACAATGGCTTTCTCCTTGCCACTCTTCCATAAAGGCCAGATTTGTGGAGAACACGACTAATAGTTGTCCTGTGGACAGATTCTCCCACCTGAGCTGTGGATCTCTGCAGCTCCTCCGGAGTTACCATGGACCTCTTGGCTCTTCTCTGATGAATGCTCTCCTTGCCGGCCGTTCAGTTTAGGTGGACGGCCATGTCTCGGTAGGTTTGCAGTTGTGCCATACTCTTTCCATTTTCGGATGATGGATTGAACAGAGCTCTGTGAGATGTTCAAAGCTTGGGAGATTTTTTTTATAACCTAACCCTGCTTTATACTTCTCCACAACTTTATCCCTGACCTGTCTGGTGTGTTCCTTGGCCTTCATAATGCTGTTTGTTCACTAAGTTTCTCTAAAAAACCACGAGGGCTTCACAGAACAGCTGTATTTACACTGAGATGAAATTACACACAGGTGGACTCTATTTACTAATTAGGTGACTTCTGAAGGCAATTGGTTCTACTAGATTTTAGTTGGGGTTATCAGAGTAAAGGGGGCTGAATACAAATGCATGCCACACTTTTTAGAATTTTATTTGTAAAAAATGTTAAAAACCATTTATCATTTTCCTTCCACTTCACAATTATGTGCCACTTTGTTTTGGTCTATCACATAAAATCCCAATAAAATACATTTACGTTTTTGGTTGTAACATGACAAAATATGGAAAATTTCAAGGGGTACGAATACTTTTTCAAGGCAGTGTGGGTAGGGATACTATCACATGTGTGCTGCCGTATTGGCGCCAGGAAACTTCATTATGGCCCCTTGTTTTTACTTGCAACTCATAATCTATGGTGTGGCATTGTTAGTGAAAGTCTTTAAAATGTTATTGGCCTGTGATGAATGAAATGGTTTAAAGGTATCAAATGTATCAAATATTTTTAAGGCATACTTCCTAAGGCTTGTTGTTAAATTGCTTTGAATTTCCATTTGTTTTTGATATCCAGTGGATATGAATGTCGGGATGACAGCTCTGGTTAAAAGCACATTTTTTTTAAGGAAAATAAGCCTTTTAAAAAAATATATTCTGGGAACGGGCCCCGCAGTGGTGCTATTTTTATGTTTGAATGTTTATATTCCGGTTCAAGTTATAGTTTTTCTTATCAGAAAGTGATTCATGTCAATGTATATTTTAGCATAGAAAACTTATAAAGAACACATTTGTAGGCTGCCAATCTGAACTGGGTAAAGCTTTTTATTTTATTTTTATTTTTTTTATTACACATTATAAGTCATAAAAATCTCTCAACAAAGCTCCACCAACATTCACAGCCACAGCACATCTTATATAAAAGTTGCATTGTATTTTACGACTGTGTTTCTTACAAAGTAATTTTAATCCTGTAATATTAAGTTTGAAAGTAAATTATTTCATTTGCTAAAACAACAGATGTGTTGCACTTCTTGTTCAGCGCCGCATGCTACGCGTTAATGAAGATGAGATTCGAGGAAACAAATCGAGCTTGCAATAATGATGTATATTTAGGGGGAAAATGAAATAATACACAAATACACAGGGATTCATATACTGCCTATGAAGCCGATTGAGATGGAGACTGCTCCAAAAAACAAAGGGAAAATGTATTCTATGCTCTTACCACCTGAGACACCTGGGGCAATATTTATATTACCGCACTACCCAGACCAGATCTTTCCAGCCTTTTTTTACAATGGAGGAAGACCTTAAATAGTTTCAGGTCTTAGGTGACCCCCACTAAAATGTTTGGACCTATAGATCATGGAACAGTCATGTGATCAGTAGTTTGTAGAAAGATTCCAGTAACAATAATGAAATAAATAATAATAATGAAATAAAACGGATAATAATAATGGGAAGAAAAGAAAGAAAATGCAAATTGTAAAAAACCCCTTACACTGGTGGTCAGTGTAAAAGTGACCCCTTACTTTGCCAGTCACATAGGTTGGACTTGATGGACGTGTGTCTTTTTTCAACCTCACCTACTATGTAACTATGTAGAAGTTACCCCATACTTTGGCAGTCAATGTAGAAGTGACCCCTACTTTGGCAGTCACATAGGTTGGACTTGATGGACTTGTGTCTTTTTTTTCAACCTCACCTACTATGTAACTATGTAGAAGTGACCCCATACTTTGGCAGTCAATGTAGAAGTGACCCCATACTTTGGCAGTCAATGTGGAAGTGACCCCTTACTTTGGCAGTCAATGTAGAAATGACCCCTTACTTTGGCAGTCACATAGGTTGGACTTGATGGACTTGTGTCTTTTTTCAACCTCACCTACTATGTAACTATGTAGAAGTGACCCCATACTTTGGCAGTCAATGTAGAAGTGACCCCATACTTTGGCAGTCAATGTAGAAGTGACCCCTTACTTTGGCAGTCACATAGGTTGGACTTGATGGACTTGTGTCTTTTTTCAACCTCACCTACTATGTAACTATGTAGAAGTGACCCCATACTTTGGCAGTCAATGTAGAAGTGACCCCATACTTTGGCAGTCAATGTGGAAGTGACCCCATATTTTGGCAGTCAATGTACAAGTGACCCCATACTTTGGCAGTCAATGTGGAAGTGACCCCATACTTTGGCAGTCAATGTAGAAGTGACCCCTTACTTTGGCAGTCAATATAGAAGTGACCCCTTACTTTGGCAGTCAATGTAGAAGTGACCCCTTACTTTGGCAGTCAATGTAGAAGTGACCCCTTACTTTGGCAGTCAATGTAGAAGTGACCCCTTACTTTGGCAGTCACATAGGTTGGACTTGATGGACTTGTGTCTTTTTTCAACCTCACCTACTACTGTATGTAACTATGTAGAAGTGACCCCTTACTTTGGCAGTCAATGTAGAAGTGACCCCATACTTTGGCAGTTAATGTGGAAGTGACCCCTTACTTTGGCAGTCAATGTAGAAGTGACCCCTTACTTTGATGCTCAGTGTAGAAGTTACCTATACTTTGGTGGTCACTGAAGAAGCAACCCCCTACTTTCACAGTCAACGTAGAAATGACCCCCTACTTTGGCAGTCAGTGTAGAAGTGATCCATTACATTGGTGGTCAATTATGAAGCAATCCCTTACTTTGGCAGTCATTGTAATCATTGCAATCAATGTAGAAGTGACCCCTTATTTTGGTGTTCAGTGTAGAAGTGACCCTATACTTTGATGGTCACTGAAGAAGCAACCCCTTACTTTGGCAGTCGGTGTAGAAGTGACCCCTGCATTGGTGGTCAATCAAGAAGCAATTCCTTACTTTGTCAATGAATGGTGGTCAATGAAAATACAACCCCTTACTTTCGCAGTCACAGTAGAAATCACTCCCTACTATGGCAGTCAGTGTAAAAGTGACCACTTACTTTGGTGGTCATTGAAGAAGCAACCCTTTATTTTGGCAATTGATGTAGAAGTTACCCCTTACTTTGGTGCTCAGTGTAGAAGTGACCTATACTTTGGTGGTCACTGAAGAAGCAACCCCTTACTTTGGCCTTCAGTGTAGAAGTGACCCCATACATTGGTAGTCAATGAGGAAGCAATCCCTTACTTTGACAGTCAATGTAGAATTGACCTCTTACCTTGGGTTCTCCAGTGAAGATATAACCCCTAACTTTCACAGGCAATGTAGCAGTGACCCCCTACCTTTGCAGTCAATGTAGAGGTGACTCCTTACTTTGGTTGGCTGGTTCAGATGTGACCCTAAACTTTGGTGGTCAGTGAAGAAGTGACCTCTTACTTTGGCAGTCAGTGTAGAAGAGACCTCTTACTTTGGTGGTCAGTGTAGAAGTAACCCCTTACTTTGTGGGTCAATGTAGGCCAGAGATTAATATGTCACTGCTCTCCTCTCAATGAACCTCCAGCAACCTCTGGAGAAACCCAGGGGTTTCATGGAACCTGGTTTAAAATGGTTCCCCTAGACCAGCTGTGAAGCTGCATGGAGTTGCAGCCAGATTCCCACAGTTAGCATGGCAGCGCTTGGGCCCCAAAAATTTGGCAAAGTTTTGGCCTAGTTGAAGACAGTGCTGGACCCCTTTTAATAAATGTAAGCAGCTACAGTATTTGTAGCTGCTGACTGTTACATTTTGTTTTTTTTGGGGGGGGGGACTAAAGATTTGCTTTAATTGAAAACAAAAATATATATATAGAGCGAGAGAGAGAGAGAGAGAGAGAGAGGGAGAGAGAAAAGAAAAAATTCTAGTAAAATAAAAAGAGGAAAACTTTCTCAGTAGAGAAAAGATGTCCATCCTCTTAGGAAACTAGCAAAAATCGGAAGCATGCTGGGAGTGGGAGGGGCTATACCTGCCTGGCCAATTGATCTTCCTGAAGGTGGGAGTATAACCCAATCACATCAGAATAAATACTGATCTTGTGTCCCTTAGGGATGAGAAAGCAGGAAACACATTTGACATTTTGACACGAAAGTTGGGGGGTGGTTGTCTTCGAACAATGTATTAAAAATTGCAGTTATCTTTTAAGGATATTTTTAGGGTACCCTTTTCTAAGATACATAAACTCCTAGGGCTAAACATTGCAACGCATGTTATTACAATCTCAGTTCACCAGATCGTGCGACAGAAAGTAAACAGTATAAATGGTTACAATGTGATGTGAAATTTTAATTGAGAGACATGACTTCAGCACTTCAGGATTTGTATTACGGGAAGGTCAGACAGGATCAAGTACCCATTGCAATTTGCATGACATACTGTAAGAAAGTAAACAGAGCAGACCTCTGTTTTATCAGTCACTGATACATGGACACTTATAGGGCACATCTGTGTTTGGATGAGCCCAAAAACAGAGCAATTTTTTCATACGACCGCACAAACAAATGCCATCTGTTAAATGCTTCTTCTATGTCAAAGCCCAGACGAGTGACATTTGTCCTCCAGATATCCTGGCTGGAACACCAGATAACAGTTAATGCAAAGTACTGTGCAATGGGAAAATTCTAACACAGGAGAACATCTAAGTTCCTATTCTATGGCCTTCAAGACTTTCTGTCTTGTACCACTTATATGCCCTGTACACACGGTCGGACTTTGTTCAGACATTCCGACAACAAAATCCTAGGATTTTTTCAGACGGATGTTGGCTCAAACTTGTCTTGCATACACACGGTCACACAAAGTTGTCGGAAAATCCGATCGTTCTAAACACGGTGACGTAAAACACGTACGTCGGGACTATAAACGGGGCAGTGGCCAATAGCTTTCATCTCTTTATTTATTCTGAGCATGCATGGCACTTTGTCCGTCGAATTTGTGTACACACGATCGGAATTTCCGACAACGGATTTTGTTGTTGGAAAATTTTATAGCAAGCTCTTAAACTTTGTGTGTCGGAAAATCTGATGGAAAATGTGTAATGGAGCCTACACACGGTCGAAATTTCCGACAACAAGGTCCTATCACACATTTTCCGTCGGAAAATCCGATCGTGTGTACGGGGCATAACATAAACATCTAAAAAGTATCAAATGTAGAGAACATAAATACATATATGGCACTCCCCCCCCCCCCCCCGGAGGAGTTTATGATGTATGGGTCCCCTGATTCCAGAGGACAGCGAACCCCTTTGGCAAAGCAACACCCTCTGACATACCAAGGCTGAAGAATGAAGATTTATTTGAGCTATACACCCAACGAGGCAACAATAATGAAAATAAAACTGCAACGGCAATAAACATGTAACATCCTCCTAGGTAGGTTGCTAGGATGGTAGGTAAATTTAGTTACTTTTGGCTCCTCTGTAATAATTGGAACAGTTATTGAATTCTTTGGGCTGTTCTAGATCTCACAGGCTGCAGGTTTGATTGCTTACCCCTGCATTCTGGAGGCTTCCAGAACATAGAAGCCTGGGAGAGTCAAATAGACAGCTTGAGTACATATTGAATCCCTGGGGAGGTGTGCCCAGTAAGTGGCTGGAGGGAACATAAATAGTCAGGGTCAGGAACAGCCTGCTTCTTGTCCTGCTGGAGAACTTCCCAGCCTCGGGGGCTGCTGCCCCTTGGAGGCAGTGTTGCTGGAATCTGCTGATGTTCATTGAGGTCCCAGCTATAGCAGAGCTGGGGGGGGGGGGGGCTTTTCCTAGTTACCGTTGGCGATAATAAAGCAGTTTCACCTAAGGTTTTGGTTGGGAGAACTCATTGAAGAATGCCTGGTGAAAGCTGGAGGGTGTGTAGCTGCCTGGGACATTTTGAGTACTGACCTGCGTTCAGGGTCCTAGTGATTGGGTGCTGTTTTACATTTGGGGTATAAGTCGTAGCTCTCTCTGAGACAGGGGATTCCTACAGGGTCTCATTTCTGGCCTTCTCGTTTCTGGCTGTTCAAAGATGTTTCACCTGGTGAAGTGTGTCCTCCTGTTACAAGTCAGCATTTTCTGGAGTATACCATACCACCCCAACCCCTCTCCTGTTACAGGTTCTACATGCACTAAATCATAAAAAGACATCCCCTAGACTGTATAATGAAGTAAATGGACAGTTGCCTGTTTGATTGGTGGCCCCTGCACAGTTTAGGGAAGAACCTAACTAAAACCAGAGGCTCCTATGGTGGTAGCGCTACAAACAGTAACAAAATAAAACACATTTGTACGTTACAGCAAAGACAATGTGGGGACCAAGGCAGTAATTTATGTGTGTCCCTGCGCAGCTTACAGGACTTGAAGGATCAGCTAGTGACGACTTGGTGCCAGATACCACAGTTTAGCTTCAGAGGTCTGGTGGAGTCCATGGCTTGACTGGTCAGGACTGTTTTGGTGGTAAAAGGGGGACCCAGTCAATATTAGCTGGGTGCTCATAAAGTTATGGCTCACCAGTGTATATAATATATACCCAGATATACAGAAGAGATATCCAAATCATTTTTTTTATATGACCACCCTTTGGCTTCTAAACAGCATCAGTTCTTCTTCTCGTAGGCTGCCTCAAATCCTTCTGTCTCTTCATGTCATCCCAGGCAGACTCCATGATGTTGAGATCAGGGCTCTGTGGGGGCCAAACCATCACGTCCAGGACTCCTTGTTCTTCTCTATACCGAAGATAGTTCTTAATGACATTGGCTGTATGTTTGGGATGGTTGTCCTACTGAAAAATAAATTTTAGGCCAATCACACGCCTCACTGATGGTCTCCCTGATGGAGAAATATCTGCCTGTATTTGTCAGCATTGAGGACACCATTGATCCTGACCAAATCTCCAACTCCATTTGTAGAAATGCATCCCTAAACTTGCATGGAACCTCTACCATGTTTCACAGATGGCTGCATTACTGTACCGCTCTCCATTCCTTCCCCCAACAAACTGCCTCCTGCTACAGACAAATATTTCACATTTTGACTCATCAGTCCAGAGCATCTGCTGCCAGTTTTCTGCCCCCCAGTTCCTATGTCTTCCTGCATAGGACATGGAAACAAGGCTAAGCAACTCAACTATGCAGATCAGGATCAATGGTGCCCTCAATGCTGAGAAATACAGTACTACTTCATAATGCCATGCCAATAGGGATGGATTGGCCCCAAATGTATTCCGCAGCAGGTCAACGACCCAAAATACACAGCCAATGTCATTAAGAACTATCTTCAGTGTAAAGAAAACAAGGAGTCCTGGAAGTGATGGTTTGGTGTGCAAGTGTACCTAGAAGAAGGCAAAGGGGTCCACACCAAATATTGATTGGATTTGGATTTCTCTTCATTTACTTTTCATTTTGTTCATTGATAAAAAATAAACTATTAACACTTCGATATGTCTTCAGGAGGCGCATTTGACTCCTGAACACATCGATCACCTCAAGAAGCCTTGGCTGCAGTGGACGAGCCATTCCTCTTATTCTAGGGGGGGGGTATCAGTATTAGTGCACCGCTTGGTCTCATGGGAGTGTGTGAAGGTTCAGGTAGACCCCCATGGGAGGTATGTCTTTATCTGGGCACAGCTACATGCACTCCCATCCCCCCTTCTGCTAACACTTCGATTTCTGAAAGCATTCTGCATTTACAGCATTAACATCGCACATGCCTAAGACTTTTGCAGAGTTTATATACTGTATATATATATATATATATATATATATATATATATATATATATACACACAGTGGATATAAAAAGTCTACACACCCCTGTTAAAATGTCAGGTTTCTGTGATGTAAAAAAAAAGAGACAAAGATAAATTATTTCAGAACTTTTTCCACCTTTAATGTGACCTATAAACTGTACAACTCAGTTGAACGACAAACTGAAATCTTTTAGGTGAGGGAAAATAAAAAAAACGAAAATAATCTGGTTGCAGAAGTGTGCACACCCTTAAACTAATACTTTTGTTGAAGCCTCTTTTGATTTTATTCCAGCACTCGGCCTTTTTGGGTATGAGTCTATCAGCATGGCACATCCTGACTTGGCAATATTTGCCCACCCTTCTTTGCAAAAACACTCCAAATCTGTCAGATTGTGAGGGCGTCTCCTGTGCACAGCCCTCTTCAGATCACCCCACAGATTTTCAATGGGATTCAGGTCTGGGCTCTGGCTGGGCCATTCCAAAACGTAAATCTTCTGGTGAAGCCATTCCTTTGTTGATTTGGATTTGTGCTTTGGGTTGTTTTCATGCTGAAACATGAAGTTCCTCTTCATGTTCAGCTTTCTAGCAGAAGTCTGAAGGTTTTGTGCCAATATTGACTGGTATTTGGAACTGTTCATAATTCCCTCTACGTTGACTAAGGCCCCTGTTCCAGCTAAAGAAAAACGAGCCTCCAAGCATGATGCTGCCACCACCGTGCTTCACGGTGGGTATGGTGTTCTTTTGGTGGTGTGCAGTGTTGTTTTTGTGCCAAACATACCTTTTGGAATTATGGCCAAAAAGTTCAACCTTGGTATCATGAGACCATAACACATTTTCCCACATGCTTTTGGGAGACTTCAGATGTGTGTTTGCAAAATTTAGCCGGGTTTCAATGTTTTTATTGGTAAGAAAAGGCTTCCGTCTTGCCACTCTACCCCATAGCCCAAACATATGAAGAATACGGGAGATTGTTGTCATATGTACCACGCAGGCAGTACTTGGCAGATATTCCTGCAGCTCCTTTAATGTTGCTGTAGGCCTCTTGGCAGCCTCCCTGACCAGTTTTCTTCTTGTCTTTTCATCAATTTTGGAGGGACGTCCAGTTCTTGGTAATGTCTCTGTTATGCCATATTTTCTCCATTTGATGATGACTGTCTTCACTGTGTCCCATGGTATATCTAATGCCTTGGAGATTCTTTTGTACCCTTCTCCTGACTGATACCTTTTTTTTTTTTTTTTTTTTTTTTTTTTTTCTTGTCAAAAGAAGTTTATTGAGTATACAATGTTATAAAGATACATAAAGTAAGTTTACAAGGATCTATAAAGTAAGCTCATTGTTTTACAGTAGGGTTTATATAGGTAAATATCATGAAATTTCAAATATTAAACATTGGGTTCACGTAAACCTAAATTAAAGATATATATCATTTCCTTAGTTACTTTTGTAGGTATTTAAATGATTTATACCTACTATACATATTGTTTACAAGTAGAGTGTATATAGGTTAAATAAATTCTGATAATGAGCTTTAATCGTAAGGTGGAGAAAAGGAAAGAGAAAGAAGAAAAAGGGTTGAAAGGTAGAGGTATGGTCCACAAGGTTGTCCCGCTCGTCAGTTTATTATTCTTTTTAGTTCTCTTTGAAGCCTTAGAATGGGTGTCTCTGTAAGTCATTTAATTTGTTACCATGGCAACAGGACAGAGTCATTGAAATTTGACAGGAACTGTTGTTTTATCCAAGGATGCCAAAGTTTTTCAAATTTTGGAATTTGATTTTGATCGATGGCTACCATCTTAGCATGGGACATTGTATTATTCATTCTGTGAATTGTTTCTGCTAGTACCAATGTAGGAGATTTCCATGCCTTGGCCACTGTTTGTTTTGCAGCCATTGTTAGTTGGATCATAAGTTTGAATTGAGAGAGTGTTAACCATTCCGGTTTTAGATTAAGTAAAGTTAAATATGGATCTGGTTGTATTATTTTTTTAAATATTTTAGATGCAATCACGAAGACTTTCTTCCAGAAGGTTTGGATTACTGGGCACGTCCACCATATGTGTAAATATGTGCCTATTTCTGGGCATCCTCGAAAACAAAGAGTTGAGGTATTAGGTGAATATTTTGCCACTCTAGCGGGTACAAGGTACCAGCGAGTTAGGACTTTATAATTTGTCTCCAGTGCTAAGATGTTGGGTGAAGATGACTTAGATGTGAGCCATATGTTAGACCAGTCCGTGTCTTCTAAAGTTCGTCCCAGGTCCTCCTCCCACCTCTGAACGTAAGAGGGTCTATTAAGATTTGCTACTCCATATAATTGATTATAAAGTGATGAAATTGTACCTTTAGCAAATGGATCTTTTGTACAGATTGATTCAAAAATGGATAATTGGGATAATGGTGTATCCCCCTTTAGGAATGGTGTATAGAAATTTTTGATTTGGAGATATCTAAATATCTCAGAGTTTGGTAGATCATATTTTTCTCTAAGCGATGGGAATGAAAGGAATGATTTAGATGCTATGAAGTCATTTAGTGTCTGAATGCCTGATGTTGTCCAAGCTTTAAAAGAATTTGGGTAGATCCATGCCGGATAAAAGGCCGGATTTCTGATAAAAGAAAGGAGAGGATTGTGTGGAGATTGTAACTGATATTTGGTTTTTAGTTTATCCCAGAGAGATAAGAAGTGTTTAGTTATGGGATTATGAATTTTAAAGCGGTCTTTAGGATCAAGCCATAATAAATTTGATATTAATAGAGGGTCATTTTCTGAAGCCTCTATAAATACCCATAATGGGATTTCCTGTTTTGCATGGTATTTGGACAGACTGGCCAAATGTGCTGCTCTGTAGTAGTTAGTAAAATTAGGGTATCCCAGGCCTCCTTTATTTTTGGGAAGATGTAGTGTGTGTATAGGTATACGTGGTTTAGAAGAGCCCCATATAAACGAAGTTGCTCTTTTTTGTACTATTCTCAAAAAATAGGAAGGAATTGGAATAGGGAGGACTCTGAATAGATAAAGCAATTTGGGTAGAATAGTCATTTTGATTGCATTAATCTTCCCTATCCAGGATAAAGGAAGTTGCGACCATTGTTTTATTAGATTTGTGATCTGTCTTAATACTGGAGGATAATTGGTTGAGAATAAGTCAGAATGAGATGCTGTTAAATGAATTCCAAGATATGGGATTGATTTTTCTGCCCATGTGAATGGGAGTGCAGCCCTAGCCGGGATCAATTCCATGTTTGTGAGTGAAATATTAAGCACTAGGCATTTCTTAGGATTAATCATAAGGCCGGATAGGGCTGCAAACCCATCAAGAGCTAGTATTAAGTTAGGACCAGAGACCTGTGGTGATGATAGAAAAAGTAATATATCGTCTGCAAATATACATAATTTGTGTGTAATACCTCCTACTTCAATGCCAGTTATAGTTTGGTTTGTTCTGATGTATTGGGCCATGGGTTGGAGTATAAGGGCAAATAATAAGGGAGATAATGGGCAACCCTGTCGGGTACCTCTTTCGATATTAAAGGCTTCAGATTTGTATCCAGCATATTTTATATAGGCTTTGGGTTTATTATATAATGCTTTGATCCATGTTAAAAAGTGGGGTCCAAAACCCCATTTTTGTAATGAATATTGCATATATTGCCAGGATACTGTGTCAAATGCCCTCTTAATATCGAGAGATAGAAAACATAAAAGGATTTTCCGTTTTTTTTAGCAATATGTGCCAATAACACTGCCCTGCGTATATTATCGCCTGCCTGTCTATTTGGCATGAAGCCTACTTGATCTCTATGTATTAATTTTCCTATAATGCTATTGAGGCGTTTTGCTATTATTTTTGCTAATAATTTAATATCGAGGTTTAACAGAGAGATAGGCCGATAATTCTCACAGGAAGTATCATCAGAAAGAGGTTTTGGGATCATACAAACAATTGCCATTAGTGTTTCTTGCCGAAAAGAATGTCCATCTAGAAGTTTGTTAAAAGTTTCAGTGAGAATGGTAGAGAGTATTTCTGAGAATGTTTTATAGTATAAAGCCGAGTAGCCGTCTGGGCCTGGTCTTTTGTTAAGTTTTAGGTCTTTTATGGCGTTAGCAACTTCATCTATAGTTATAGGCTCATCCAAACTGCTTTTTTGATTCTGAGATAACTCAGGTAAGGTTATTTTTGAGAAGAAGGATTCAGCTTCTGTAGGATTAAATTCATTGTTTGTCTTGTATAAAGTTGCGAGATGTGAGTGAAATTTATGGACTATTTTAACTGGATTACAAGTGTAAACATTTTTTGATAATTTCAAACGTATTGGTTTGAAAGATTTGTTAGTTGAATTTAATGCCCGAGCCAAATATGTACCTGGTTTGTTTGTATTCATGTAGAAATTGTGTTTGGAGCGTTTGAGGGATTTATCAACTGATTCAGTGAGAAATAGATCGTATTCCAATCTAGATTTTTCCAGATGAGATTTTGTACTCTGAGATGGATTATCTTGAAATGATATGTAGGCTGCATTAAAATTGAGTTCTAGTTTTTTTGCTAGATTTTTGCGTTCCCGTTTAAATAGTGCCATTTGTCTTTGTATTGTACCACGCAAGACAGGCTTATGAGCTTCCCACAGTGTTATTGGGGAGATGTCTGTTGTATTATTAATTGATATGTATTCCTTTAAAGCTTGTTCAATGGCCATCTGATGTAGTGGGTGTTTGAGCATTATGTCCGGTAAGTACCACGTTGGGTCATGCGCTTTTGGTATGGCTGAGGCTATAGTAGTGTATACTGCATTATGGTCAGACCACGGAATCGGAATTATATCTGATGCAATAATTTCTGGTATCATTCCTATTGTTAGAAAAATATGATCTATTCTGGTGAAGGTTTGATGAGGGTGCGAGAAATAAGTGAATTTCTTTTTCATTGGGTTACTTTCTCTCCATGAATCTACCAGATTGTATTTGGAAAGAAGTTGAGAAAAAGGTAATCTAGAGGTTATTTTGGATGGTGTAAAAGGTGATTTATCTAGAAATGGGAGGAGGACCTGGTTCGAATCCCCACACATTATCACTGTTCCTATTTTGTGTGTATTAATCACTTGTAATATATGTGAGAGGAATGGTGTAGGTTATTTGTTAGGAGCGTAGTAGGAAATCACCGTGATTGCTGTATCCATTATATAACCCATGAGTATCAGGTATCTACCTTCTGGGTCTTTAATTTCTGATGATAAGGTGAATGGTGTGGATCGGTGAAATGCAATTAGAGTTCCCCTTTGCTTGGTACAGGCAGAAGCCGTGTAAATTTGTTGATAAAAAGGAGAAATATATTTTGGAGTAGAATCTTTGGTGAAGTGTGTTTCTTGGAGGCATACTATGTGAGCCTTCTTGTTATGGAAAGTACGGAAGGCTTTGGTCCTTTTTTGAGGGACATTTATTCCCTGAACATTCAGGGAAAGTATATTCAGTGGTGCCATGGCAATAGATCAAATAGTTTTGACTTACTTTTTGTTATGCAGAGCTGACTGCGCAGATCAACCTGTGTGGACTGAAGAGATGAATAGATAGAAAAGAAACCAGTGAATTCTGGAGTAAAGAGTAAACAAAAAACATATGAGATTAGATGATACATTGCATAAATTATTTTTTGCAAGTAATCACAATTTACCCGTGAAAGAGAATAAATATCTCTCTCAGGGGAATAAGTGCCTTCGTCACACTCCCACATAATATGGTTGGGAGAATGAGGAGGGCTAATGGGGGTACACGGATCTTCCGCTTACAGGAGAGAAGTGCTATGTCAAAAGACATCAAAATGATGTTTCATTAATTGGAGTGCAGAATATAGTTTTTGTTGAAATTATTTATTCCAGGGTGGTTGTATATGGTTAGTCTTGCCCTAGGCTAAATAATTCAGTTAGAAAGGTACTGTTAATAACTTTGGTATTGATGAAGATAGTTTGAATTATTTTGGGATTTTAACCCTTTTAGAGTAAACAATTACATATTTTATTCATACGCAACTGTTTAGATATGTTAACTCATAAAATTGAGGTTGTATTGCTTCAGATTAGAATAAACAAAAACATAATTCTAGGAACTAGTTAGGTAATAATATATTTGTTTTAAGAAAAGAAAGAAAAAGCTTCCATTACTTCTGGATTATTGAACATATTTGTCCTAAAAAGTAATAAATCTATTGTTATTACCTGATAATATATAACTGAACAAGAATTTCCTTATTTCACTTATATATTCTAAGGCTATATGAATCAGAAGTAATAAGAAATATAACTGGAATGTAATGATCCCACACAGTGTGTGACTATCAGAATGCAGTTACATTCAGTTATAAATATAGGTTTTTTTATAGAGAACCATCTCTTAGTATAATAAATGAAGAGATATCAGGAATTAGGATGTCAGTCCATTGAATCTTCTTGGTCCATGGATGATGTGGCATAACAGCCTCTTTTGTGAGAATGATGATTCCCATTTTGTTCTGAAATTTTCTGGGTGCTGCCTGAAGGTGAAGATGACGCCATTCTTCTGCGTGTGGGAGTGTTGCTGCTTGTGGGTTCTGTCAGATTTAATTTTAAAAGGGTTTGTTGTAGTTCATCTGCTGATCTGCTTCTGTAAATTGTACCTTGGTAGTTAAATCTGACTGAAAAGGGGAAGCCCCATTGATACATAATGTTGTGGCGTTGCAGTTCCATTAGTTGGGGTTTCATGGATCGTCTTTTAGTAATAGTAAATTGGGATAGGTCAGCAAAAATTTGATAATTGTGTCCTTGAAAATTAAGTTCCTTTTTTTCTCTTGCAGCAATTAGTATTTGTTCTTTCGTTCTGTAATAATGAAATTTTGTGATTATATCACGTGGGGGTCCATCTTTCTTTTTGGCTGTGAGGGCTCTGTGTACTCTGTCCAGTTCTAAACGTTCAATAGGGATATCTGGCTTTAGTTCTTGTAATAGAGCAGTAATAGTAGATTGCAGGTCTGTCACAGTTTCAGGTATTCCCCTTATGCGCAAGTTTGAACGTCTGGCTCTATTTTCGTAATCTTCGAGCTTAGTTTGAAGTATTAAATTCTCTTTTTTTAATTGTTCCAATTCTGTTATATTTTCTTGGGTTGTAATTTCAATTTCATCCATTTTTATTTCTAAGGCTGCGGTGCGGTTTCCCAGCTCTCTTATTTCTTTGGTTAGGCTTTTTGTTATTTGGTCTGAGGTTTGTTTTAAAGCCTTATGAAGCATCTTTTCAAATTGTAATAATATTACTGGGGATACTGAGGAGGCTTGTGGAGAAGTTTGTGAGAGGATTTGTTCTGTATCTGACTCAAATGGAGAGTCTTGCTGTGACATTTTCTGTCTGTGAGAGCGCCCTGATGCTGTATATTGTGAGGTGACTGGAGCTGCTTCAGCTGCAGTGAGTGCCTGTGAGCTCTTTGTGAGGTGATTTTTATTTCTGCCACGGTTTCCTCCCAGTACCATATTTCCTGCCCAAACTTTCACAGTTTGTTCCCTGGGGCAAAAAGGTTCAAATGGATACCTTTTGAGCCTGCAGACTCCGCTTTGTCCTTCTCTTCTCTCCTCAGCGGTGTGGAGCTCTAACAATGCATGTCTGCTCTGCTAGGCTCCGCCTCCTGCCCCCCTGACTGATACCTTTTAACAATGAGATCCCTCTGATGTTTTGGGAGCTCTCTGCGGACCATGGCTTTTGCTGTAGGATGCGACTAAGAAAATGTCAGGAAAGACCTACTAGAACAGCTGAACTTTATTTTGGGGTTAATCAGAGGCACTTTAAATGATGTCAGATGTGTAGTGACTCCTATCTGACATGAGTTTGAATGTGATTGCTTAATTCTGTGCACAGCTACATCCACAGTTATAAGAGGGTGTGCACACTTATGCAACCCCATTATTTATTTTTTTATTTTTACTCCCCCCCCCCAAATATATTTTGGTTTGTTTTTCAACTGAGCTGTACAGTTTATAAGTCACAATAAAGGTCGAAAAAGTTCTGAAATGATTTATCTTTGTCTCATTTTTTTACATCACAGAAACCTGACATTTTAACAGGGGTGTGTAGACTTTTTATATCCACTGTGTGTGTGTGTGTGTGTGTGTGTATATATATATATATATATATATATATATATTTATGATGATTCTCAGTGCTATTTTTCTGCTGTCACTTTTCTATGTTTCTATTAAATAAATGAATGTATTTACAAGCATTTTAATTTGGCGGTATACAGACCAGGATTGCATATGCAATACATATAATAAAGTATGTGCCTATAGGTTTATATACACTTTATATATTTAGAAAAACAAAACACAATAATGCAGGGGTCCAATGTCAGACTTCTTATAAAATTATTAAGCATAAGCTATTAACATTATCATCCGGTTCATAACAAAATAAATAATCTGGCCTGGAAGGTTGAGAGGGTCAAACCCTTGACTTACCGTGGGAACTCGCTGGCTGCAGGAAGAAGACGTAAACAGACTTCAATAGCTCCTTACATGACCCATCCATAACATTTTCAGGCTCACAGCTGAGTCTGGAGTTCAATGTCAGGAAATTTGAGAACATGTGCCTGGGACACACTCACCGTATAATTATAGAGCGTGTGCTAATGAATCCGCAAACTAAAATAATTCCCAACCCCGGAGACCCAGGAAACAAAACACAGCCGAGTTTTTAAACAGTGTTTATCTGTACAAGAATAAAATTAAAATTTGATAGAAAACTGAAAAAGGATCTGTAAATGTCCTTATAAACAAAAAGAGTACCTACCAGGGGCGGCACATCTATTAAGGGCTCACGAGCACCACCTCCCCTATCCATCCCTGCCCCCTCCCCTATCCATCGCCACCGCCACACCCTATCCATGGCCGCCACAGCCTATCCATTACTGCCCCCTCCCCTATCCATCACCTTCCCCTCCCCTATCCATGGCCGCCACCCCTATCCATCCCTGCCCCCTCCCCTATCCGTCACCGCCCCCTCCCCTATCCATCGCCACCGCCACACCCTATCCATCACCGCCCCCTCCCCTATCCATCACCGCCACACCCTATCCATCACCGCCCCCTCCCCTATCCATCGCCACCGCCACACCCTATCCATCACCGCCCCCCTCCCCTATCTATCACCGCCCCCTCCCCTATCCATCGCCACCGCCACACCCTATCCATCACCGCCCCCTCCCCTATCCATCGCCGCCACACCCTATCCATCGCCGCCACACCCTATCCATCACCACCCCTCCCCTATCCATCGCCACCGCCACACCCTTTCTTTACCGCCCCCTCCCCTATCTATCACCGCCCCCTCCCCTATCCATCGCCACCGCCACACCCTATCCATCACCACCCCTCCCCTATCCATCGCCACACCCTATCCATCACCACCCCCTCCCCTATCCATCGCCACCGCCACACCCTATCCATCACCGCCCCCCTCCCCTATCTATCACCGCCCCCTCCCCTATCCATCGCCACCGCCACACCCGATCCATCACCGCCCCCTCCCCTATCCATCGCCACACCCTATCCATCACCGCCCCCTCCCCTATCCATCGTCGCCACACCCTATCCATCACCGCCCCTCCAGTATCCATCACCGCCACACCCTATCCATCACCGCCCCCTCCCCTATCCATCGCCACCGCCACACCCTATCCATCACGGCCCCCTCCCCTATCTATCACCGCCACACCCTATCCATCACCGCCCCCTCCCCTATCCATCGCCACCACCTCACCCTATCCAAACTGGGGTGGGCTCCGGGTGCAGAGCACTGCGCTACGAGCCCACCCAGGTGTGTGAGAATAGCGAATTAATATTCCCTATTCTTACACTGAATCGCCTCTCTGCCAATCAGGAAGCATGGGTCTGAGACATGTTTCCCGATTGCACCCCAAATGAGCGTTCTGATTGGTCGCCGAGGAGGAGGGAGGAGACGGAAGCCACCGAGCAGGGGAAGGAGAAGCTGCTCGTGATGCCCGTGGAGTAGAGCAGGGGGAGCCGCCCGTGATTGCCCGCCATGGATGGGGTAAATCTACCGGCCGACCGACCAATCAACCCGACCCGACGGGGGTGACGGTTGCGGGTGCAGGTGCACTGTTTGCCGCCCCCCTCACCCACAAAAAAATTACCACCAGCCGCCACTGGTACCTACCGTACTCCTTCACAGAGTATAAGGTACCTTGGGTGGAAAATCCAGACACTATCATCAGATCTAAGCCTAAGGGAGTGAGAAAAAGGATAAGTTATTTTCATCAGAACAAGGGAAACGCCGCTCCAGGTGAGTGGATCCAGGTTGATGGATTAAAAGGGTGGGATTCCTCTTGCGCGTGCACGCCCCGGCTCGCCAGCCGTAGAGTATATGGGAACATAAGTGGTTGTACACCGAGATATCAAAAGTCCATTTATTGCATATCCCAATAGAATTGCATGGCATCCACCACATAAAAAAAAAAAATAAACAAGTTAAAAAAAAAAAGTTTGATCTAGGTCAGTTGCCACCGTTAGTGTTTGGGTTAAAGTCAGGGTCAAAGGTCAAGGTCAAAGGTCATGGTCAATCATTTTTGGACAGGATTTTTTTTTTTTATTAGTGTCAGTGTCGGTGTGTTTTAGGTAGGATTTAAAAAAAAAAAAAAAAAAAAAAAAAGCAAAATGCGCACTATTGATTCTGGGCTGTACTACGGGTACAAACAACAACTAACATACACATATGTGGTATCACTGCAATCATCAGGAACAGGCGAAATTAATTTTTGCTTGTTCTTTGGTGGTAGGTTGTGGTAGTAGTAGAAAAAATACCGTTATATTTAAAAAATTTTTTTTTTTTTTTTTTTTACTATTTTGAGCCAGGAGATATCCATTACCATTTACCACCAAATGAAAGCCCAATTTGTCCTGAAAAAAAAACACGGTATAATCCACCTGGATGCACAAAGTAGTTGTGATGATATGTACGGTTTTACTAACACATGTCAAAATGACAAAATTGGGCTTAGGCATTTAGATTTGTTTTACCCTTAAGCGTGAAGGGGCTTAAGGACGCCAGCGGCCACCCACCCCTCAACAACCAGCTATTCTGATTTCTGAATATACAAAAGGAATGCCGAAGATGTGAAACTAATTTCCGAAATTCCGAATCGGTCCAATATTACGTCAATAGACCAATTCGTTTTCGGAATTTCAGAATTTGTTTTCTATTTTTAGCATTGTTTATTCCAAATAGCATTCTCTTTTTTTTTTTTTTTTTAAACATTGTGGGGTCCCCCCCAATCCATACCAGGTCCTTCAGATCTGGTATAGATTTTAAGGGGGACCCCATGCCAAAATGTAAAAAACTATTGTGTGCCCCCCCCCCCAAAATTCATACCAGACCCTTATCCGAGCAGGCAGGCTGTTCAGGCCTCCTGCTGTACAGGTCTTCCCATGCTAGACAGGGTGTCTCCTGGGCAGAGGTCTGTGCAGCCTATTGCATTAGGGTGTGCACCCCAAAGCTCAAACACACATGCATGTGTGTGTGTGTACATATACTGTATATGGCCCCGGCACAGTGAAAGAGAAGTGCCTAAGCACAGAGCCGGTAAGAGGGAGATCTTTCCCATCTCCCTGCCTGCACACAGAGCGATAATGCTAATGCGCACTGGGTGATTAGGGTGTGCCCAGCCACACCCTGCACACCCCGCACACACACCTATGCTCCTGGATGAGACTGAAGGGTGGTGAAGATCCCTCTCTAAGGGCCCTTTTCACACGGACGTGTCCGTGTACGGTCTCCGCTTTGCTCATCGGGGGAATCGCTCCGTCGATCCCCGCTAAGCAGGCAGATGACAGGTCTGTCTCTGCACACTGTACAGGGAGGGACCTGTCAGAGCGCCGCACTCCTCTATGAGGGATCGGATGAAGACGGACTGTAGAGTCCGTTTTCATCCGATCCGATCCGCCAGGAGGAAGAAAAAAAATAGGGTTTCCATCCGTCACACTTTAGCGGATCGGAGCGGGTCGGATGTCAGCGGACATGTCACCACTTGCATCCGTCGCTCCATAGACCTGTATGGAGCGTCTGTTCAGGTCCGCCTAAAAAACTGACAGGCGGACCTAAACGGTCAATGTAAAAGTGACTACTTACTTTAGTGGTAATTGAAGAAGCAACCCCTTATTTTGGCAATCAATGTAGAAGTGACCCCTTATTTTGGTGTTCAATTGAAGAAGCAATCCCTTAGTTTGGCAGTCAATGAAGAAGCAAACCGTTACTTTGACAGTCAATGTAGAATTTACCCCTTTCTCTTTCCTTTCTCAGCTCCAGCCTTTCAATGGCACCAACAGTGAGGCATAGGTCCTGCCATTGGCACCAATGATGGGGCACTATTCCTCCCACTGACACCAAAGATTGGGCACTATTCCTCCCACTGACACCAACAATGGGGCACTATTTCTTCCACCGATACCAATCATGGGGTACTAGTCCTCCTACTAATAAGGGTACTCCTCCTATTGACCACCAACCCTTAGGCCATATTTATTCTCACTGATGCCGGGCCCGGGACATTTCCTACCACTATCTGGGCCCTCCTAAAGTCTGAAGGACACTAAACTGGCCCTTTGTTTGAAAAGTTTGGAGAAAACTATAAGGGGTTAACTTGTTAAAGCGTTCATGAGATTTTGGTGATTGGATTTAGGTATAACCCTCACGTCTATTGTAAACCCTCTTCTAAAAAAGAGTCAGCTTCGATTTGCAATAGTTGCGGCCTAATTCTGTGGGTACCTGACACCATAAATCACCCTCAATATATTCTGCATGCTTTCCTATCACTACCAAAGGCGATCTGTGAGCCCAGCGTGGAAATCGGCCCTGTGCTCTGCGGTAGACCACAGACATGTCTTCATCTGGGTCCTAAGCTCCTAAACACTGAAATACACTGTGTACTTTTCCTGTACGTGAGGCTGACACCGCGTCCAAACCACAAGTCCTTAATGCGGAATTCTCCAGACGTATATTTCCAGTGATGGAGGCTCTTGTTACTCTGGCCCTGGAGATACCGAGAGATGAGCCAATGAAGAAGGTATGCCGCGTCCATCAGCGGATCCGTCTCTATTATCACAGGAAGAAATGTCAGGAGGATGGAGATGATTACTTTTCTTTTTAAACACACCAGAAAACTCCATGTTCCACATCACAGAAATAATGGAAACTCTTTCATCAGGACCATTGAAGTCTACACACCCACAGCAAACTTGGAGCATTGGTAGCTCTTGTTTAACTTGACAGGAACTCGAGGACGTATTTTTTAGTTTTTTGGTTTTTTTTTACCTATAAGGCTATTAATACACAGTTTTAATAATAATTAAAAAAAAAAAAAAACACTTCTCATATTTTTAGTGTAAGCTAACATTCATGCAAAAAAAGAAAAAAAATGTATGTGTGTATATACAGTGCCTTGAAAAAGTATTTCTTGAGATTTTCCACATTTTGTCATGTTACAACCAAAAATGTAAATGTATTTTATTGGGATTTTATGTGATAGACCAACACAAAGTGGCACTTAATTGTGAAGTGGAAGGAAAGTGATAAATGGTTTTCAAATTTTTTATAAATAAATATCTGAAAAGTGTGGCGGGCATTTGTTTTCAGCCCCCTTTACTCTGATACCCCCAACTAAAATCTAGTGGAACCAATTGCCTTCAGAAGTCACCTAATTAGTAAATAGAGTCCACCTGTGTGTAATTTAATCTCAATATAAATACAGGTTCTGTGAAGCCCTCAGAGGTTTGTGAGAACCTTAGTGAACAAACAGCATCATGAAGGACAAGGAACACACCAGACAGGTCAGGGATAAAGTTGTGGAGAAGTTTAAAGCAGGGCTAGGTTATAAAAAAAATATTCCTAAGCTTTGAACATCTCACGGAGCTCTGTTCAATCCATCATTGGAAAATGGAAAGAGTATGGCACAACTGCAAAACTACCAAGACATGGCCGTCCACCTAAACTGACCGGCCGGGCAAGGAGAGCATTCATCAGAGAAGCAGCCAAGAGGTCCATGGTAACTCTGGAGGCGCTGCAGAGATCCACAGCTCAGGTGGGAGAATCTGTCCACAGGACAACTATTAGTCGTGTTCTCCACAAATCTGACCTTTATGGAAGAGTGGCAAGAGGAAAGCCATTGTTGAAAGACAACCATAAGAAGTCCTGTTTGCAGTTTGCGAGAAGCCATGTGGAGGACACAGCAAACATGTGGAAGAAGGTGCTCTGGTCAGATGAGACCAATATTGAATGTTTTTTGGCCTAAAAGCAAAACGCTATGTGTGGCGGAAAACTAACACTGCACATCATCCTGAACACACCATCCCTACTGTGAAACATGGTGGTGGCAGCATCATGTTGTGGGGATGTTTTTCTTCAGCAGGGACAGGGAAGCTGGTCAGAGTTGATGGGAAGATGGATGGAGCCAAATACAGGACAATCTTAGAAAAACACCTGTTAGAGTCTGCAAAAGACTTGAGACTGGGGCGGAGGTTCACCTTCCAGCAGGACAACGACCCGAAACATCCAGCCAGAGCTACAATGGAATGGTTTAGATCAAAGCATATTCATGTGTTAGAATGGCCCAGTCACAGTCCAGACCTAAATCCAATAGAGAATCTGTGGCAAGACTTGAAAATTGCTGTTCACAGACGCTCTCCATCCAATCTGACAGATCTTGAGCTATTTTGCAAAGAAGAAGAATGGGCAAAAATGTCCCTCTCTAGATGTGCAAAGCTGGTAGAGACATCCCCAAAAAGACTTGCAACACACACTTTTCACATTTATTTGTAAAACATTTTGAAAACCATTTATCATTTTCCTTCCACTTCACAATTATGAGCCACTTTGTGTTGGTCTATCACATAAAATCCCAATAAAACACATTTACATTTTTGGTTGTAACATGACAGAATGTGGAAAATTTCAAGGGGTCTGAATACTTTTTCAAGGCTCTGTGTGTATATATATATATATATGTATATATATGTGTAGCACTAACTCACGGTGGAGCTGCTGGTTTAAGCGGGTCTGTTACCTTCACTCTGCTTCCCTCTGTTTCACCGGCACCGGGTCTAGGGTTCCGTTGAGTTTACCTCTGGACGACACACGCACCAACACTGGAGTACGTTTTCAATGCATTATTAAACAAATGACTTAGGAAGTAGCAGGAAAGAGGTAGAAAGGAAACTCACAGGAGAAACTCAAATATTCTCTGAAAGGGTTCTCTTGGCAAAAGGTCCTGGTATAATTCAAATACTATTTGAAATGCGCTCCCCTTGTGGGACACACTTCTTGCTCGTCTAGATAGGCCTCTCTCACCGGTCTAGCAACCAGCACGCAGCACGAATCAAAGTCTCTGCCACAGACTTGTTTGGGGATAAAATCCGTACGATCCTCTGCCACAGGATGTATAGATTTGCGATAGTGAAAGTCAGTCACAGTGCCTGAACCTTTAAGCCGAGCCGGCAACACTATGCTGTATAGTTACTTTTGGATACGTCCTCCAACCGAGTCACCAGGCCCCTCTATAGAGCAGCACGCTGCGTGACCCTTCCAAGACGGGTCCTGCCCTGGGATCTCCTCGGTTGTCCAGCTTCGTCACACGGGACCGACAGCTCAGGATCATTCCTCGGTCGCGGTGGTAGGCTCCAGACAAGCCTCTGGACCCACCCCTGCACCGCTGTATCGTGGGCCTCCCGGACGGAGGACCACGAGGTAGCTCCTTAACGCATACCTGTCGGCCAGGAGGGCCAGCAGGTGGCTGTAAAACGAACCCCAAAATATGGCGTCTGTCCCATAAATACCCTCGCCCAGAATGCAACTCGGAGGACCACCTCCACCGAGCTTGTCTCCGGGACAGAGGAGCATCCATACGCTTCAACACGCTGTCTTTCCAACCCTGACCAGTGATAACAGCGACACCCACCGGTCAGTCCGGAAACACCCACAATGTCAGCCAAGCTGGAACAGAGGCGAACTTTTAACCTTCCTAACACACAATTTACTAAATTTACTTAACATGCGGTAGATTGCAAATCTACCAGAGCTACACAATATATATATATATATATATATATATATATATATATATATATATATATATATATATATTGTATATATTACATTTATATAAGTAAAAAGTCCCCCTATTTGTTGATCAAGCTGAATATGAAAGGGTGTGTCACTGGTGGTGAAGAACACAGTGGCAGTGAGTATTAAAGCGTGCGTTGGTGCAGTGGCATGAAGGTCAGGCACAGTAGTGAGAAAGTAAGGCCTGGAGCGAGAGAAATAAAATGAAAAGTGCAGGGCTGGCATGAAAGGGTGAGAAGGGGAAGCAACCATGGGGTAAGGATTGTAGGTGGAGAATAGGGGAGAGGTAGGATTGGTTGAAGCAACAGGGTGAGGAGGGGTTTGTTGTAGTTTATTTAAGGGATAGGTGGGGTCTCCTGGGCAGCAGAGGAGGGACAGGTGACAAGCAGGCAGTTTCCCACCCACCCTCCCTGTGTTTTGTTTTGTTTGGTTGGTTTGTTTTTATCTATTTGCAGGTGCAGTATTAGCAGGTGCCGTCATGGCAGCTGATCGATCGGCGGTGGTTGGTCTTTTGACAGTGGAAGAAAATACGGTGGAGATGGAAGTGTGGGGGGCTCATCGGTGGTATGTGCCCCTCTGGTGTATTCCAGTTAACTAAGGTTAGCTTGCATACAGTAATGGTTGCACTGCGGGGGTGGGTTGTCTCCGAGCTGGCGTGTCACAGCTGGAGGCCTAGTATGGTAAAAGGTCCCGCAGTGTTACAAGTGGAACAAGTTGGAATTCTGGGTGCCGTCAAAGACCAACTGGCTGAGGACTGTTAGTTGTGTTTCAGATGTTGATGGAAAATAATGTGAATTTTAATAAGTTGTTTTTTGTTAACAAAAAGGCTGCTATGGCCATTTGTACTCCAGTTCATGTGTGGTCTCATTATTTAGGTAATAGCAATGGTGGATGGTGACTACTTATGGTTGGGCAGACACCAAAGAAGGTGGGACATCTGATCTACACTGGTCATAGAGGTTGGTGTGCAGGTGTGGCGCAGGAGGTAGATGGGGGTTAGTTGTGGCGATGAGGGTCGGGGGGGATGAGGTTTCAGACCGGGTGGTGGGAATCCGAGCATGGGAGCTGGTGCTGGCATGGTGGTGGTGAGGGGTGCTGGCACTGGCATAGTGGTGGTGAGGGGGGTTAGCATTGGCTTGGTGGTGGTGAGGAGGCTGGCACGGTGGTGATGAGGGGGGCTGGCACTGGCATGGTGGCGGTGAGGGGGGCTGGCACTGGCACAGTGCTGGTGAATGAGGCTTGTGCTGGCACAGTGGTGGTGAGGGGAGCTGGCACAGGCATGGAAATGGTAAGGAGGGCTGGTGCTGGCACAGAGGTGGTGAGGGAGGCTGGCACTTGCATGGTAGTGGTGAGAGAAGTTGGTGCTGCAATGTTGGAGGTAAAGGGGGCTTGTGCTGGCACAGTGGTGGTGAAGGGGGCTGGCACTGTGGTGAGGGGGGCTGGTACTTGCACGATGGTGGTGAGAGGGGCTGGCATTGGCACGGTGGTGGTAAGGTGGCACAGTATTTGTAAGGGGGCTGACACTGGCATGGTGGTGATGAAGGGGTTGGTACTGGCACAGTGGTGGTGAGGGAGGCTGACACTTGCATGGTAGTGGTGAGGGGGGCTGGCACGGTGGTGGTGAGGGGTGCTTGTACTGACACAGTGGTGGTGAGGGGTGCTGGCACTGGCACAGTTTTGGTGAAGGGGGCTGGTTCTGGCACAGTGGTGGTGAGCTTTGCTGGCACTGGCATGGTAATGGTGAGGAGAGCTGGCGCTGGCACAGAGGTTGTGAGGGGGGCTGGTACTGGCACAGTGGTGATGAAGAGGGCTGATGCTGGCACAGTGTTGGCGAGGTGAGCTGGCACTGGCATGGTAATGGTGAGGGGGGCTGGTGCTGGCACAGAGGTGGTGAGGGGGGCTAGCACTAGCATGGTGGTGGTGAGGGGTCTGGCACTGGCCCAGTGGTGGTGAGGGGGGATTGCACTTGCACGGTGGTGGTGAGGTTGCACGGTGGTGGTAAAGGGGGGCTATTGCTGACACAGTGGTGGTGAGGGGTGCTGGCACTGGCATGGTGGTAGTGAGGGGGCTGTCACTGGCATGGTGGTGGTGACTAGGCTAGTGCTGGCATGGTGGTGATGAGGGGGGCTGGCACTGGCACAGTGCTGGTGAAAGAGGCTTGTGCTGGCACAGTGGTGGTGAGGGGAGCTGGCACAGGCATGGAAATGGTAAGGAGGACTGGTGCTGGGACAGAGGTGGTGAGGGAGGTTGGCACTGGCATGGTAGTTGTGAGAGAAGTTGGTGCTGGAATGGTGGAGGTGAAGGGGGCTGGTGCTGGCACAGTGGTGGTGAAGGGGGCTGGCATGGTGGTGAGGGGGTCTGGCACTTGCGCGGGTTGAGAGGGGCTGACATGGGCACAGTGGTGGTAAGGTGGCACGGTATTCGTAAGGGGGGCTGGCACTGGCATGGTGGTGATGAAGGGGTTGGTACTAGCACAGTGGTGGTGAGGGAGGCTGACACTTGCATGGTAGAGATGAGGGGGCTGGCACTGGCACGGTGGTGGTGGGGGGTGCTGGCACTGGCACAGTTTTAGTGAAGGGGGCTGGTTCTGGCACAGTGGTGGTGAGCGTAGCTGGCACTGGCATGGTAATGGTGAGAGGAGCTGGTGCTGGCGCTGGCACAGAGGTTGTGAGGGGGACTGGCACAGTGGTGGTGAGGGTTGCTGGCACGTTGGTGGTGAGAGGGGCTGGCACTGGCACGGTGTTGGTGAAGGGGGCTGATGCTGGCACAGTGTTGGTGAGGTGAGCTGGCACTGGCATGGTGATGGTGAGGGGTCTGGCACTGGCCCAGTGGTGGTGAGGGGGGATGGTGAGGTGGCACCATGGTGGTAAAGGGGGGTAGTGCTGGCACAGTGGTGGTGAGGGGGGCTGCCACTGGCATGGTGGTGGTGAGGGGGCTGTCACTGACACAGTGATGGTGAGGGGGCTGGAATTAGCAGGGTGCTGGTGAGGTGGCACAGTGGTGGTGAGGGGGGATGGCACTGGCATGGTGGTAGTGAGGGGAGCTGGTACTGGCATGGTGGTGGTGAGAGGTGCTGGCACTGGCATGGTGGTGGTAAAGGGGGCTGGTGCTGGCACATTGGTGGTGAGGGGAGCTGGCACTGGCATGGTAATGGTGAGGGGGCTGGTGCTGGATCAGAGGTGGTGAGGGAGGCTGGCACTGGCATGGTGGTGGTGAGGGGGCTGGCACTCGCATGGTGATGGTGAGGGGCGCTGGAACTGGCACTGGCATAACTGGTTTCTGCATGTAGCAAGCTCTCCGGCCTCCTCCAGTCTAATGAGGACTTTCAAGGCCAAAGGTAGCTGACATCCTTCTATATGTAGTGGGTTGTGCGGCATAGTGGGTACAAAGATGGTGAAAGTCATTGGGCGCCAGACACTTCTTGGTCGTAAAAGAGGTTTTATTTCTCTTATTGGGGGGAAAGAGGGTTGGGACCTGGACACCCTTAGGTAGTTGCAAATTCAATTAGCAGACTCCGAGACTTCAATAGGAGGACAACCAGCAAGAAGCCACATGCAGAAGCACGTGCGGGAATGCTGTCTCCTATGGCAACAGTCTTTAACAGTTCCTAACACAAAGCGTAACAGTTCTTTCACCTTTACTACAACTACTCCTTGTAGTTCTTCCATTCACTGAGCTCCCGATCTCTCACTAGACCCTCTGATTCACTGAATCCTTTGAGCTCCTTCAATCTTCACAGTGGTATCTTTCTCAAGTGTCACGCCCGCTTCTCTGCTGGATCCCTAGCTTGGCACTCTAGATTCCTCTCAAGCTTCACCCTCGCTGGCCTGCTCGGTCCCTGGCTTGACACACAAGGCTGCTCTGCACGCGTCACCTCCGCTGGTTGGGTCCCTGGCTTGATTCCCACTGAAGTTTCCCAATTCTTCCCTGTTCCTGGTTGGTGAGAATGCTGTTCTTGCTTCAGTTACTCACTGTGGTCCCTGGTAATAAGGCGGATGGTCCCTACTGGTGACAGCTTCCCCTCTACCTCCGACCATGACAGGTTCTCCAGCCGGCAGGACCATCACTTCTGTTTGGACTGCAAGCCGCAGTCCCAACCCCGTGCTGCTCTCTCTTGCTTCTGGATAGGCCCTCACACAGCCTAGCAGCCAGATGCCCCTGGGATAGGCCCAATCTCCGGCCTAGCAGCCCGGGGCAACAAGATACATGTCCACCCAGACAGCCGTCTGGGTGGCACAGAACACAGATCACCTGACCTCATCCGAATAAATAGGCTCTCCCAGCAGGCCAAGGGATTCAAGAAAACCCCTGCCCATGGGCTAAGACGCCCCATATACCTATACCTGACCTTGGGCTGCCCTTCTCATACCTAGTACCACCAAGTACCCGGCCACCTAGTGGTAGAAGAGAAAAGTGCAACAAGGCCAAACTTAGGGAGAAATCAATCGATTGCTATCAATCAACCAGCATAACTACTTGTAGCGCTTACCCCCGAAGGAGCGGCTTAATATTTGCTATATCCGTAGTTCACGTTTACTACTCAACCCTCGCAGACCATAGATTTAAAAGTCACAGTCCTTAACGCTTTTTCTTAATGCTTTATTCATCAACATAAACTGGGATGGGAGAAGGACTTTCTCTGAGATCCTCTTTTGTTACATTGTCATCTTTCAATGATTCATACAGGAAAATCTGAGTACAATTGCGGGTAGTCAAGAAATCATTTTTAAGCAATCTCTTCAATCAGGGACGATGGAAGTAGATTTGATAGAGAATGAGTTGATAAAGAGTCACTCTGAATAACTTCTTCACCTGGATAACTTTAAAAGAAACGATCCATATCTCTACATGTGTACTTGCAGCTTCACCGCTACCTCTTTACCACTACTTCCCACCGAGATGGTACTCCCAAATTACGCTAATGGAGAGCCACTCCGAATAACTCCTCCCGCTTGACTGATTGGAATCCCGGGGCAATGCTGAACTCAAAGTCATAGGCCATTACTGCCCATCTCACTGACTTGTGCAGCAACAACCCTCAGTCTCTGGCAGTACCCTTCCCTTGGGCTTTCACTCACGTGATCAATAGTCCATGTGCCACTCATAAACGATCGACCGCCCAGTTTCCTTCCGCTTTGTTGCTACTTCATCCGCAATGATCCTCAGTTTCTCCACCTCTTTGTGGCCCGCTCCCCTCCCCGCTGGGGTGGCCTACGACATCCACGTCTACACGCGGCAAGATGTCGTCTGTTCCTCCATGAGGACCGGATCTCCACCCTTCTCGCTAAGGTGAAGCTCCGTTGGCTCCCCGGAGTGGAAAACCTCCAACCTCCCCTCCGGGAACCAGGCTGGCTTCTCTCGCTCCTCAGAGCAGGACTGGACTCGAACTCTCCCGGGCACCACGTGACCCCGCTTTTATACGAGAGTCCCGGGATTACCAAGCAAATGAATGATTGGCTGAGACCAACACATAAACCACCTGTCACTCAAATATGGAAATCAACAAAACAGGCCTGCTGTAATAGCATCAGCCTGTCTAAATTTACCTGTCATAGAAAGCTAGCAAGAAAGGTCACCTACTTAAAAGTAGGTGCCCGCTACATACCCCTGGCAAGTAAATTTGCGAGGAGCTCCCTGCCTAAACTAGGGTGCTACATCCATAATGTAATACACAATTACCATTTTATAAATTTGAAGGTCAGAAAAAAAAAACGAATTGCAGTATGAGCAGAAGTCTGAGCACTCTATCACTTCATATTTAGTAACACTTCACTGTAGATATTATCCCTCGGTGGTTTTATTTTTAAGATGTTCTGTCTCAGAATTAGTTTTTCTTATATGTCATCCATGTCTGACACCTATCTACACATTTTCAGTAACTAATAATAAAATCAGTAGATATTGTTACAGAAACATCATGTTTTCATTTGTTCCATCAGACAGTGTGAACTTTTCACTTAGAGAATCGAGGAAATCTCATTAACTCGAGGTGCACACACTTCTCCATACAACTGCATAACGTATTTGGAGTCAGATGTATAATGGCAGTCTTATACTTCAAAAAGGCTTAAAGAATAACCACTTTTGTTGAGAAAAAAAAAACAATCCCCTCTGTGTGATCTATGTACATTGCAGGAAATTTTAATAAACTTTGTAGCAGATTCCTACCTTTTGTTGCTCTGAAGAAATAGCTGTTTGTTTAATCCAGCTTGGTTCTCATTGGGAGGGCCCGGTTCATTGTAATCACCTGCCCATTAAATGCTTCCAACTTGGCCAACCTAAGTGATTTTATAGTTACCAATCTTGGATTCCCAGGCTCTAAAATCCCGGAAGGTTTTTCTGCTGGGACTACCCAATTGTCAGAGCCTGGATCTGAACCTACAACCTCTGCTATCTCTGGCAGTACCTCTTCTTCCTGAGCTACTGGACAGCTCTCTGGACAATTTATTGAACAATTTTGCCTTGTACTTTGTTCCTCTTATACCTTGAAGTCTTTGTTCATCCCATGAACTTCCTATTTAAGCCATGCCTTTGCGCTTCCTGTTTGCCAGTTTATTGTGCTCTCTCCAGCCAGTATCTCTTTCTTGTCACTCCTGCTGCCATCCGTATCTTCACTACCACTCGTTACTGACCTTTCGCTTATTTCTCGACTATGCTTCTGCTTGATCCCAACCTGCAACCACTTGTTACTGACCTTTGGCTTGTTCCTTGACAACATTTCTGTTTGATTCCAACCTGCAACCTCTTGTTACCGACCTTTGACTGGTTTACTGACTATGTTTCTGATTGATCCCTGCCTGCTATATCTGCTACTAGATCCCGGTTTGCTCACTTCCTGGTGGGGTGATCCCGAGGACTGCGACCTGGTACTAACTTGCAGCAAAACCCATCTCCACCATCAGGAGCTCTGTTGATCCACCTAAGATGCTGGACAGCTCCCTGCCTGATTCCTTAGACAGCCTTGCCTTGTGTCTTGTTTCTCTTGAACCTTGAACCATTTGTTTCTCCCATGAACTTCCTATTTAAACCATGCATTTGCACTTCCTGTTTGCCAGATTATTGTGCTCTCTCCAGCCAATATCTCCCTCTTGTCACTCCTGTTGCCCACCATATCTTCATTACCACTTGTTACCGACCTTTGGCTTGTTCCTCTACTACACTTCTGCTTGATCCCTACTTGCTTTATCTGCTACTGGACCCAGGCTTGCTCACCTCCTGGTGGAGCGATCCTGAGGACCGAAACCTGGTACTAACATGCAGTAAAACCCATCCCCACCATCAGGAGCTCTGGAGACAACCGGTTAGTGTTTAGACCCCGCACATCGGGTGAGTCCGTGTCACCCACCTGGGTAACCTGCTTTTATACCTATCCTGCTATTCGGTGGGAGCCTCTCTACTGCTATAGCTACTGACTATGACAGGTCTATTCTCATTTGATAGAATGTTAATTTATCTTTTATCATAACTTAACAAGTGATTTTAGGGTCCAGCGTGCCCTAAAAGGTTTTTAACATAACTGTGGAAATAAAATGTTTGAATTTTAAATTATTGTTGTCACCATCATATGTACCTGTAAAGTCCAGAGAAAAATATTTCGTTTTTGTTCATGGTATTTGAGTATTTTCAGATGTGGTACATAGGTGGCCTGTATATAAATAGTCCCTTAGCATTCTCTAGTATATGACCTGGAGCTTAGTGAAACTAGGGGGGAGGGCCAGCAAGACTGGGGAGGGCAGTAGAGGTGGAGTAATTAGTGGTGTGATATGTGAAAGATTTATACCACTTACCGGATTGGGGGGGGTCCCAGAGTTGAGGGGGTGTCCTGTAAGGGGTAGAGGGAAGGACGATCTTGTTGGAGCTCAGTCGGAGCTTGTCACAGTGTTAGGAAGGTTTCTCCTACTTCCCTTGTTTGTTTTGGCCTGTGGGAGCTTCCAAGCCATTTTCTTGTAATACAGTGGGGGTTTTTGTTTTCTAGGTATGTTTGTTACATGGCCATTCAATTTTACGGGTTCATTTATTCTTTGTCATAGCAGCGGTGGGGAGGTCTATTGGGTCTTTGATGGCGGAGCTGGATAAAATACTGGAGAATTAGGGGGGTTGGGCCCATCTGGATAAATGGGTGTTCCTTCCTAATAATACAGTGGCAACATCGGGGTTTTAAGTTGGTTGTATCTGGTAGTAAGTAAGTGTTAATTGTCCCTGAGCCGGTGCAAGTTGCGGCTGGGGGCCTTTCATGGGGTGACAGATACAACCAGCGAGTAAATAGGCCTTCAAAGACCTTAGACTGGGTAGGATTAAGCTGAGGTTTTGTTTATTGGTTATGCATTGACTGTATTAATATGCATTACGATTGTTTATGTTGATTGTTGTATTTTAATTGTTTTGTAATAAAAAGGCTGCTATGGCCATTCGACTCCAAGCAATGTGTCTTCTGCTCAATCTTGGAAGGAGGGGGTCAAGTGTTTATTTTTTGTAGGTAGCCTAAGCCTCAGCATTCCGCGCATCCCTCAGTCATGTGTGTTTTTTTTTTCTATAGTCTTGTCTCTGGTCAGATGGGTGTGCATAGTGTGGATGTGTGTTTTAGATCATTGTTAGGTATGCTATGTAAATGGGAACTTGTATAATAATGAGGGATTCTCAGATTTGACTTCAAAAGTGGACACTTTAGAGCTAAACTGTAAAGCTTTATAGAACCCTAAAAGCCTACCAAACATTTTAAGCCAAATCCACACAGGCAATTATAAATGAATGCATTAAGAAGGTAAGAAAACGATAAAGCCATCTTTGTTTGATTATATTTGAGCCAACATAGTTTAGCAATAATCATATTTTAATTGTTGGGTGAAAAATGACAGACAACAAATGATTGCCAGAAGGGATGAACAAAGAAATATTTGCAGATAAAGTTATCAAACTGGCACACTTGAATGGTGTCATGTAACAGCTGTTGGCTCGGAGGTTATATGAAGAGAGAGTCAAACATCCATCTCACACTTTATCAGAGTGACCTCATGGGAGTCTCCAGGCACACAGCTAAATATACACGGGATAGGTCAGCCATCATTGCAGTTTATGTACCTTCATCACACTGCATAGACATGAAGGTGAGAACTCTACTTCTTGGTCAACCAAGGCAACTTTAAGGGATGGAGTGGTGGTGCTGGAACCTTGAGATAACAAGCAGTATAAGTACTATGTAATATTATGCTGTCAGTAGTACGCTGATGATTTTACTGTGGGGTATCCAAATAATAGGTAAGCAGCTTCTGCGCCCTGAAGGGTTGCCACAGTCTCTGTTAGGCGGCCTTCCAGTTTCTCCCATCAGCTGTGGGATAACGAGTCTTCCCAGACTGCTAGATGCTTCCATCAGCTGCTGGGTAACAAGTCTTCTCAGACTCTTAGATACTCCCATCAGCTGTGGGGTAATGAGTCTCCTCAGACTCCTCCCTGCTCCCATCAGCTGTGGGGTAATGAGTCTCCTCAGACTCCTCCCTGCTCCCATCAGCTTTGGGGTAATGAGTCTTCTCAGACTCCTCCCTGCTCCCATCAGCTTTGGGGTAATGAGTCTTCTTAGACTCCTCCCTGCTTCCATCAACTTTGGGGTAATGAGTCTTCTCAGACTCCTCCCTGCTCCCATCAGCTTTGGGGTAATGAGTCTTCTTAGACTCCTCCCTGCTTCCATCAACTTTGGGGTAATGAGTCTTCTCAGACTCCTCCCTTCTCCCATCAGCTTTGGGTTAATGAGTCTCCTCAGACTCCTTCCTGCTCCCATCAGCTTTGGGTTGATGAGTCTTCTCATATTCTTCCCTGCTCCCATCAGCTTTGGGGTAATGAGTCTTCTCAGACTCCTCCCTGCTCCCATCAGCTGTGGGGTAATGAGTCTCCTCAGACTCCTCCCTGCTCCCATCAGCTGTGATGTAATGAGTCTCCTCAGACTCCTCCCTGCTCCCATCAGCTGTGGGGTAATGAGTCTTCTCAGACTCCTCCCTGCTCCCATTAGCTTTTGGATAATGAGTCTTCTCAGACTCCTCCCTGCTCCCGTCAGCTTTGGGGTAATGAGTCTTCTCAGACCCCTCCCTGCTCCTATTAGCCGCAGGGTAATGAGTCTTCTCAGACTCCTCCCTGCTCCTATTAGCAGCAGGGTAATGAGTCTTCTCAGACTCCTAGATGCTTTCATATATATCAAAAAAACCTGGCGTGTTTCTGTCAAGGCTGACAGGAACCAGACGACCAAATGAGTGTCACAACATACAATGTGAAGATGTAAAAATTAATAGATTTATTATGAAGTAGAAAATTACAAAACACTCCACAATGGGAGGTAAAAGCACGGACACGTGCAACTAAATAGCATCCAGAGATTCCTGGGTCATGCAATCTCCAGATGTGGCAACATATGGACAAAAAACGAAACACCCTACACATAAAACATATAGACAATCGTCCGGACACCAATGATCTATACACGGGTATCCGTGCCGCGACAATAGCCATATATTAATTAAATTGCATAATTATGCAGATAAGGCGGGGGTACCCGTGCGGAGGTCCCTGGAAGACTCAAGCCCATAAAGTGTAAAGGGAGAAAGAGGAGGGGGGAATAAGATCTGCAGTGAAGCCGAAAAGGTCCTGGGGGGTCGTAAAAACTTGGTAATGATAAGTAACCCCCCCCCCCCAGTGGAGGAAAAAATGTCAGTTATAGGTTGCCGGTATATGAAAGTTTATGATGGAGCAAAAGTTGCATCAAAGGGAAAATAGGAAAAAGAAGGCCTATGTTTTAATCACGTTTAGGTTATTGGTTCAACAGTGATTTTGTGGCCCGGATTGCAGTCCCATTGTGTCTGAATTGCACTGGTATGGGTTGGGGTCCTAGGCTTTAATGGTGTCTGTATATCACGCTAGTGTTAGTAACTTAATAGAAAAGACCAGCCAGACTATACCCTTTCCAGGGTGGTGCTTTCTCCAAGGGTTGATGTTCCTCCAGGAACTGCTTCATCTATTTAATCCAAATAAAAGATATTCAGCAGTCCCTTTTTGATGTTGGCGCTAAAGCTTTCCTCCACCGTCTTGCAATCTTCATACTGTATTACGGTTGTTCGGTACTGCCAACTCGAGTCTTTGCAGCTCACCGACTCGCCTTGGGCTTGCTTCCGGGACACAGCAGATGCTTTCATCATCTGCTGGGTAATGAGTCTTCTCAGACCCCTAGATGCTCCCATTATCTGTTTAACGTGTCTTTTCAGACAGAGATGCTCCCATTAGCTGTGGGTTGACAAATCTTTTCAGAATCCTAGATACCCCCATCAGCTGCAGGGTTAATGAGTCTTTTCAGACTCTTAGATGCTCCCATTAGCTGTTGGATAACGAGTTTTCTCATACTCCTAGATGCTCCCATTAGCTGTTTGGTAATGAGTCTTCCCATGCTCTTAGATGCTTCCATCAGCTGTGGCTTAACAAGTCCTCCTATACTTCTAGATGCTCCAATAAGCTGTGGGGTAACAAGTCTTCTCAGGCTCCTCTCTGCTCCCATTAGCTGCAGGGTAATGAGTCTTCTCAGACTCCTAGATGCTTCCATTAGCTGCTGGGTAATGAGTCTTTTCAGACTTAGAGATGCTCCCATTAGCTGTTGGGTAAAGAGACTTCCCAGATGCTTAGATGCTCCCATCAGCTGCGGGTTAACGAATCTTCTCAGACTCCTAGATGCTCCCATTAGCTGCAGGTTAACGAGTCTTCTCAGACTCGTAGAAGTTCCCATCAGCTGAGGGTCAATGAGTCTTCTCAGACACCTAGATGCTCCCATTAGCTTTAGATTAATGAGTCTTCTCAGACTCCTAGATGCTTCCATCAGCTGCAGGTTAACGAGTCTTCTCAAAAACCTAGATGCTCCCATCAGCTGTGGGTTAACAAGACTTCCCAGACTCCTAGATGCTCCCATTAGCTGTGGGGTAATGACTCTCATCAGACTCCTAGATGCTCCCATTAGCTGTGGGGTAACAAGTCTTCTAAGACTTCTAGATGTTCCTATCATCTGCTGGGTAATGAGTCTTCTCAGACTGCTAGATACTTCCATTAGCTGTTGGGTAACGAGTCTTCTCAGACTCCTAGATGCTTCTATCAGATGTGGGTTAGTGAGTCTTCTCAAACTCCTAGATGCTCCCATTAGCTGTTAGGTAACAAGTATTCCCAGACTCCTAGATGCTCCTATTAGCTGTTGGTTAACAAGTCTGCAGTGAAGCCGAAAAGGTCCTGGGGGGTGGTAAAAACTTGGTAATGATAAGTAACCCCCCCCCAGTGGAGGAAAAAATGTCAGTTATAGGTTGCCGGTATATGAAAGTTTATGATGGAGCTAAAGTTGCATCAAAGGGAAAATAGGAAAAAGAAGGCCTATCTTTTAATCACGTTTAGGTTATTGGTTCAACAGTGATTTTGTGGCCCGGATTGCAGTCCCATTGTGTCTGAATAGCACTGGTATGGGTTGGGGTCCTAGGCTTTAATGGTGTCTGTATATCACGCTAGTGTTAGTAACTTAATAGAAAAGACCAGCCATACTATACCCTTTCCAGGGTGGTGCTTTCTCCAAGGGTTGATGTTCCTCCAGGAACGGCTTCATCTATTTAATCCAAATAAAAGATATTCAGCAGTCCCTTTTTGATGTTGGCGCTAAACAGCGCTAAAGCTTTCCTCCACCGTCTTGCAATCTTCGTACTGTATTACGGTTGTTCGGTACTGCCAACTCGAGTCTCTGCAGCTCACCGACTCGCCTTGGGCTTGCTTCCGGGACACAGCAGATGCTTTCATCATCTGCTGGGTAATGAGTCTTCTCAGACCCCTAGATGCTCCCATTATCTGTTTAACGTGTCTTTTCAGACAGAGATGCTCCCATTAGCTGTGGGTTGACAAATGTTTTCAGAATCCTAGATGCTCCCATCAGCTGCAGGGTTAATGAGTCTTTTCAGACTCTTAGATGTTCCCATTAGCTGTTGGATAACGAGTTTTCTCATACTCCTAGATGCTCCCATTAGCTGTTTGGTAATGAGTCTTCCCATGCTCTTAGATGCTTCCATCAGCTGTGGCTTAACAAGTCCTCCTATACTTCTAGATGCTCCAATAAGCTGTGGGGTAACAAGTCTTCTCAGACTCCTCTCTGCTCCCTTTAGCTGCAGGGTAATGAGTCTTCTCAGACTCCTAGATGCTCCCATTAGCTGCTGGGTAATGAGTCTTTTCAGACTTAGAGATGCTCCCATTAGCTGTTGGGTAAAGAGACTTCCCAGATGCTTAGATGCTCCCATCAGCTGCGGGTTAACGAATCTTCTCAGACTCCTAGATGCTCCCATTAGCTGCAGGTTAACGAGTCTTCTCAGACTCGTAGAAGTTCCCATCAGCTGAGGGTTAATGAGTCTTCTCAGACACCTAGATGCTCCCATTAGCTTTAGATTAATGAGTCTTCTCAGACTGCTAGATGCTTCCATCAGCTGCGGGTTAACGAGTCTTCTCAGAAACCTAGATGCTCCCATCAGCTGTGGGGTAATGACTCTCATCAGACTCCTAGATGCTCCCATTAGCTGTGGGGTAACAAGTCTTATAAGACTTCTAGATGTTCCTATCATCTGCTGGGTAATGAGTCTTCTCAGACTGCTAGATACTTCCATTAGCTGTTGGGTAACGAGTCTTCTCAGACTCCTAGATGCTTCTATCAGATGTGGGTTAGTGAGTCTTCTCAAACTCCTAGATGCTCCCATTAGCTGTTAGGTAACAAGTATTCCCAGACTCCTAGATGCTCCTATTAGCTGTTGGTTAACAAGTCTTCTCAGACTCCTAGATGCTCCCATGAGCTGCGGGTTAACGAGCCTTCCCGGACTTCTAGATGCTCCTATTAGCTGTTAGGTAACAAGTATTCCCAGAATCCTAGATGCTCTTATTAGCTGCTGGGTGACAAATCTTCTCAGACTCCCAGATGCTCCCATCAGCTGTGGGGTAACGAATCTTCTCAGACTCCTAAGATGCTTCCATTAGCTGTGGCGTAACGAGTCTTCCCAGACTCCTAGATGCTCCCATAAGCTGTGGGTTAGCGAGTCTTCTCAGATTCCTAGATGCTCCCATTTGCTGTTGTAACAAGTCTTCCCAGACTCCTAGACTCCCATTAGCTGTTGGTTAACGAGTCTTCCCAGTCTCCTAGATGCTCCCATAAGCTGTGGGTTAGCGAGTCTTCTCAGATTCCTAGATGCTCCCATTTGCTGTTGGGTAACAAGTCTTCCCAGACTCCTAGACTCCCATTAGCTGTTGGTTAATGAGTCTTCACAGACTCCTAGATGCTCCCATCAGCTGCGGGTTAATGAGTCTTCTCAGACTCCTAGATGCTCCCATTAGCTGTTTGGTAACGCGTCATCACAGACTCCTAGATGTTCCCATCAGCTGTTGGGTAACGAGTCTTCCCATACTCCTAGACGTTCCCATCAGCTGTTGCATAACAAGTTTTCCCAGACTCCTAGATGCTCCCGTCAGCTGCGGGTTAACAAGTCTGCTTAGACTCCTAGATGCTCTTATTAGCTGTGGGGTACTCTGACCATCTCTTGTATCATTTACACAGTCTCTGAACATATCTTGTTTCATGTCCACAGTTTCTGACCATCTTCTGTATCATGTCTGCAGTCTCAGACTAGATCTTGTATCATGTCTGCAGTCTCTGGCCATCTCTCGTATCATGTCTGCAGTCTCTGACCATCTCTTGTATAATGTCTGCAGTTTCTGACCATCTCTTGTATCATGTCTGCAGTCTCTGACCATCTCTTGTATTATGTGTGCAGCCTCTGAACATATCTTGTTTCATGTCCACAGTCTCTGACCATCTTCTGTATCATGTCTGCAGTCTCAGACTAGATCTTATATCATGTCTGCAGTCTCTGACCATCTTTTGTATCATGTCTGCAGTCTCTGACCATCTCTTGTATCATGTGTGCAGTCTCTGACCATCTCTTGAATCATGTCCACAGTCTCTGACCATCTCTTGTATCATGTCTGTAGGCTCTGACCATCTCTTGAATCATGTCCACAGTCTCTGACCATCTCTTGAATCATGTCCGCAGTCTCTGACCATCTCTTGTATCATGTCCAGTCTCTGATCATTTCTTTTATCATGTCCACAGTCTCTGAACATATCTTGTTTCATGTCACAGTCTTTGACCATCTCTTGTATCATGTCTGCAGTCTTTGACCATCTCTTGAATCATGTCCACAGTCTCTGACCATCTCTTGTATCATGTCTCTGACCATCTCTTGTATCATGTCTGCAGTCTGTAACCTTCTCCTGTATCATGTCGGCAGTCTCTTATTATCTCTTGCTTCATGTCCCCGGTCTCTGACCATCCCTTGTATCATGTCCACAGTCTCTGACTATCTCTTGTATCATGTCCCCAGTCTTTGACCATCTCTTTTATCTGTTTTATCATGTCCTCTGTCTCTAACCTTCTCCTGTGTCATGTCCACAGTCTCGGACCATCTCCTGTATCATGTCTGCAGTCTCTGACCATCTCTTGGATCATGTCTGCAGTCTCTGACCATCTATTTTATCATGTCCCAGTCTCTGACCATCTCTTGTATCATGTCTTCAGTCTCTGACCATCTCCTGTGTCTTGTCTGCAGTCTCTGACCATCTCTTATATCATGCCCATAGCCTTTGACTATCGATTGTGTGTCTGCTGTGTCTGATACGGAACACTCACTGAATTTTATGTCCTTTGATGATGTCAGGGGCGACACTTTAAAAAGTTGACCACCACTGGTATAAATTGTATATAGCCTCAGCTACATACAGTATACAGCGCTGTGTTCTGGTAGCAGTATAGGGACCTCTCAGTTCATTTTTGGAACACAATCAAGTTTGGCTTATTGCTGCTCTGATTGGCTAAGGTGTAGATTGTAATATCATCTCTGCCTCTCTGCTGCTGCCAATCAGAAGACGTACTGTATTCATTCATAGAAAGAAAAGGGTTCCTGCGAATGGCGGAGTAGCAGTCAGACTGACTAGGTTTGGTTCCGGGATGGAACACAGCGCTGCATACAGTTAATAGCTGATGCCATCGTTTATACAGCGCTGACAGCTACTGCATAGTTCATCTAGGCCAGCTTGGTCCGAACAAACTATTTAAAGTCATAATAAACATGGAGTTAGGCTTTAAGTTACGTTTAGAACTCCCCTTTTTACTTTGCAAACAGTTGGTGATAACAGGCAATCGCTTTGCGGCTGCTTCAAAAATTGAATGGCATGATGCATTTGGCTGCGCCCCAACTGTACTGCAACCGCATGCAGGTAATGGAGTTTGCAGACCTATTTTGTGGTTGGGTTTTAACCCTTACCTACCCAACCCAAAACTGAAAACAATTATTTACCTATACATACACTTTCAGCACAGACTATCCATCCTATCCCTAACGAGGGAACGCTAATGCCCTGTACACACGATCGGACATTGATCGGACATTCCGACAACAAAATCCATGGATTTTTTCCGACGGATGTTGGCCCAAACTTGTCTTGCATACACACGGTCGCACAAAGTTGTCGGAAAATCTGATCGTTCTGAACGCGGTGACGTACAACGCGTATGTCGGGACTATAAATGGGGTAGTAGCCAATAGCTTCCGTCTCTTAATTTATTCTGAGCTGGGCACTTTGTGCGTCGTATATATCAAGAAAAAAGGAATTCCCCTGTTGGTGGATTTTAAAGGCACATGTAAAAGATTGTAGAGGGAGTATGTATAGTATAAACAGTAATTTATTGATTTGAAAACATAGTAAAAACACCAAGCTAAAATATAACAATTATAAGGAATGCGAGTCATTTACTTATACACAGATACAATGTTGATACCAATATTCTTGCACCCGACGCGTTTCGGAGTTACATAGCCTCCTTCCTCAGGGGTGGATATAGGTTTACAGAAAATTCTATATTAAACATAATGTAATAACAAGAGGTGGTAAGCATATAGGTATACATAACCATAAGAACATTTACATGCCATACTTTTCATTTTATTCTCACTTACATTAACACTGTGTAGGCTTACTTGGCATTCCAGAACAGCTAAAAACAAAGGCACTGACATTGTCTATCTATCCAGCGTATTCCTGATTACGGTAGATGGAAGTTCATTATCATATTATCAGTGCTGTTACTTCATGCGTAACAGTAAAGAATTTTTTTACGTATAGATGTAGGTGAGTTGTATTTTCTTCATTTTCTTTTTTGAAGAAAATACCACTCACCTACATCTATACTTAAAAAATTCTTTACTGTTACGCATGAAGTAACAGCACTGATAATATGATAATGAACTTCCATCTACCGTAATCAGGAATACGCTGGATAGACAGACAATGTCAGTGCCTTTGTTTTTAGCTGTTCTGGAATGCCAAGTCAGCTTACACAGTGTTAATGTAAGTGAGAATAAAATGAAAAGTATGGCATGTAAATGTTCTTATGGTTATGTATACCTATATGCTTACCACCTCTTGTCATTACATTGTTTTTAATATAGAATTTTCTGTAAACCTATATCCACCCCCGAGGAAGGAGGCTAAGTAACTCCGAAACGCGTCGGATGCAAGAATATTAGTATCAACATTGTATCTGTGTATAAGTACATGACTCGCATTCCTTATAATTGTTATATTTTTGCTTGGTGTTTTTACTATGTTTTCAAATCAATAAATTACTGTTTATACTGTACATACTCCCTCTACACTCTTTTACATGTGCCTTTAAAATCCACCAATAGGGGAATTCCTTTATTCTTGATATATTTAATATAGGATGTGGCACAACCTCGCAATTAACTGCCGATCTACAACCTTTGTGCGTCGAATTTGTGTACACACGATCTGAATTTAACAGATCGTATTTTGTTGTCAGAAAATTTTATAGCCTGCTCTCAAACTTTGTGTGTCAGAAATTCCGACGGAAAAAGTCCGATGGAGTCCACACACGATCGGAATTTCCGACAACACAATCCGATCGCACTTTTTCCGACGGAAAATCCAACCGTGTGTACAGGCCATAAGGCTCCATTCACACTTGTACGACTCCAAAGTTTCAACCGACTTTGGAGTGCAACTTTGTTGCAACTTTGATGCAACCTTGGATCGGTGCGACTTGGATACGACTTTGGCTTTGATCAGTGATAATGGACAACTGTTGGACAACTGTATAACATTTAGATACGACTTTCATGGAACTTTTGAGGCTTAACATTGAAGTCTATGGCCCTCAAGCATGAAAGTCGGACCAAAGTAGTGCATGAACTACTTTAAAGTCTCTGCAACTTTAAGTCGCATATATAGCAATGGTTATCATTGGAAAACATGGGGAGCAACTTGTCATGCGACTTTGATGTCCAAAGTTGCATGGCAAGTCATGGAAGTATGAATGGAGCCTTAATGAATGCTGAGAAAGTCTATCAGGTGGAGGGGGGGATTAGCTCTAATGTCAATCTTTGAGTGGAATTAAATTGGTTTTAGAGGAGCACCCAAAGGTGAACTTTCCAAGGTAATGGCTGGCATGCTGCTTTACCTGATCTTAGGCAGAACATTGACCAGGGGCTGACTGGTAACTTTTGGCCCAAGGGGCAAATACAACCCAGACGTCCATGGTGCAGTGTCTCAGCACCCCTTGCTGCCTCCTCCTGATCCCCATCCCAGGCTAAAGCCCCGCTCCAGGTACTCAGAGCTCACTGGGCGGGTCGGACTAGACAGCGCCTGCGTCGTTGACTCCGGGTTCCTGAACTGACCAGCAGGAGGCTGCAGGGGGGAGCTGGGGAGGCTTGGTCAGGGCTGGCCGGGGGAGGAGAGCCTTCGGTGGGGCACAGAGCCAGCCTCTGCTCGGACATGGCGTACACCACCCATGCTGGGAGGGGGGGCAGCCTGTGCTCTGTCCTTGTCCTAATCCCGCACTCAGTAGGACATCGACGGGGACTTTTTACTCCTCTTCACCAAGAAGACTTTAGGAATGTCTACGGTGGAAAAGGTCTGGCCTTTTTATGGGGCATCAAAGCGGCCCGGGGGGTGATTGCCCCCCAGCCCAGTCTGCCCCTGGCATTGGCTATCACAAATATAAAATGAATGACAGGTCTCCTTTAAGAATGTCTACACTTGCCCATCTGACGCACACTCCGTTGATTTGCACCATATGTGAAGAGTCACCCATCACCTTTGTGTAATTCCCGGCCTGACAATAGAAGATTAGAAGAATCTGCATCTACTTATCATGACATGTGCTCCATGATGAAGACGTTTCACCAACCTGTGGATCTGCTTTATGAAATTCTAATAAGACGAGAGAATAAAGCGGGGCGCACAGCGTTGGCCTTTCAAAAAGAAATCTCTTCCAGAGTGGGAAGATGTGTATTGAAGAATTGAACCCGAGCCAAGTTATAGCAAAATCTCAAAAGGCAAATGTGCAATTAATGCCAAAAATAACACGTTGATTGAGCGAGCGTCGGAGCTGCGAAGAGGACCGAGAGATATTTATGAGTCAGAAATACATGGTGGAGCGCAAGACGGATTCCAGACCGCGCAGGAAAGACAAACTCATCAACAATCGGGATCAGGAGCCGCGGAAAAGAAACATCCAGGAACCATCGGCTGATTCTATAAGAAAGAATCAAGTGTTCCGCTTATTTTCGATACACCTCCATTCAATGCATTCTGCTACATTGTTGCCTTATAACATGACAACATTGTTACCTTTATTCAGTAATGCCCCGTACACACGATCGGACATTCTGACAACAAAATCCATGGATTTTTTTCCGACGGATGTTGGTTCAAACTTGTCTTGCATACACACGGTCACACAAATCTTGTCGGAAATTCCGAACGTCAAGAACGCGGTGACGTACAACACGTACGACAAGCCGAGAAAAGTGAAGAGCTGCTCGTTAAGTAGCAGGAGCCCAGCCCTGACAGGTGCATTTGACAGGAAAGGGTGGGCGTAGTCAGGTTCTTTTGATGAGTGCTCCTGGCAACCCCTTAGCTGTATCAACCCCCGCCACACTGGAAGATTGTGATGGCCGTTGGGGGGGGGGGGGGGCAGGAGAGGGGGTTCTGCTGAAAGGTGAAGAATCAGCACAAGGAATGCATCATGCTTGTGGGCAGGGCTTAACACACCCAAGTGGGGACCCCGGAGCAAGCCCTCGCTAGTGCCCCCAGTGGTGGGCAAAGGCTTCTGTCATGATAAATCATAAATCAGCATTAATGCAGCTCTCTAACTTAAAAGTGAGACTCCTCCAAGTGTACAGTTGTTAACACTTTGCAATCCCTGGCCAAACTTCTACACCGATGACACTAATGCACTATGGACACAACTTCTGTTAGAGAACCTCCAGGTGTGAAGCATTTCTAAGCCGGTACCACAGAGCTTGTGCCAGTCTCCACCAACTCAGCAGTCCCCTCACCTCACTCCCCGTGACCGATCCGTATGTTACTAGCAGATACAGGAAGCACACTTTTTGTTAACCCATGCTTGTTCTCCTGCCGAGGCTTCATTTCAACACTAGTAACTGCTAAGCTAGGTCCCTAGGTACTCTGTGCCATGAGTTCGGTCCCAGTATGTGGGGAACTGATCACTAGTGAAAGAGCCAAGCACCACACTCCCTAACTACCAGAGTCTCCGTCACCCTTGCCACGTCACTCGCTCCCTGACTGGTTGGCTGCATTAGCAGTTTAAACAGGTCATGACCAACGGCACTATAGTCTCCTTAGGACAGCTCCTCTGCTCATCAGACCTCTGTACTGTATCTTCCCTATCTTCTCTTGTCCCCTGATGTAAGCCATGATCTTTGATACGCCATACATGCATCCCTTTTTTTAGATTTTAGAACAGGCAAATTAGATGAACAACAAAGATCCTTAAATGAAGTAGATTTCATTTGAGACATTTGAGCAGCACATAATAACATCTTCAACATATCCCTGATGAAGTTCTCTAAGTGAAGCTGTTGTTCTGCCCCATGAGGTAGTCAAACCTGATTTAGGTAGTGAAGTCCATAAAAGGTCCCTTGCAAGGCAAGAATCCATTATTGACAGTAAATCCACATGAGGTAGCAATAATCCATAAAAGTCCAGTATCTGGTAGCACAAGTTTATGTAAACCCATACCCCTTGGAACCCCAACTGGGCTCCCACAAGGGGGCACAGGACACAGAGCAGAAGAGTAAAAGCTACATATTAACGGTCTCTCCCTTCCTCCTCTCTTGGGGCACTAATGAGCCCATATTTATATGGTGTGACCTTCAGGGGGTGGCAACCTACTGAAAAGAGAGGGAAACACCTGACCAGCAGTGAACCCTTCCTTCCCAGCATCCACCAGCTCAGCAGGTCAACTAAGGACAACAGTGCAATAAACCTACATTGTAGCAAATAATTCTTACACATACAGTAGTTACAGTTAGCATAGCCAAACGCAGAGCATGTAACATGAGAGAACAAACCATTTAACACAAAGAACCGGCTTACATGCTAACAGTAAGTTATGTCCCTTGTGCTGATTTTTCTGTTTGTAATTTTAGCTAAAATTTAGGCTTTAAGGCTATTTTATCTTACAGTTGAATGTTATCACCTTCCTGCCCAGCCTATAGTAAAATGATGGCCAGGCGGGCACCACAGGGGCCGCACAATGGCGAGATCTGTCACCGGCTGTGTCCACTGGACACAGCCGATGACTGATCACCGCACTGGCCCACTGCTAGAGTCGTGTGATCACTGTGACCATTCACAGCAGATCACATGACAGCTGTAAATAATGGATGGCTTCCTTTCATGTCATCCACTGTATACAATGGTGTTGCTAGCTGTGATTGGTCACAGTGATCACATGGTACAGACAGGGCCAATCACAGCCCATCTGTACCATGTGATTGGCTTTGACCAATCACAGCTAATCACAACAAAAGACACTGAATGAATTTGTTTTATTCTGTAAAAATAGTTGCTTATACCAATGAAATTCATAATGTTTAAAAAGAAAATCGCTTCCCCAGAGTAGTACAATGTTACAAAAAAAATCTTAAAAAAGAAATGTAATAAAAAATAAAAATTTTAAAGTGGAGGGCCACCCTGAAAAAAAAATCACCAAAAATCCTAAAAAAATTAAAAAAAAAAACATTTGAAAAAAAAAATGTTAAACTTACCTAAACCCTTGTTGCTAGGCAGTCTTCCCAATCTGCCTCTTCCTATTCTGCGGCGTTTTCTTCTCCTCGGTGAGCGGCCCCGTTGTCTTCTGGTAACTGTGTGTGTTCCCAGAACACCACGGGGCCATTCACAGAGCGGAGCGCCGCGCCGCTCACGCGTGCGCAGTAGGAAACTGGCAGTGATGCCACAAGGCTCCACTGCCTGTTTCCCTTACCTAGGATGGCGGTGCCAGGACCCGAGAGCCGAGGGACGGGTCGGCCTCGGGCGGCCGACATCGCGGGCACCCAGGACAGGTAAGTACTTATTTAAAGTCAGCAGCTACAGTGCTTGTAGCTGCTGACTTTTAATTTTTTTTTTTTCAGGCCGGAATCACGCTTTAAAATATAAAAAAATAATTACATTTTAAAATTTTTTTTTTTTACATATTGTCGCCAGTGTCCCTGATCACCGCCACACCAGTTGTATGATAACGCTGTACTGCACTGGTGACAGTATGTAAAAAAAAAATTTTGCTGAGAAATTTTCACTGCAATTTTTTAATAAATAGACCCTCCGGGTGTCCAGCCTGCATAATTCTTCCCATGCAATAACAAGAGATCCTTGGATCACAATGACGTTTCACTGCTGGGTCAGATCGTTGGTTATATTTTAGAACGGGTCTCCAATTGCCTTTCGCTAACTGTAGGAACACCATCGCCACCCATTGCTAATTTCCTCTTTCTGTTCTCGGTTTATTGGTTGTATTTATGAACTGCCAAATCCCAGAGTGGGGGAAGAAAAAAAAAAAAAAAAACTTCTTACTGAAAAAGTCCCTTAATATATCGGCAATAAAAGCGTGCGAGCCTAGGCAAGGAAAGTGAGCTGTCAGTACCCCGAATACCGACCATAAAACACACAGCCTTGAAATGTGAAGGACCATGAATTATACTTCTGTGTGTGGCAGCCAATAAAAGAGAGAGAAAAAAACTAGACATGTTGTCACTCACAGGCTACGTCGTATTTATCTCCATTATTAGAACACTTTCCTGCCATACATCTGTTTAAAAGCATTCCTCTTGCCATAGGTCATGGTTGGGTTATGGCACCTCGAGAAATTCATAGGAGGATCAGCTTACTCCATATCCATCGTGGAGACCACGTTTTCTTCTTCATTAAAGTCTACTATTTCTGCCACACAGAGTGACTGCGTTCTCCGAGAAGTATTACTCCAACCTTAATGCCACAGCCGCCTTGTGGGTAAATTTTAATGAATGCCCGGCTATAAATTATTCACTAGCCCTACATAAAGAATAATAAGGTGACATTAAAAGGCTTGTACATGGTATTTATTACTCAGATGAGATGGATCATGGCTAAAGTGCTTTCCCTTGTAAAATTAGATGCCACCGGTTTTACACGTTATAATACTGACGACAAATCTGGTAATCTGGGAATTCCACTAGGGGCTATCAGTTAGAAAAGTCCAGTATACAGTCAGGTCCATAAATATTGGAACATCGACAGAATTCTAATGTTTTTGGCTCTATACACCACCACAATGGATTTGAAATGAAACGAACAAGATGTGCTTTAACTACAGACTTTCAGCTTTAATTTGAGGGTATTTACATCCAAATCAGGTGAACAGTGTAGGATTTACAACAGTTTGTATATGTGACTCCCACTTTTTAAGGGACCAAAAGTAATGGGACAGATTAATAATCATCCATCAAAGTTTCACTTTTTAATACTTGGTTGCAAATCCTTTGCAGTCAATTACAGCCTGAAGTCTGGAACGCATAGACATCACCAGACGCTGGGTTTCATCCCTGGTGATGCTCTGCCAGGCCTCTACTGCAACTTTCTTCAGTTCCTGCTTGTTTTTGGGGCATTTTCCCTTCAGTTTTGTCTTCAGCAAGTGAAATGCATGCTCAATCGGATTCAGGTCAGGTGATTGACTTGGCCATTGCATAACATTCCACTTCTTTCCCTTAAAAAACTCTTTGGTTGCTTTCGCAGTATGCTTCGGGTCATTGTCCATCTGCACTGTGAAGCGCCGTCCAATGAGTTCTGAAGCATTTTGCTGAATATGAGCAGATAATATTGTCCGAAACACTTCAGAATTCATCCTGCTGCTTTTGTCAGCAGTCACATTATCAATAAATACAAGAGAACCAGTTCCATTGGCAGCCATACATGCCCACGCCATGGCACTACCACCACCATGCTTCACTGATGAGGTGGTATGCTTTGGATCATGAGCAGTTCCTTTCCTTCTCCATTCTCTTCTCTTCCATCACTCTGGCACAAGTTGATCTTGGTCTCATCTGTCCATAGGATGTTGTTCCAGAACTGTGAAGGCTTTTTTTAGATGGTGTTTGGCAAGCTCTAATCTGGCCTTCCTGTTTTTGAGGCTCACCAATGGTTTACATCTTGTGGTGAACCCTCTGTATTCACTCTGGTGAAGTCTTCTCTTGATTGTTGACTTTGACACACATACACCTACCTCCTGGATAGGGATGAGCCGAACACCCCCCTGTTCGGATCGCACCAGAACATGCGGACAGGAAAAAAGTTAGTTTGAATACGCGAACACCGTTAAAGTCTATGGGACACGAACATGAATAATCAAAAGTGCTAATTTTAGAGGCTTATATGCAAGTTATTGTCATAAAAAGTGTTTGGGGACCTGGGTCCTGCCCCAGGGGACATGGATCAATGCAAAAAAAAGTTCTAAAAACGGCCGTTTTATCAGGAGCAGTGATTTTAATAATGCTTAAAGTCAAACAATAAAAGTGTAATATCCTTTTTAATTTTGTAGCTGGGGGGTGTTTATAGTATGCCTGTAAAGGGGCGCATGTTTCCCATGTTTAGAACAGTCTGACAGACTCTTCAAATGACATTTCGAAGGAAAAAACCCATTTAAAACTACTCGCGGCTATTGCATTGCCGATAATACACATAGAAGTTCATTGATAAAAACGGCATGGGAATTCCCCACAGGGGAACCCCAAAGCACCCTCCCAATGTTGAGGGCATGTGGCCTGGTACGGTTCAGGAGGGGGGGGCCGCACTCTCGTCCCCCCCCTCTTTTCCTGTGGCCTGCACGGTTGCGTGCTCGGATAAGGGTCTGGTATAGATTTTTGGGGGGACCCCACGCCGTTTTTTTTTGTTTTTTTGGTGCAGGGTTCCCCTTAAAATCCATACCAGACCTGAAGGGTCTGGTATGGAATTTAGGGGGAACCCCACGTCATTTTTTTTTTAAATTTTGGCCGGGGTTCCCCTTAATATCCATACCAGACCTGAAGGGCCTGGTATGGAATTTAGGGGGACTCCCACGTCATTTTTTTTTTTTTTAATTTTGGTTTGGTGGGGTTGGTGGGGAATTCCCATGCCGTTTTTATCAATGAACTTCTATGTGTATTGTCGGCAATGCAATAGCCGCAAGTAGTTTTAAATGGGTTTTTTCCTTCGAAATGTCATTTTGCTGTCAGACTGTTCTAAACATGGGAAACATGCGCCCCTTTACAGGCATACTATAGACACCCCCCAGGTATGAAATTTAAAGGAATATTACACTTTTATTGCTTGACTTTAAGCATTATTAAAATCACTGCTCCTGAAAAAACTTTTTTTTGCATTGATCCATGTCCCCTGGGGCAGGACCCAGGTCCCCAAACACTTTTTATGACAATAACTTGCATATAAGCCTTTAAAATTAGCACTTTTGATTTCTCCCATAGACTTTTAAAGGGTGTTCCGCGGCATTCGAATTTGCCGCGAACACCCCAAATTGTTCGCTGTTCGGCGAACTTGCAAACAGCCAATGTTCGAGTCGAACATGAGTTCGACTCGAACTCGAAGCTCATCCCTACTCCTGGAGAGTGTTCTTGATCTGGCCAACTGTTGTGAAGGGTGTTTTCTTCACCAGGGAAAGAATTCTTCAGTCATCCACCACAGTTGTTTTCCGTGGTCTTCTGGGTCTTTTGGTGTTGCTGAGCTCACTGGTGTGTTCTTTCTTTTTAAGGATGTTCCAAACAGTTGATTTGGCCACACCTAATGTTTTTGCTATCTCTCTGATGGGTTTGTTTTGTTTTTTCAGCCTAATGATGGCTTGCTTCACTAATAGTGACAGCTGTTTGGATCTCATATTGAGAGTTGACAGCAACAGATTCCAAATGCAAATAGCACACTTGAAAATAACTCTGGACCTTTTATCTGCTCCTTGTAAATGGGATAATGAGGGAATAACACACACCTGGCCATGGAACAGCTGAGCAGCCAATTGTCCCATTACTTTTGGTCCCTTAAAAAGTGGGAGGCACATATACAAACTGTTGTAATTCCTACACCGTTCACCTGATTTGGATGTAAATACCCTCAAATTAAAGCTGAAAGTCTGCAGTTTTAAAAGCACATCTTGTTCATTTCATTTCAAATCCATTGTGGTGGTGTATAGAGCCGAAAAGATTAGAATTGTGTCAATGTCCCAATATTTATGGACCTGATTATATGCTAGAATGAGAAGACTATTGCTCATAAAATCTCACTACAAGACATGTATTAGCAAGCACTTGTGAACATATTATGCCCTGTACACACGGATGGACATTCCGACAACAAAATCCATGGATTTTTTCAGACAGATGTTGGCTCAAACTTGTCTTGCATGCACACAGTCACACAAATCTTGTCGGAAATTATGAATGTCTAGAACGCGGTGACGTACAACACATATGACGAGCCGAGAAAAATGAAGTTCAATAGCCAGTGCAGCTCTTCTGCTTGATCCTGAGCATGCGTGGAACTTTGTGCGTCGGAATTGTGTACACACGATCGGAAATTACGACAACGGATTTTGTTGTCAGAAAATTTGAGATTCAGGTCTCAAATTTTGTGTGACGGAAATTCCGATGGAAAATGTCCGATGGGCTCTACACACGGTCGGAATTTCCGACATCAAGCTCCCATCGAACAATCCGAGCGTGTGTACGGGGCATAAGTGTGCACACGTGCATGCTCAGCACTGGGATTGGCAACAAACTGCCTATTTAAGCTGGATTGTGACTTGGACAGATGGCTGAATGGTCTTCAGCAAGTCCCTGATTTACCTGTGACCTGACCTGTTACCCTTAGCCTTCCCATGTACAACCTTGGACCTGTCTTTGGATTCCAGTCTACCTTTTGTGACCTTGGCCTGTGTTTGAACTCTGTATCCTGCTTCCTGATTCAGTACCTCACTGTTTGGCTGTGAACTGACCTTGGCTTGTATCTTGACTCTTCCTCTGCCTTACGTTCTTGTACGTCGCTGTCCGGCTGTTGATGACCTTTGGCATGTGATAAAGAAAAAAAAGTTTGGGACTTTGTATGAGGCATAGAATATAAACTGAGAATTATAATAATGTTTTTTATTAGCATACACATATATCATGTCACATTGCAGTATATGCATACAGTATGTGAAAAATTTTCATATATGTACAAGTCACTAAAAGTTTTTTCACCCAGTTTATATTCTGTGCCTCATACAACGTCCCAAACTTTTTTCTTTATCATAGATTTAGGGATTTAGATGCCTGATTGCATTTGTCTCATATAAAGTCTCACATTTCCTCTCCCCCCTTTCCTTTTAATATAGACCTTTGGCTTGTGTCCTGGCTTTTCTCCTGTCTTCTAATTGAGTGTCACTGTGTTCTGGCCTCTGGTCCTTATCTTGTGTTCCACAGTTATCTGTGTCCTACATCCAAAAATTGGCTTGTATCCTGACTCTGCCTTACATTCCTGTACTTTACTGCCCAGCTGTGAACCGATCTCAGCTTCGATCCTGACTCTGCTTTACATTCCTGTACTTCACTGCCCAGCTGTGAACTGACCTCAGCTTCAATCCTGACTGCCTCTGCCTTACATTTCTGTACCTTGATGCCTGACAGTAAACTGACCTTGGTTTGTATCCTGACACTGCCTCTTCCTTATTTTCCTGAACTTCACTGCCCAGCTGTGAACTGACCTTAGCTTTGATCCAAACTCTGCCTCTGCCTTACGTTCTTGTATCTTGATTCCCAAAAGTAAACTGATCTTAGCTTGTACCCTGACTCTGCCTCTGCCTTATGTTCCTGTACATAACTACCCAGCTGTGAACTGACCTCAGCTTCAATCCTGACTCGGCCTTATGTTCCTGTACCTTGCTGCCTTACAGTAAACTGACCTTGGCTTGTATTCTGACTCTGCCTCTGCCTTACGTTCCTGTACTTCACTGCCCCGCTGTAAACCGACCTTGACTTTGATCCTGACTCACCCTTATGTTCCTGTACCTTGCTGCCTTACAGTAAACTGACATTGGCTTGTATCTTGACCCTTCCTCTGCCTAATGTTCCTGTACCTTAATGCCCGACAGTAAACTGACCTTAGCTTAGCTTGTATCCTGACTCTGCCTATGTCTTACATTCCTGTATTTTACTGCCCAGCTGTAAACCGACCTCAGCTTCGATCCTGACTTCGGCTTGTGTCCTGACTCTCCCTCTGCCTTACATTCCTGTACCTCGCTTGATTGCAATCTGTATTGCACAACTTTAGGCTGAAATGTTTTATTTCACCTAGTAGTAGTGGTAGTAGTAGTAGTAATAGTAGTACAACTCCTGGCTGTCTTCCACTGCTCATAGCTGTACTAAGCTCAGTCGCTGAGAAATGGTGTGCCTGTGGTTGACTTGTACAACTCCTGGCTGCACCCAGCCTTGATATAGGATATTGCACTCTACAGTCGCTTTTCCCTTGGATGGATGGATTAAGTACTCACTCAGTACCACAAAAATGGAGCTCCCTCCCTCCCTCCAGAACTTCTAGCTGCTTTAACTCCATGCTGACCCAGTCTGTCTTCTGATGGCAGGGTCCTCAGCTATGCCTAGCTGAGACCTTAAAGGCTGCACCAAACTCCTAAGTCGTCTCCCCTTCTCCTCTCTGCCCCAGGAGCAGAGCCCCGAGCACAGGGGTCTCCTCCAGATGGCTGGACCCAGGACTCTGCTCCCAGAATGCCAGGTCTCTGGGTATTTATGGGCTTTCCCTCCACCTTCTGGACAAGCCTCTCCAGGAATTGGCTGGAGATCCCTAAATAATGCTTAAGCTCTCTGCCCCCTCCCCCTGGATCACACTGCTGCCTTATACACACAATGCTCCAGCTCTCTGCCCACATCCCCATGGATCACACTGCTGTCTTACACACAATGCTCCGGCTCTCTGCCCCCCTAACCCTGGATCACACTGCTGCCTTATACACACAAGGCTCCAGCTCTCAGCCCCCTCCCCCTGAATCACACAGCTGCCGTATATACACAATGCTCCGGCTCTCTGCCCCCCATCACACTGCTGCCTTATACACACAAGGCTCCGGGTCTCTGCTCCCCTCCCGCTGGATCACACTGCTGCCTTATACACACAATGCTCTGGCTCTCTGCCCCCTCCCCATCACACTGCTGCCTTATACACACAATGCTCTGGCTCTCTGCCCCCTCCCCATCACACTGCTGCCTTATACACACAATGCTCTGGCTCTCTGCCCCCTCCCCATCACACTGTTGCCTTATACACAATGCTCTGGCTCATTGCCCCCTTCCCCCTGGATCACACTGCTGCCTTATACACACATGATTCCAGCTCTCTGTCCCCTTCTGACCCCCCACATCACACTGCTGCCTTACACAGACTTATCATTATATCTCACCTCCTTATCCAGCCATGTGCTCAAGCTCTGTGCTCCCTCCCACAGTCTGTGACCAGCGCTGCCATTGGAAGTTCCCTCCTTCTTCACCTCCTGCTCTCTGTACTACTCCCGGTGCCTCCCTCTGAGTTCACAGGAGCTGGAACTACAGAGGAAAATAACACCGGAAACAACATTGGGCCGTATACTTCTGCCACAATGTTGATTTGCGGCAGAATCCCTGGGGACCACCAAAATTTTCTCCTGGACCATCAGTGGTCCATGGACCACTGGTTGGCGATTGCTGTTCTAGAACACTCCAGAAGTCAAGTCAAGTCAAGCCTTATTGTCATTCAACTACACGTAAGAACATACAGTAGAACAAAATGTCGTATCTCACAGGGCCACGGTGCTACATACAAATTAAACATAATTATAACCAGATGTACAAAGAATAAAAACACAGTGAGGAATACACATCTGGGAACTACGCAACTGTACATATACTATATGTTTCCAAAAGTCTTTGTAGCGGCAAGTGTTTATAAAAGTGTCTAGTGCATATTCAAGAGTAAAAAGGAGGCGACGTGAGACGTTCCTGATCACAAGACAGTCAGGTCCATAAATAATGGGGCATCGACACAATTCTAATCTTTTTGGCTCTATACACCACCACAATGGATTTGAAATGAAACGAACAAGATGTGATTTAACTGCAGACTTTCAGCTTTAATTTGAGGGTATTTACATCTTGTTTGTTTCATTTCAAATCCATTGTGGTGGTGTATAGAGCCAAAAAGATTAGAATTGTGTCGATGTCCCATTATTTATGGACCTGACTGTATATAGGAATAAAAGAGGTTTCAAAGAGGATTGGAGTTGAAGGCTCCCACAGCCTGGGGGAAAAAACTGTTGAACAGCCTGACAGTCCTGGTTTTGATACTCCAGAACCTTCTACCTGATGGCAAGAGCTGAAAGAGAGAGTGGGAGGGATGAGTAGGATCCCTCACGATACTGGTAGCTTTTCTGAAGCATCGTGTATAGAAAATGTCCAGGATGGAGAAGAGAGAGATACCAATAATCTTTTCAGCAGTCTTCTCTAGCAGCTGCAGGGTCTTGCGGTCAGCAGAACTACAGTTCCCATACCAGACAATGATGCAGCTGGTCAGCACGCTTTCAATGGTTCCCCTATAAAATGTAGTAAGGATAAGTGGGGGGAGACTGGCTTTTTTAAGGCGGCGGAGAAAATATAGGCGCTGTTGTGCCTTCTTGGTTAGTGACGTGATGTTGGTTGTCCAGGTAAGATCCTCTAAAATGTGTACTCCCAGGAATTTAATACTGCTTACTCTCTCCACAGTCAAGCTGTCACTTGGTCAGTGGGGAGTGAGCAACAGAATTTCTCCTGAAATCCATCACAACCGCCTTTGTTTTGCTTACATTAAGGAACAGGTTGTTTGCACTACACCATTTAACCAGTTGTTCCACTTCCTTTCTGTAGAGTGTTTCATCATTGTGGCTGATGAGACCCACCACAGTTGTGTCATCCGCAAACTTGATGATATGGTTGGAGCTGAACTTGGCAGTACAGTCGTGGGTCAGCAGTGTGAAGAGCAGCGGGCTGAGCACACATCCCTGTGGGGCACCCGTGCTCGGTGTGGTGGTGCTCGGTGTGGTTGTGCTCGACATGCTGCAGCCAACACGGACTGACTGAGGTCTTCCAGGTTAAAAAGTCCAGGATCCAATTACAGAGGGGCAGGTTGAGGCCCAGCGAGTTCAATTTAGTGATAAGTTGCTGAGGAATTATTGTATTAAATGCTGAGCTAAGGTCAATGAACAGCATTCTAACATAAGAGTCCTTCTGTTCTAAGTGGGTAAGGGCCAAGTGAAGAGTAGAAGATACTGCGTCGTCCGTGGAACGGTTTGGACGGTATGTAAACTGATATGGGTCCAGCGTGTTTGAAAGACTGGACTTAATGTGATGCATGACTAACCTCTCAAAGCACTTCATCATTATTGGAGTTAGCGCTATAGGACGATAGTCATTCAAACAGGACACAGGTGTCTTCTTTGGCACTGGAATTAGGATGGTGGATTTAAGACAGGTATGGACAACCGCCTGGCTCAGCGAAATGTTAAAGATATCTGTAAGGACATCTGTCAGCTGTACAGCACAGTCTCTCAGCACAAGTACAGGTATGTCATAAGCAGGGCTTTTTTTCTCAGAGAATAGGTGCAGGAACTCAACCATGCCCGCCACACACACATACCTACCAAATGGCATCAAATAGTAGCTCTTCCCTCTGCATACAACCCCTCCCTCCACTGCCCTCATCTTCTCCCCCCTTCTTAAAAGCTCCACCATCTGTCATATTTCTTACCTTTGTTGCAATATTAAGCTGAAGCACCTATCCGGCTGTAGTACCTCCCAGAATACTATACTATACTACAGTCACTTGCAAGGGAGATTATGCAGTAGGAGCATCAACAACTGGTCACCAGGGAAAAATGGAGACCACAGAGGGTGAAGCCTACCACGCACCCTCTCCTGCCCATGACTGCACTGAACCCTGGGCACCTGTTCTGTACCTCCCTTGTCCCTGTCCGGCACTCAGTGGGATCTGACCTGTGGGAGCTACTGGGAGATAAGCTATCACTTGTAAACACAGAAGCTGGACTTCAGTGTTACCAAGTGATAGTGGTGAGCAGGGAGCAGAAGACCTGAGCCAGAGGTGGTGGAGCTGAGTTCCCCCCTAGTTCCTGCTGAAAAAAATCCCTGGTCATAAGACACGGGGGAAGCAGCAGATCAGCAACCTGCAAGACACTGCACAGCAACTAACACAATTATTCGTGCACCTCTGCGGCTCTGCCTACAGAGGAGCCAACTAAATTTAGCTAGCAGCCCACCAAACTAGGAGGGTGCTACATCTGGTATCTATTTGCTCAACGCAACCTCATCCGTTATATGTTACAAAATAGTAACAAACGTTGCAATTGCCACCATTTTATTCTTCGGGGTCTCTGCTTTCAGGAAGTTTAAAATTGTTTGGTGGGGGGGGGGTTCAGTAATCTTAAGACCTAATATGTATATGTGTGCAGAAAGGGCTCTGGCAGCAAAAGGGTTAAATGGTAAAACATGGCGTACTGCATATGTTTTATTTTATTTTTTGCCTGTCAGCCGCTTTAACACAAGGTTGTTGAAAAGTAAAATAACCTAAAATGCTGCCATCGGTATGTGATTAGCAATCGTCCTTTACATCTCATTTTTTTTTTTTTAAATCTCGAGTCTCTTTTTCATGATTTCCCATTTAAATACTAAACGCTCAAGCAGCGAGCGAGTAACGGTTCAGTCGGCCGCTATTACCGCGGTGTCAGTTTTCTGATTACCGTCTTATGTTTCTACTTTCAAAAATCGCTGTGGTTTAAGGATCCAATAATTCAGCCCGGAATAGAGCCTTTGCTGATTTTTATCACGGCCATTAGTCATTCGGCAATTTCACGCGGAATCTTTGCCATTGAAGGTCATTCATAAATAAAAAAAAAAAAAAAAAAAAAAAACAGGGCTTCAGATTGTGAAAACGCAGATATTCATCAGGTTGCATTGGACGCCCAATAAAGGTTGTTTGCTTTCATTGCAAATATTTCTTGAAATCAGCATTTAAAGGAAACCTGACATTAACACAATGGTCCAACCTTCTACAATTATGGCTCACTCACCACCGGTGTTTAGACATTGGCCGACCAGGGGGAAAGTTCTAACCCGAGCCGTAAACCCCATTGAAGTCTATGGGAGCCGAAAAATCAAAACTGCCCATTTTGAAGAAGCTTAAAGTGTAAGTTCACCTTTACAGAAAAATCTCCTCACCCCCCCCCCCCTTCCCCGTCCTGCTGACCTGCAGGGCGGCAACCTCCCTTTCTGAGCCCCGGTAAAGCCGCCTCAGGGGTCCGGGGCTTAGAAACCCCCTCGGCATTCACTCTTCTTCCCCACTAAGAGGACGGGCTAACGTGGGTTCTAATTGGTCGGCGCCGACTAATTAGAATGCTCCTAAACGTCCCTCCTGATGGGTTACGTTTAGGAGATCAACCGGTTCCCGACCAGCCGCTGCAGTTTTACTGCGGCAGGTTGGCTCCCCTAAGACACTGTAGGAGGCCCGCGCACGCGCACACGCAGCGTGCCCCTGGAGCCGATGCAAGTGCCCGACAGGCACGATGACTGCTGGGCACCCGCGATCGCTCGTGACAGAGCGAGAACCGGGATCTTTGTGTGTAAACACACAAATCCTGGTTCCGTCAGGGGTGAGGAGAGAGATTGGGTGTACACATAGGCGTGCGCAAGGGGTGTGCCAGGTGTGCCTGGGCACACCGTAATCCTGGGGTTGGCAACCTGTCAATGGTGGCCAGCTGATAGGTAAACCGCAATCCTTTCTTGCCGACCCTCAGAACCTGGACAGGAGAGGTGGCGGGGGGCGGAATTTAGTGGAACTAATCTGTATTTTCCTCCTGCAGCAGCTGAAAGTAGGCTTCTCCTCCTCTCCCTTTTGTCAACATTCAGCTGAGGACCATCACCCGTCCTTTCCCTGTTCCTCTTCCTTCTGTTGCCCGGATCACCCATGTGCTCCCTTGCTCCCCCTTCCCCCCATTGTTTCAGGATGGAGAGCGGGGAAGAGGCCGGTAAACATGTCAAACTCATATGTGTTGGAGCTTTGGGGTGCACACCCTAATGCAATAGGCTGCGCACACCTATGGGTGTACATACTAATAATGAACACTGATTGGTCTCCTCCCCTAGTCAGTCCCCCCCCCCCCACAGTTAGAACACACCTAGGGAACACAGTTAACCCCTTGATCGCCCCCTAGTGTTAACCCCTTCCCTGCCAGTGACATTTATACAGTAATCAGTGCATTTTTATAGCACTGATCACTGCATGAATGTCAGTGGTCCCAAAAATGTGTCAAAGGTGTCCGATCTGTCCGCCGCAATGTCGTAGTCCCGATAAAAATGGCAGATCACCGCCATTACTAGTAAAATTAAAAATTATAATAAAAGTGCCATAAATCTTTCCCATAGTTTGTAGACTATAACTTTTGTGCAAAGCAATCAATATATACACTTATTGCGATTTTTAGTACCAAAAAATATGTAGAAGAATATATATCGGCCTAAACAGAGGAAAAAATTAGCTTTTCTAAAAAAAAAAAAAAATTGGGGGTATTTATTATAGCAAAAAGTACAAAATACTGTGTTTTTTTTTTTTTTTTTTAATTGTCGCTCTTTTTTTGTTTATAGCGCAAAAAATAAAAACCGCAGAGGTGATCAAATACCAGCAAAAGAAATCTCTATTTGTGGGGGGAAAAAGGACATCAATTTTGTTTGAATGCAACGTCGCACGACTGCGCAATTGTCAGTTAAAGCGACGCAGTGCTGTAATCGCAAAAAAATGGCCCGGTCATTGAGCGGGCAAATTTTGTCGGGGCTGAAGTGGTTAGTATTATTATTATTAGATTTTTTTTCACTGATCACTTTCAGCGCGAGTATATTTGTTTTTTTTTCTACTGCCCCTATTGACTCAGGGGGCTCTCAGGGGGGGCTGAATACCGCTGAATACTGCTTTAAAATACACGGAAAATACATTAACTTTTACCTTAAAAAAGAAGCATCTTTGGGAGTTGTGTGATGGACAGAAGCTGCACTTATTCCTGTGCGTCCCGCCGGCAGACAGAGGTGTCTCTATGTGAGGAATTCCTGCCAAGCTGAAGGGTTGGAAATCCTCTTTCGGTGATAAACATGAAGTCTCTGCTGTTCTACCGGCGTCGGTCAGTGAAAACGGTGATGCAGATTGTTTTTTTCCGTAACCCATTAGGCTACGTAATGCTCACTGACAGTGTGGCCACTTACCGAAATCCCATAGCGGGTTTTGGCGAGTGGTTAGAGCGTGGTCAGTATGTATCTGATAGATGTCCTAAAGGCTGGAGAACTGCTAAGGGAATGGAGAATAATAAGGAAATAGAAGGAAACCACTTTATAAACACTTGAAACCATGTACTTACCCATGTTAGCCGCTCACATTAGTGTGGATGTGATGGATGGAGTGAGCAGAAGTAGTTGTAGCCCTACACCCGAAGGGGGCGCAGTAGATTTAACTGCTTCTTTCCCAAAACAGTGCAGAGACAGCTTGGCACACAGCAACAGTCCATTTACTTCAGCTCAGTAAACCGTCTAGGGCGGTGGTCTCCAAACTGCGGGCCTGAGGCCAGATGTGGCCCTTTGCTTGCCTCTATTTGGCCCTTGGGGCACTATTCCTTCCACAACTAACACCACCAAGGATGGGCGATCATTCCTCTCATCATTCCTCCCACTGACATCAATGATGGGGCACCATTCCTCCCACTGACACCAATGATGGGGTGCTATTCCTCCCACTGATACCAATGATGGGACACTATTCCCCCCACTGATACCAATGATGGGACACTATTCCTCCCACTGACACCAATGATGGGACACTATTCCCCCCACTGATACCAATGATGGGGCACTATTCCTCCCACTGACACCAATGATGGGGCACTATTCCCCCCACTGATACCAATGATGGGACACTATTCCCCCCACTGATACCAATGATGGGACACTATTCCCCCCACTGATACCAATGATGGGACACTATTCCTCCCACTGACACCAATGATGGGACACTATTCCCCCCACTGATACCAATGATGGGGCACTATTCCTCCCACTGACACCAATGATGGGGCACTATTCCCCCCACTGATACCAATGATGGGGCACTATTCCTCCCACTGATACCAATGATGGGACACTATTCCCCCCACTGATACCAATGATGGGACACTATTCCCCCCACTGATACCAATGATGGGACACTATTCCTCCCACTGATACCAATGATGGGACACTATTCCCCCCACTGATACCAATGATGGGGCACTATTCCTCCCACTGACACCAATGATGGGGCACTATTCCCCCCACTGATACCAATGATGGGACACTATTCCTCCCACTGATACCAATGATGGGACACTATTCCCCCCACTGATACCAATGATGGGGCACTATTCCTCCCACTGACACCAATGATGGGACACTATTCCCCCACTGATACCAATGATGGGACACTATTCCCCCCACTGATACCAATGATGGGACACTATTCCACCCACTGATACCAATGATGGGACACTATTCCACCCACTGACACCAATGATGGGGCACTATTCCTCCCACTGACACCAATGATGGGGCACCATTCCTCCCACTGACACCAGTGGTGGGAGATTATTCCTCCCACTGATACCAATGATGGGGTGCTATTCCCCCCACTAATAATGAGGCACTATTATTCCCACTGACACCAACAATAGGGCACTATTCCTTCTACTGACACTAACAATGAGGAGCTATTACTCCCACTAAAACCAATGATGGGACATTGTTTACTCCCATGGACGCTGGGGCATTTTTTTACTTCCACTGGCCACAGTCCGGCCCCCCTAAAGTCTGTAGAACAGTAAACTGGCCCTTTATTTAGAAAATTTGGAGACCCCCTAGTCTAGGGGGATGACTTTTTAGTATTTATTTCTGAAAAAAACTTGTAACAGGAGGGGGGACGATGGGGAATGGGACACTCCAAAACGCTTGAGCGCAATTGAAGTCAAAGCGGAACAAATTATTTTCGTTTCCATTGACTTCAATGGGGAAAATCGCTTTGATATGCGAGTACTTTGGATTACAAGCATTCTCCTGGAACGGATTATGCTCGTAATCCGAGGTTCCAATGTAATGAAATTCCGAAAATTTTAAATAATAACCAACTAACTAACAATAACTAACTATTAAATTTCTTTTCAAATTTGGCTGTTAGTCAACGTAATGAATACGAATTTATCTGAAGTTACGAATTATCCAAAATAACTAATGCTGCATCTAAACAAATAGAATGGAATGAATTAATAATAATAAAACGTTTTTATTATTATTATTATTATTATTGTTATTTATTATTATTAATGTCTTACGTTCCATTCGTTTAGATGCGACATTCGTTATTTCGGATAATTCGTAACTTCGGATAAATTCATATTCGTTACGTTCTCTAACAGCCAAACTTGAAAGGAAATTCCAATTACCTATAATTTAATAGTTAGTAATAGTTAAGTTATTATTAGTTAGTTATTATTTCAGATTTTCTTATTTTCGGATTTTCGTTCTTATTTTTGTTCTTTTGAATTTTTGTTCTTTTCGGATTTCCGAACGTCTAAAAATTTCAGAATTTTTAAATTTTGAATTTCTGAATTTTCGAGTTTTCACATTTTCAAATTTCTGGCTTTTCGAATTTCCGATTTTTTCAATTTTCGAATTTACGAATTTTCGAATATTCAAATTTACGAATTTTCAAATATTCTAATTTACGAATATTCGGAAAAAAATTGTTAAACGGGTTTTCGTTAATTCGAATATTTTCAAATGATCAAATTTGTTGAAATTACACATGTCTACTTTACACTGTCCTCTTCAACACAGCAGCCAGGAGGGAAACTACTATATATTTCACAAGGTCTTGTACATTGGGGGTTCCAGACCCAGTCCATAGGATAGTTCTGTTATTCAGGGGGTCCTAACTGAGGATCCCTGCCACTAGAAGGGTAGACCATACAGTCACCATCTCACCCCTCCGTCAAAACCTCCATCACCGGCCACCTCCATCTCCTTCCCTGAACGCTCTGCTTGTAAGCCGGTGCTGACAGGGTGCCTGGGAGTATTTTAGCCCTTTCTGCACTGCACTGGTATTTATGTAGAAACTGCTAACTACACATGTGCAATTTGTTTCGCTACGAATTCAGTTTTCAACTAATTTCGACAAATTCATATATTCGGAAATATCCGAATTAATGCAAACCCGTTTATCACATTTTTCAGAATATTCGTAAATTCGTAATTTCAAAATTTCGGAAATTCGGAAACTCGGAAATCCAAAAATTCTAAAAATCCAAAAATAAGAACGAAAATTCAAAAGAACGAAAATCCGAAAATTGGAAAACCTGAAAATTCGAAAAGCCGAAAATTTGAAAATCTGAAATAATAACTAACTAATTAATAACTTAACTAACTATTAAATTCTAAGTATTGGAGTTTCCTTTTTAAATTTGGCTGTTAGAGAATGTAACGAATATGAATTTATCCGAAGTTACGAATTATCCGAAATAACGAATGCAGCATCTAAACGAATGGAACGGAACTAATTAATAATAATAAAAAACAATAATAATATATAATAATATATGATAAAAAAACTTTTTATTATTATTATTATTATTATTATTATTATTATTAATAATAATTTATTTCATTCCATTTGTTTAGAAGCGGCATTCGTTATTTCGGATAATTTGTAACTTTGGATAAATTCGTATTCGTTACATTCACTAACTGTCAAATTTGAAAGGAAATTCCAATACCTATATTTTTTATAGTTAGTTATTATTAGTTAGTTAGTTCGTTATTATTTTGAATTTTTGGATTTTCATTCTTTCGCATTTTCAGATTTTCTTTCTTATTTTCGGATTTTCAAATTTACGAATTTACGAATTTTGAAATTTACAAATTTTCGAATTTTCAAATTTAAGAATTTAAGAATTTTTCAAATTTACGAATTTACGAATTTTCTAAATTTATGAATTTAAGAATTTACCAATTTACGAATTTCGATCGTAACAAATGACCCGAAAAACGAAAAAAAAAACAAAAACGAATGAAACGAAAACAAACTCATTTTTTGGCAGTGCACTAGCTAGTGTAGCTGCTGACCGGCAGGGAGGGAAAGGGTTAACTTATTTCCTGGGTCTTTCTTGGCCTGCTTCTGCCCCTCTCCTGTGCATATAAATTAGGAAGGAGTTTTGCCCGGATAGAGTCCAGCCATATGGGAGAAAAGAGGCTGACTGCTGCAATGTAAACAGCACACCATCTGCCCGGAGGGGCTTTTCTTGTCCCTGCATCAGCTATCTTCTTTTTTTTTTCTGCCCTCACTGGGGATTGCCTGCCTGGGGAGCCTGGAGCTGCTGAGACCTGTAGTCCTACAACACACAGCCTGCTGCATGGAAAGGAAAAACACAGACAGCCAGCGAGATGTGGGCTAGTGCTTTTGTTCCTGATTCCAGCAAAGCTGCTACAAACCTGTGTCCTGAAGCCTTCCACATGTTGGGGGATTGCTAGGACTTGCAGTCTTCCCAGAAGATGTCAGCAATGGACTCTTTTCTAAAAAAATAGGGATTAGGAATGTTAAGAAAAGACTGACCTCTATGCTGAACTGTTGCATTATTATTAGGTGTTTCTGTGGCCTCACATATGCAGGCTAACGCGTTTCGGGGGGGCGCACCCCCTTCTTCAGAGCTGTGTTAACCAGCACAACCATATGCCTCGTGTTTAAATGCAGCAAAGCACAGCCCCGGCTGGGTGAGGGTGGCGTTCAGTGTGCTTTGCTGCATTTAAACACAAGGTATTCAGTTGTGCTGGTTAGCACAGCTCTGAAGAAGGGGGTGCGCCCCCGAAACGGGTTAGCGTGCATATGTGAGGCTGCAGCAACACTTGGAGTTTCTACCTCATATCATCCTTCTATGTACTTGCTATATACTTGTCCACCTTTGTGAGTATGCATTGTATTGGTTGCTTTTCATATCAATAAATTCAGTTTTTACCCAGGTAATGCATTAGGGGTTTGCGCCTTCCCCTTCTTTGTTTTTATACTGTAGCAATAGTTCTAATAATAATAATAACAATAATAATACAGCAGTAATAATAGTTGCAATGCTAATAATAATACTACAGCAGTAATAACATACCTCCCAACTTTTTGAGATGGAAACGAGGGACACCTATTAACAAAAGTATGTAGGCATAGGACACGCCCCCTGCCACGCCTCCTAAAGGAGAATTCTACAAAAAAATGATTAGTTAAACCCAGAAGTGTTTTTTTTTTTTTTTTACCACTACTATTCCTTTATATTGGCTTTTGAAATTCAAATGCAGCAATTTAGAATTTGGATGAAAGGTTTAGCGCTGGGAAACACTTTTTGAAAGATAAAAAGTGCATTTTATATACAACTCTATAGATCAGACCAAAAATGAGGGACAAATGAGGAGGACAGAGGGACATTGCTCCAAATCAGGGACAGTCCCTCGAAATCAGAGACAGTTGGAAGCTATGGTGATAATAGTTGTAATGCAGCCAATAGTTGAAAACAAGGAGCCAATCAGTTGTGTTGCAATGCTTCTGTGCTAACAAAGAATATGCTGATAGGAGAAGAGAGCAAAGTGACCGAAAAATGAGCTCATCAGTCTGCTGCTTCTCCTTTTATTGTCCAATCGCAGGCTGGGAGGGGGGAACAAGACATAAAACTGTATTACTGAACTGCACCAGACGTAAATCAGGTCTTCTGCCTTTTCCAGAAAGGACTATGCTGTGCGGCAGAGCTGTGTAAATCGCTGAACTGGACAGAAAAGAATACAAATCATTTGGTAGATAAAACAACTCCTCTTATGTGTATCCTATGTGTGTATTTAACCACTTGCCGACCGCTGCACGCCGATATACGTCGGCACAATGGCAGCGGTGGGCAAATGGGCGTACCTGTACTTCCCCTTTAAGAGGCGGGGATAGCAGGTGCGCGCACGTGCGTGGGACCGGCGGACTCGATGTCCACCGGTCTCCCGGCGATCGTGTCACGGAGCCGCAGAATGGGGAAGTGCCCATGTAAACAAGGCATTTCCCCGTTATGCTTTGTGACATGACAGAGATCTACTGCTCCCTGTCATGTGACTAATAGCCCCTCCCCCTCACAGTTAGAATCACTCCCTAGGACACACTTAACCCCTTGATCGCCCCCTAGTGTTTAACCCCTTCCCTGCCAGTGTCATTTACACAGTAATCAGTGCATTTTTATAACACTGATCGCTGTATAAATGACAATGGTCCCAAAATAGTGTCAAAAGTGTCCGATGTGTCCGCCATAATGTCGCAGTCCCGATAAAAATCGCAGATCGCCGCCATTACAAATAAAAAAAAATTTACAATAAAAATGCCTGAAATATGTAGAAGAATAGCTATCGGCCTAAACTGAGGGGAAAATTGTTTTTTATATATATATTTTGGGGGGATATTTATTATAGCAAAAAGTAAAAAATAATGCATTTTTTTTTTTCAAAATTGTCGCAATTTTTTGTTTATAGCGCAAAAAATATAAACCGCCGAGGTGATCAAATACCACCAGAAGAAAGCTCTGTTTGTGCGGAAAAAAGGACGACAGTTTTGTTTGGGAGCCATGTCGCACGACCGCGCAATTGTCAGTTAAATCGGCGCAGTGCCGAATCGCAAAAAGTGCTCTGGTCGGGAAGGGGGCAAAATCATCCGGGGCTGAAGCGGTTAACTTTACGCCCGCAGTTCGGGGTTCAAAAGGGAAGCTGTCACCCGGAAAAGAGAGCCTGTGCCTGCGGCGGACTCCATCTAACAGCCATGTTTTATCCCTCCAGATTAACGATGCAATCTAATAGCAAGGCCCACACTGGGCTGCAGCTACTCGAAGGGAAGACCTCCAATGTCCAGACTCCAGGCGGTGCTGGGTGCTCTTGACTCTGAGCATCTGTTGGAGAAATAAACAGTAGGCTTCAAAATGCCTAAATTTCCACAGCTGGATACTAATTATTTGGCGGTGGGGGGTAAATGTAAGAAGTTCTTTTTCCTTTTTTGCTTCCATCTGCTCTATAATCACCCTCTGCATGCGTGTAACTAAAATGTGTAGTATTTCCTACAATGAGACCTTGTACATTGTTTGGTGGTTCTAGAAAGGGGGGCGCAGCTAATCATATACCCTTGGATTGTTCTAATAATCTTGAAGTTAACTCCGCCATGGCCAGTCCCAAGCCCATGCTGTGAAAAAGGAGGATGGTTATGCCCTGTAAAAAACATTTGCCACTATATTTCAAGCCGACGCGGTATAGAATGAGGAAAAATTTTAACCACTTCCAGACCGCCGCACGCCGATATACGTCCTAACTTTGAAGAGGGATATCTTTGTTATGGCAGCAGCTAGCTACCATAACCCCGGTATCCTCTTCTTCGGCCGGCGGTCCGCTTTCCGATAATAGTGGTCTCTGCTGCGGATTCACTGCAAGATTATTATTATTATTATACAGTATTTATATAGCGCCGACAGTTTATGCAGCGCTTTACAATATTAAAAGGAGACAATACAGTTATAATACAATAAAATACAAGAGGATTAAGAGGGCCCTGCTCAGAAGAGCTTACAATCTAATAGAGATGGCTTTTATCGGCGGTTGGAAAGCCCACCGCACTCCAAGGCCCTCCACAGCTTACCGGAGCCGTCGGCAGCGGCGGAGGCGATCGGGTTCTTCTCCTTCCCGGGTATGGAGACGAGTGAGGAGAAGATGGCCCCCACCTGTCTCCATACCATTGCAGGGCGGAAGCGATGTCAAAACATCACTTCCGCCCATAGCTCTTAAAGGGCCATTTTTAAAAAAAAAAATTTTCAAATGACAATTTTTTTTTTTTTTAATTGCATTTTAGTGTAAATATGAGATCTGAAGTCTTTTTGACCCCAGATCTCATATTTAAGAGGTCCTGCCATGCTTTTTTTTTCTATTAAAATAAAAGTGACACATTTTTTTTAAAAGAACAGTGTAAAAATAAAAAGTAAAATAAATAAGAAAAAAATTTTTTAAACGTGCCCCGTCTCGCCAAGCTCCAGTGCAGAAGCGAACGCATACGTGAGTAGCGCCCGCATATGAAAACGGTGTTCAAACCACACATGTGAGGTATCACCGCGATCGTTAGAGTGAGCGCAATAATTCTAGCCCTAGACCTCCTCTGTAACTCAAAACATGCAACCTGTAAAATTTTTTAAATGTCGCCTATGGAGATTTTTAAGGGTAATAGTTTGTCGCCATTCCACGAGCCGGCGCAAATTTAAAGCGTGACATGTTGGGTATCAATTTACTCGGCGTAACATTATCTTGCACAATATAAAAAAAAATGGGCTAGCTTTACTGTTGTCTTATTTTTTAATTTAAAAAAAAGTGTATTTTTGGCAATGAAGTATAAAAGGGTTAATCGGAAGAAGAATGGTCGAGATCCAATCCGGGGTCGGTTCCAATCTGGCAGCTGAGTACAAAATGGTCAAAGAAGTAGAATGGTTAAGGTACAAATCTGAGGTCAATGGCAAGCAGCAATCAAGAGTAGTCAAATAGGTTTCCAGGTCACAACAAGTTCAGACAGATCACACACTAGCACAGGAACACGGGGGGACTGAAGATAATCCAGCAATTTGGCAGTGTCTGGGCTAGGGTTATATAGGAAAGATTGAGGTCACTTCCTGTGCGCCTCCTGGGCATTCTCCTGCCTTTTTCCATCGGGTTGAGGTCACTTCCTGTGTGCCTCCTGGGCATTTTCCCCCTTTTTCCATCAGGTTGAGGTCACTTCCTGTGCGCCTCCTGGGTATTTTCCTGCCTTTTTCCATCAGGTCTTCTGCGCAGGTGTGGGTTGGCGCAGTGAGGCGTCTTTGGTGCATGCTCAGTTGGCACAGATTTCCTCTTGTGGCAACGCGCCATTGGTGCATGCATAGTAAGCCCTGGACTCTTATACTTAAACTTCCAATAGCTCTCTCTCTTCGGCCTCGTGGGTACGGACCACTGTCCCTTTTATTATATGCAGAACCAGTGGGTCAGACCCAGGAAAGCCTGCCAAGAAAAGAACTGGAAGTACAAATAAAGTTTTACTAAACCCAGGAGCTTGCATTCACTATATCTGGCCTCCTACAGTAAACATGGAAATACAATTATTTTAGTAAATATAAACTGCTAAATACCTTTGCTCATCAGCAGTATATAGCAGACTTGTGACTTCTATCAGTGTCTGGTTAAAGCTTGCAGGGGGTGTTTTCATTCTCCTCTGACTGTCCTATGAGGCTGCAGGATCCCTGACCCTCTGTCTGGAAAGTGCTGATTGGCCCTGTGCTGATCACATGCACCCTCCCAAGAAAAAAAAAAAAAAAAAAAACTCTCTAGCAATACAAACCAAACTGAGCATGTGCAGAGTGCCCCCAAGGCTCTGTTCTATCAGAAGATGGATTAGGGACTGTGGAAGTAGGAGAAGATCAGAGAAGACAGGATCAAACAGCCTTTTTACACAATGTAGAGGATTAACCCCTTAGGTTCCACAGTGAGTATAACAAGCATGCTTTACTGCATATACAGACTGATTTTACTGTTGTGGGTTTAGCAACACTTTAACCCTAACCTTCCCAACTGGGGCAGAGTAAACCATTGCTCCCTACAGCCTCAGCTGCGCATGTTTCCCTATGGGACTGTAAGAGAGGGGTGTGTCCCTTCCCTCCCCTCAGGTCTCAGATTACACTCAGCTCCCTGCTCTATGTCAAACAACTGAGCCGGGAAAATACTGGGCTGAGGCTCCATAGGTGCCAAAGAGCTGGAGACTGGGCACCAGAAATCTACAGAACAACTGATATAATAGCACAAGATTCCCACTGAACTCTGAGGAGATTCATCTGACCCATAAATACTTTGACACATTTTCTTCTAGCAAAGGCCATATAGGCCAGCCAGGCCCGGGTCCAGCAACAGTCATCTAAGACCTGACGGCTCTTATGGCTACTGCACCTTGTCCATTGCTATTTGCCCTGATTTATTAAACACGCCTGCGTGGATGCCAGAAAGATAAAGCAATTTCATCTGGAAAGGCTTCAAGAGGATGCAGTCAAGCCGGTAAATTAAAGGCTTCTGTACAATCTTTGCTGCTAAGGAGAAACTAGTCAGCTTGATTACTGTGTTTCGAAGATAAGGTGGCAGAACGATTGATAACAGAAGATCTTCCTTAACCACTGACAGCTCCAAATATTTTTTAATCTATTTCAGAAGGCTGAAAGGTATTAAACTCAAGTGTAAAAAAAAAAAAAAGTTTGCTTAGTGGACGTATTTATTTTTTATTAGCACAAAATTGCAGCACATATTTCGGGGCAAGCAGGACTCCATAAGTTACTGGTAACAAATCCAATGGCTTTTGCTTACGTCTTTGCGAGCCTACCATTTTGCCATGCCCATCCAGACGAAACGCGCTGACGTCACGGACATCACGTGACTCCAAATGCGGAAGGCCCTCCAGCATGGGGATGACGAGCCAGATTGGGTTGCAGCTTGTTGCCCATATGACTAAGGGACTGAGCATAGCATGCCCCCCCCCCCACCCCCATCATGGATTACCGCTTGGAAGCATCATATTTAAAACGGAGTTCCAACGACATTTAACAATTAAAAAAAAAAAAAACATTTCTGAAGTTAATACATTGCCATGTAATACTCGCGTTTTTGCCACAATTCGTCCCCTGGTGTCGCGTTTAATACCCAAAAGAAAACTTATATTATTCATTGCTGGGCGTTGTCATTTTGCTTGTGGGCATGTGAAGCCCACAAGCATTTATTTCCGGGATACGGTGCAGCTGAGCGACCAGCATGCACCACCCCGTTCTTGCGCATGTGCAGTGATGCGCTGTAGCAGCGCTGTAAAGTATACAGGTTGCCATAACAAAGGGCAGGGGCGTCGGAAGTGCCCGCCCCCTTGTTATGGCAGCCTAGCCCTCGGCGCTGCCCACTGACTCCTGGGAAATGATGACACACATCTCCCAGGAGCAGTAGAGAGCGGAGGCGTCAAGGGAAGTGACGTAAGGAGCCGCGGTGATGAAGAAGGAAGATTTCACGGGACCACATAGCAACAGGCATAAAAAGGTAAGTTAAAAAAAAAAATGTTCTCCAAATGTTTTTCTTTGTATTATTTCATGCACATTAATGAAATTTTTTTTTTGGGTGGAACTCCACTTTAAGTACATATGTGTACAGGCACGGAGGCGGAGTTTCTTAACCACTTCAGCTCTGGAAGATTTTACACCCTTCCTGACAAGAGCACTTTTTGCGATTCGGCACTGCCTCACTTTAACTGCCAATTGCGCGGTCGTGCGACGTTGCACCCAAACAAAATTGACGTCCTTTTTTCCCCACAAATAGAGCTTTCTTTTGGTGGTATTTGATCACCTCTGCGGTTTTTATTTTTTGCGCTATAAACAAAAAAGAGCGACAATTTTGAAAAAAAAAAGCAATATTTTTTTACTTTCTTGCTATAATAAATATTCCCCAAAAGTATATAAAAAAACATTTTTTTTTCTTAGTTTAGGCCGATATGTATTCTTCTACATATTTTTGGTAAAAAAAATTGCAATAAGCGTATATTGATTGGTTTGCGCAAAAGTTATAGCGTCTACAAAACAGGGGATAGATTTATGGCATTTTTATTTATTTATTTTTTTTTTATTATTATTAGTAATGGCGGCGATCTACGATTTTTATAGTGACTGCGACATTATGGCGGACACATCGGACACTTTTGACACTATTTTGGGACCACTGTCATTTATACAGCGATCGGTGCTAGAAAAATGCACTGATTATTGTGTAAATGACACTGGCAGGGAAGGGGTTAAACACTAGCGGGCGATCAAGGGGTTAAGTGTGTCCTAGGGAGTGATTCTAACTGTAGGGGGGATGGGCTACTACTCATATGACAGCGATCACTGTTTCCGATGACAGGGAGCAGTAGATCTCTGTCATGTCACTAGGCAGAACGGAGAAATGCCTTGTTTACATAGGCATCTCCCCGTTCTGAGGCTCCGTGATACAATTGCCGGGAGACCGGCAGACATTGAGTCCGCGGGTCCCGCGGGCGCAGTCATGCTATACGCGGGGGGTGCACGCCTGCTAGCCCCGCCATTTAAAGGGGACGTACAGGTACGCCCATTTGCCCACCGCTGCCATTGTGCTGACGTATATCGCTGTGCGCTGGAATGGTAAAGTACCATCCATGCTTTACTTACCAGCCCTACATCCACTAGATGTTCACATGCTAAACAAGCATACAAGCAAGCCTATACCTGACGGAAGGGTACACCCGTGTAACGGTATGCCTGTACATAGACTTCTTAAATGGTAATATCTCCAGACCCAAGACGCTGTTCCACTCTTTAGTGTGACAAGCTCTGCCCTCTGAGTGATTACTGACAGCGAGAATATCGCGTCTTGTGACTTTATCATTATCAGCAAAACGTGCATGAACGGGTAGGTCCACTTGACAACAGGATTATAATGACTTTTTCATTACATCATCACCTTATGATACACTCTCAGTGAATCAGAATGTTAGTTTTCTTCCACGGTTATTGTCCAACATCGTAACACCACTGTGCTTGATATCAATGAATGCATGAACACTTTAGATGTAAATTCCAAGATCTTTTTTCCCTCCCACAAATAGAGTGTCCACAATCCCAGGACCCTCAGAGGGACACCATCATCACCCCACGCTATCTCTGAATAGGAAATGTAAAGTATCTCACAACATTAATGGCTGTGTGTTGAATTATTTTGAGGGGACAGCAAATTTACACTGTTATACAAGCTGTACACTCACTACTTTACATTGTAGCAAAGTGTCATTTCTTCAGTGTTGTCACATGAAAAGATAGAAGAAAATATTCATAAAAACGTGAGGGGTGTACTTACTTTTGTGAGATAGTGTATAAACCACCAGGCACCAGCAGCCTTCCACCCCGGGGCGATGCACAGAATGGATGTCCTTTACTTATGCACACCCACTTATAGAACCCTGTATGAGACTTGCATCGCATGACATCCTTTCTGTGCATCATGACAGTTTTTATAGGTTATATGTTGTCATGTTCCATGTATGTCCTTGTCTGATGTTTAGTAGATATGTATTGCACTAAGATGTTTCTGCCAGTGTAATTTATGACAATGCAAAAGTGAACATTTGAGTAGGAGTATTGCTCTCCATTGATTTTATTGACATCAATAAAATAATTTTTGAATACATACGCCTTAATATTATCCTTTGTTACCTAAGTAACCTCGTTTCACCCAGTGAATTTCATTGGTTAATTTATATGCTCTTGTTAAGGTTTTGGTGACAACACCTTAACTGATGAGTGGCTAAGGAATATTTTCCAATTTTGCAGTGGACCTTACCACACCCGTTTTTTTTTTTTTTTTTTTTTCAGTTTGATCCATATAAAAAAAAAGTTTGCTTAGTTAGTGGACATATTTATTTTTTATTAGCAAAAAAATTTGTGGCACATATTTCAGGGCAAGCAGGACTCCATAAGTTACTGGTAACAAATACAATGGCTCTTGCTTATGCCTTTGGGAGTCTACCATTTTGCCATGCTCCCCTCTGAAGCACTCAGAGGCTTCACCTTTCCTGAGCCAGACGAAATCTTCCTCTTGGCTGACGTCCTGTTCTGCACACTTATCAGTTGGCCTCTGACCAAGAGAACAGTTCAAACGTACAGACAGTACTCTATCATTGCTTGGGCAAGACCTCTTGTCAGTTCTGTTTCTTCTGTATTCTGCTTAGTGATCATTATTTTCAATCAGGTTTGACCCTGAATTATCCTTGGCCATTCTTTCTGCTGCCTGCCCTGACTTCCCACCTACTTCCTGACTCCGGCTGTCTGCCGCCTTTCCTGATCTTCTGCCCTGGTTCCAACTACATCTAGGCCTTAGGATTTGGTGCTTTATTAATGTAACAAAAGAAAGTGCATAGTGACATTGTCATAAAAATCAATGGACAAGAAAATGGCGTCAATAACATGGTCCAAGAGGTTCTCCTCTTTACCTTGCACAGTTGCGATACCTTTCTCCATTTTCTCCGTGGCACGTATGTCAGCTATTTTTGTGAGCCACAGCGAAATCGAAGGAGGCGATTCCTGCTTCCATAGGGCCGGAACGCACGCCTTGACCGCAATTAAGAAGATGGATGACCATTGAATTTTTATATTTACGCTTTGAAAAATCTGAGAGATGAAGAAGATATCTGGCCGGGTCAGATCCCAGATCATGGTCGGTGAGCTGCCCTATGATGTCTCTCATCTTTAGACCAAAACTCCTCTAAATTCCTTAAGGACCAAAAAATATGCAACATGGTACCCTCTGCCTCTCCACAACGCCAACGGGTATTCATCCTTTCAGGATAGATTTTCTGCAGCAGGTAAAGAACTTTATACCAACGTGTGAGGATCGTATAACTCAGCTCTTGATATTTACTAGCCACTGAAGAATAGTGGGCAAAGTATAGAATATGACCCCGCTGCTGTCGTGGATATTCCACTATACTCTTGCGCTATTAAGCGCCCTTTCCGTCTGATGGTATAATGCATCTTTAAATAAACCCATGTCTCCTGCATTTCCCCAACTGACGTCCTCATCTCAGCACGACTGCCCCCTCCTGGGCAGCGGCTCTCAGGTTTTATTCACACACACACAAAGGAAGTCACAAACAGGAAACCCTGGCCCCAACAGCCAATCGCTTCCTACACAGGATGTGGCAACACAGGATGTGAATGTCAACACAGGATATGAGTTCATACAACAACCAATGACTACCGTTCTCTGCTGATGGGAGCTTATCTGCAGGTGTACGTCATGGTACTTCAAATATGTTGATCAGGCATACAGGGGTGACACGAGCGCACATCCGCTAAACCGATAATGTCTTTTCCAGAGCAAACACATCCCCCCCAGACGAGCGTCTGTGCATCACACAGGGGTCCTTTCGCCGGCAGACATATCCTCACTCTGCAAACACCTCTCTCCAACCTCAGGAAGTTTTCCACTACCTAACGGATCTCAACGAGCATCAGTCTGCCCCAAGATGTTGAAAGAGAAAGGGCATGAGGCTTAGGCCCAAGCTATGATCCAAAGGGAAAGGGGAAGAGGCTCAGGCCAAGCCCAGCATCGGAAGAGAGAGAGGGCAAATTGCCTGTGTGTGTGCTCCTTTTTACTCAAACATACACACCCACTCGTAGCCACCCCCACTTGCCTCCTTCCCATAGATTTTGCCAAGAGGTATTCCTAATATCTATCCATTCTCCAGGAAGCACGCTGTATTGTCCACTAGGGGGCAGCACTTGTCCATGAATCGCCACTGTCCGACCTGGGTCAAATCTTAGCTGAACCCATCAGTCATCTTGGCAGCAGTGGCTCTCTATGAAGCTTTGTTTGCAGACGTGCTAATCAGGAATTCTCATAGACAAACCGGAGTTAGTATTGTCATGCAGAGTTAGGCTTAATTGTCTACACTCCAGCCTAGGCCACCTGGCTGTATCAGCCAGGAAGTAAACCTCCAGAAATATGATACTAATTCATGTTGAACTCCAACAACGGTGTTCAAATCTCCTTCCCATTTCTGGAGGAATCCCTCAGGAGGATGTGTTAGCACTTTATATGTCTCCGGTACCCCATGGGCAGAGGGTGCTTCTACCAAGCATACATTTTCCAGCGGCGTATTCGAGCAGTTTGACTACACCCCCCCCCCCGCGAAGTAGAGAGTTAAGAAAATGGGTAAGTTGCTGCATCCTCTACGGGTCCAATGGTGGATTCAACAACAACTGTATTTCCGCCCTAGTCTTCAACCTCGAGTCTTCAAGGTAATCACCTAAATGAAATTTACCTTGCCCAAAAGTTTATTTAAAAGGGCTATCAGTGTGGCCTGTGGGAAATGCTGGGTTCCCCAATACTGGGTAGAGCTGCTATAAAAAAAAAAAACAAAAAAAAAATCAAATTTCTTCATCAATTTAGGCTAATATGTATTCTGCTACAAATTTTTGGTAAAAAAAATAAATAAATCCCAAAAAGCGTATATGTATTTGTTTGCGCAAAAAGTTATAGCGTCTACAAACCATGGGATAGATTTATGGACTTTTTAATTTTTTTTAATTGTTTTTACTAGTAATGGTGGCGATCAGCGATTTTTAGAAATGACTGCCACCTGCGGCGTACAAATCTGACACCAAAAAGGTGAACCTCCGCCCCAGTCTCACTTTTTGGGTGACTCTTTTTGGGGACCAGTGACACCAATACAGTGATTGGTGCTGAAAAAAAAAAAGCACTGTCACTGTATAAATGACACTGGCAGGAAAGGGGTTAACATCAGGAGCAATCAAAGGGTTAAGTGTGCTCCTAGGGAACACAAGATCTCTCTCTCCCTCTGTGACAAAACAGCGGTCTGCCTCATTTAGGTAGGCCTCCGGACCCGCTGATTGGCTCCCGCCATGTCCAATCGCAGCGGGAGCACGGCTCCGGTGGTGCGCGCACGTGCGCCCCCCAGAGTCGACAACGGAAATCACGTACAGGTACGTGGTTTTGAGCTTAAGGGCTGCCCTGCCACAGTAAATGTACATTGGGTGGTCCTTAAGTGGTTAAAGGATGAGGAGTTTATACAGAAACCCGTGAAAAGTCCATTGTTAGGTACCAGGAACTTTGCCAATGTGGTTAACTATAAAGTCTCATATAGCAATCTCATAAAATTTGAATATCATCAAAAAGTTTACTTATTTCAGTAATTCAATTCCAAAAGTGAAACTCATATATTTTATATAGATGCATTACACACAGAGTGATATATTTCAAGCAGTTCTTTCTTTTAATTTTGATGATTATGGCTTACAGCTAGTGACAACCCAAGATTCTGTATCTCAGACAATTTGAATATTACACAGGACCAATAAAAGAAGGCTTTTTAATACAGAAATGTTGGCTTACTGAAAAGTCTGTCCATGTACAGTATAATATGCACTCAATACTTGGTCTGGACTCCCTTTGTATGAATTACGGCATCAATGCGGCGTGGCATGGAGGCGATCAGCCTATGGCACTGCTGAGGTGTTATGGAAGCCCAGGTTGCTTTGATAGTGTCAGGGCTGGGCTCAGCCCTTCCTTCTCTGAGCTGGCCACTCAGCTGTCGGCTAATTGACAGCTCCTATCTCTCTCCACAGTTACTCAGCTGTTGATGATATCCTGCTCAGCAGTCCTGTCTTCTTAAGCCGTCCAGTCCAGAGGAGTTCTGACTTCGCCTTGGTCAACATCACAGAAACGATCTCCTGCGATCCTGTTCAAGGCTTGCTTTGCTGACATCCCTTCTGGCTCCAGATCCTGCTTGCTGTTCCATTACATTGATCCCTGACTTCTGGCTTGGCTGATTATCTGTTCCAGTTACTGAACTTTGGCTATGTTTTGACTATGTTTGTTCTTTTTACCTTTATTATTAAACAAGTGTGATTTAACTGTACTTCTGTCTCGGCCTGATTTCATGGTTTCTGACAGATAGTGGCTTTCAGCTCGTCTGCATTGTTGGGTCTGGTGCCTCTCATCTTCCTCTTGACAATACCCCACAGATCCTCTATGGGGTTTAGGTCAGGCGAGTTTGAGAAGCTATGTGGTTGGACAGGAACCCCCCCCCCCTATTCCCAACACCTATCTGACAATGCAGCTAGCAAGTAGAAAGCTGCATTGATAGCTAGTGCGTGTAACTTGTAACAGCTCGCCTGCTTTGTTGGGTCTGATGTCTCTCATCTTCCTCTTGACAATACCCCACAGGTTCTCTATGGGGTTTAGGTCAGCTGAGTTTGCTGGCCAATCAAGCACAGTGATACCATGACCATGTGACCAAGTATTGGTACTTTTGGCAGTGTGGGCAAGTACCAAGTCCTGCTGGAAAATGAAATCAGAATCTCCATAAGGCTGGTCAGCTGAGGGAAGCATGAAGTGCTCTAGAATTTTCTGGTAGAGGGCTGGACTGACTTTGAACTTGATAAAACACAGTGGACCAACACCAGCAGATGACATGGCTCCCCGAATCATCACCGACTGTGGAAACTTCACACTGGGCCTCATGCAACTTGTATTGTGTAGCAGCAAAACAAATACTCTTGCGCATGAATGTGTTAACCAGACAATCCAAAGTGCAGAGTGGATAATATCTTTAGGTCTTGCTCCCCTCTAGAATAGGAATATCCTGGAGGGCAGCAAGAGTCTCTGAGAAAGAAGGCAGTCCTTCGAAACGCGTCAGCCAGCAGTGGTTCGCACGTCCTCTCTTCAGGATCTGGAGATCAGTAGATGGATTGTCACAAGCCAAAGATTGTTACAGTGTGGCTTTCTTTCCATCTTTGTGAGTAGTTTTTAATATTTTTTCCTCTAATAAATACATCAAAGGATAATGCACAAGGCTGGTGCGCCCTCTTTTTTCTATTCTCCTTTTTGACAGCTTGGATTCTGTGCCTCTCCAATCTTCCTCCATACTCTGGGACCTTGATTTCCAAATAAAATGCAAAATTTTCCACAGTCCGTGATGATTCGGGGAGCCATGTCATCTGCTGGTGTTGGTCCACTGTGTTTTATCAAGTCCAAAGTCAGCCCAGCCTTCTACCAGGAAACTCTACAGCACTTCATACTTCCCTCTGCTGACCAGCTTTATGGAGATGCTGAATTTCATTTTCCAGCAGGACTTGGCACCTGTCCACACTGCCAAAAGTACCAATACCTGGTCACATGATCATGGTATCACTGTGCTTGATTGGCCAGCAAACTCAGCTGACCTAAACCCCATAGAGAGCCTGTGGGGTATTGTCAAGAGGAAGATGAGAGACATCAGACCCAACAATGCAGGCGAGCTGTTACAAGTTACACGCACTAGCTATCAATGCAGCTTTCTACTTGCTAGCTGCATTGTCGGATGGGTGTTGGGAATGGGGGGGGGGGGGGTTTCCTGTCCAACCACATAGCTTCTCATAACTTCACATTCCTGAAGCGGTAGAGTGTTCAGTTCTCAAGGGAACTATGTACATGTATTGCTTTGTCCCATCTTCCTATGTATTGTGGGAGACCAGCTATTTGGTTGCCCCCCATCCTCAACTGCCATCCGGCAATGCACTTAGATAGGGGGAAGCTGCATTGATAATGTGTGCTTGTTTCTGGTTCCCATCTTCCTGTGTGCTGTAGAAGGCTAGCTATGTGTTTGGATAGAAATCCCCCTCATCCCCGAAGGCCACCCGACAACGCAGCTTGCAAGGGGATGGCTGCATTGAAAGCTGGCACTTGTCCCCTATATCCTGAAACAAGCACCAGCTGATACCCCTGCATTCAACTTGCCAGCACAAGTGTTTGGAGCCAGAGACTAGTACCAGCAATCAATCCGTCTCCTTGCTAGCGTTGTCGGATGACCATTAAGGATGGTGGGGGGAGGAGGAGGGCCTCCTGTCCAACTGCATAGCGGGCCTTCCACAGCATGTAGGAAGATGGGACAAATTACCACGATACACAGTAATAAAAAACAAAATGAGACTTCTCTTCTTTGTTTGCAAAATATAATACAGCTATGCAGCGTCACACTTACCCGACCAACCCAAAATCTTTCCTTGCCTAGCCTGCCCAATAATATCTCCATAACATGCATTGTTAATGCAGCATTGTGGGGACAGGGACTGAGGCCAGATGTTGAAGTCATCTAATCCAATACAGTTAGATATGGATTCTGTTCACACTTCATGGATTAAGTTTAAACCTCTACCGTAAAACACCATAAAATACCAATGATATGTATATTCGGTGTGAACTATTTAGCAGAACTGGTGATAAAGATGGGGAGACATCGTATTTATAGTGACTAGATTTCGTTTCTCCGAGGATTTTAATGAGATTTATTCCTGGGGCAGCTGTACTGATTAGATTACTGGCACACGCAGAATTTATCCATGGAAAAAAAAAAATCTGTACAGCGCAGATCTGACGTACAGTGCCTTGAAATTTTCAACACCTTGTCATGTTACAACCAAAAACATAAATGTATTTTATTAGGATTTTATGTGATAGACCAACACAAAGTGGCACATAATTGTGAAGTGGAAGGAAAATGATAAATGGTTTTAAGAATTTTTTTACCAATAAATATGTGAAAAGTGTAGGGGCATTTATATTCAGCCCTGAACACACCATCCCCACTGTGAAACATGGTGGTGGCAGCATCATGTTGTGGGGATGCTTTTATTCAGCAGGGGCAGGGAAGCTGGTCAGAGTTGATGGGAAGATGGATACAGCCAAATACAGGGCAATCTTAGAAGAAAACCTGTTATGCCGTGTACAGACGATCGGACAATCCGACAACAAAATCCATGGATTTTTTTTCCGACGGATGTTGGCTCAAACTTGTCTTGCATACACACGGTCACACAAATGTTGTTGGAAATTCTGAACGTCAAGAACGCGGTGACGTACAAGACGTACGACGAGCCGAGAAAAATGAAGTTCAATAGCCAGTGCGGCTCTTCTGCTTGATTCCGAACATGCGTGGAATTTTGTTCGTCGGAATTCTGTGCACACGATTGGAATTTCCGACAATAAGTATTGTTGTCGGAAAATTTGAGGACCAGCTCTCAAACATTTGTTGTCGGAAAATCCAACAGCAAATGTCCGATGGAGCCTACACACGGTCGGATTTTCCGACAACGAGCTCCCATCCAACATTTGTTGTCGGAAATTCCGACTACGTGTATGCGGCATTATAGAGTCTGCAAAAGACTTGAGACTGGGGCGGAGGTTCACCTTCCAGCAGGACAACGACCCGAAACATACAGCCAGAGCTACAATGGAATGGTTTACATCAAAGCATATTCATGTGTTAGAATGGCCCAGTCACAGTCCAGACCTAAATCACATTGAGAATCTGTGGCAAGACTTGAAAATTGCTGTTCCCAGACGCTCTCCATCCAATCTGACAGAGCTTGAGATATTTTGCAAAGAAGAATGTGCAAAAATGTCCCTCTCTAGATGTGCAAAGCTGGTAGAGACATCCCCAAAAAGACTTGCAGCTGTAATTGCAGTGAAAGGCGTTTCTACAAAGTATTGACTCAGGGGGGCGCCATACAAATGTACCCCCCACACTTTTCACATATTTATTTGTAAAAAAAATTTGAAAACCATTTATCATTTTCCTTCCACTTCACAATTATGTGCCACTTTGTGTTGGTCTATCACATAAAATCCCAAAAAAATACATTTACGTTTTTTTGGTTGTAACATGACAAAATGTGGAAAAGTTCAAGGGGTATAAATACTTTTTCAAGGCACTGTATATATACCATGGTTTGTGATGCTATAACCTTCACATAAACCAATTATAGGGCTACTAAACCCTCATTTTTATTTTTAAAACAAACATGTTATACTTACCTCCGCTGTCCAGTTTGTTTTGCACAGAGTGGCCCCGATCCTCCTCTTCTGGGGTCCCACATCGGCGCTGGTGGGTCCTCCCCACATCGGGAAACCACCTAGGAGAAGCGCTCCCCTTGGGCCCCCTCCCGAGTCCAGCATTTGGGTCCATAGACACAGAATGCCGGATTCGGCTCCCGGCGCCCACATCATTGGATTTGATTGACAGCAGCGAGAGCTGCTATAAGGGGGGCTCGGGGGAGCTGCAGCACTACAGAAGGTTTTTCGCCTTAATGCATAGAATGTATTAAGGTGAAAAACCATGAGGGTTTACAACCCCTTTAATATACACTTATTGTTTTTTGTTTTTTACCAAAGACATGTAGCAGAATACATTTTGGTCTATGATAAAAAAATTTGATTTTATTGGATATGTTTTATAACATTAGAAGAAAAAGGGTTTTTTTATTACATTTTCATTTTTTTTGTTCATATAACAAAAAAATTAAAAACCCAGCGGTGATTAAATACCACCAAAAGAAAGCTCCATTTGTGTGAAAAAAATGATTAATATTTAATTTGGGTGCAGTGTTGCATGGCCACGCAATTGCCAATTAAAGCAGCAAATAGCAAAAAATATGCCTGAAAGGGGTAAGGGAGGTAAAACTCTCCGGAGTTTAAGTGGTCAACCGGTAGCCGACCAGCCGCCGCAGTTATACTGCGGCAAGGTTGGCATGGCTGCCCAAATCGCCGTAGCTATACGTCGGCTCTTTAAGACACTATAGCAGGCGCGCGCATGCCCGCAGCGTGTCCCCGAAGCCGATGGGCGTGCTCGGCGGGCGCGATTGCTCCTGACAGAATGAGAACGGGGGATCTGTGTGTGTAGATACACAAATCAATCCCCTGTACTGTCAGGGGAGTAGAGACAGATCGTGTGCTCCTACTAAGTAGGAACACCGATCGGTCACCTCCCCCAGGCAGCCACATCCCCCCTCCACATTTATAGGGCGTACACACGGTCGGACTTTTCGGCTACAAAAGTCCGGCGGACCAAATCCGGCAGACAATCCGATCGTGTGTGGGCTTCACCGGACCTTCAGCGGACTTTTCCAGTCGCAAATCTGACGGACTTTAGATTTGGAACATGCTTCAAATCTTTACGTCGTAACTCCGCCGGACCCAGAAATCCGCTCATCTGTATGCTAGTCCGACGGACAAAAACGCACGCTAGGGCAGCTATTGGCTACTGGCTATCAACTTCCTTATTTTAGTCCGGTGTATGTCATCACGTACCAATCCGTCGGACTTTTGTGTGATCGTATGTAGGCAAGTCCGTTCGTTAGAAAGTCCGCCGCAAGTCCGTCAAAAGTCCGTTGAAAGTTTTTCGGACGAGCTGTCGGACTTTTGTAGCTCAAAAGTCCGACCGTGTGTACGCCCCATAAGAAACACACATAGGGAACACAGTTAACCCCTTGATCGTCCCCTCCAGTGTTAGCCCCTTCCCTGCCAGTGACATTTATACAGTAACCAGTGGCCATTTTTAGCTCTGATCGCTGTATAAATGTCAATGGTCCAAAAAAGTGTCAAAAGTGTCCAATCTGTGTGCCGCAATGTCGCAGTACCTATAAAAATCGCAGATCACCACCATTACTAGTAAAAAAAAAAATAATAAAAATAACATAAATCTATCCCCTATTTTGTAGACGCTAAAACTTTTACGCAAATCAATCAATATGCGCCTATTGCGCTTTTTTTTTTAACAAAAATATGTAGAAGAATATATATCGGCTTAAACTGATGAAGAAATTTGTTTTTTTAATTTTTTTTTTTTTTTGGGGATATTTATTATAGCAAAAAGTACAAAATATTGAGTTTTTTTCAAAATTGTCGCTCTTTTTTTTTTGTTTATAGCGCAAAAAAAAAAAACCGCAGAGGTGATCAAATACCACCAAAATAAAGCTCTATTTGTGGGGAAAAAAGGACGTCAATTTTATTTAGGTGCAGCGTCGCACGACTGCGCAATTGTCAATTAAAGCGAAGCAGTGCCGTATCGCAAAAAATGGTCTGGTCAGGAAGTGGGCAAATCCTTCTGGGGCTAAAGTGGTCAAATAGGCTTTCCACTTTTAGGCAGATATTCCTATTGCCATTATTATAGACTGTATAAAAAGATACATTTGTGCTTTTTTTGTTTTTAGTTCTGATTCTTCCTACCAGTGTAATACTTTCTGGAAAAACATTGTTTCTTTTTATTCCCCCACCCCCGTTACCAGCCAAGCGGAGGAGATTCCATTTTTCACTTTAGTGTTATGATCAGTGAACCAAACATGAAGCTTTTCTTCTGGAAGTAAAGACGATGCATTAAGACAAGTCAGATCTAAACAATGAGAAGTAAACTGTATATATCTGGAGTAAACCGTACCCAGACAGAACACAGAGGAGGAACAGTAGCTCGCTCTCCGGAGTCGTGCCAGGTTGCTCCTCGCTTTAACAGCTCATCACTCTTGACAAGGAGGATGAAGATTCCACCGCGCCAAGTCCATCCAACGACCGCCATGTATACAGAGTCTTAGAATGAGAGTTTCTAAGAAGCCTTCTCTGGTTCTGCCAGCTGGCGTGAAGGATGATGGCCGGTGTCATTTTCTCAAACCTTTCTGATACTTCAGCTACATGAACAGAGAATGGAATTTTCCATCATTTACATACAGATGGATAAATGGACAAAAGCTGCCCGTTCCTGGTGTATACACAAGTTCATCTGTTTACCTATTGCCTAATGATCATCGTCTTTCTTTATCATTTTTTTTTTTTGGGGGGGGGGGAGAATCTTGTAGCATGTATGTATCTCTTTGTCTAAGCAGAGAAATGTAACATACCACCCAGGCATCAGGCGATAGAGCCCGGCTCACCAAGTCCTTCCAGACCTCCAGCGTTCTCCAAGCTCACATTTCCTCCATTACTCACCTCCTCTTTCTAATCTATGGATTTTCGCAAAGGCCAAGCCATTTATATTTGTGTTTTGAGTTTCTTGCTGAAATGAAGAAGAGTTCCAGAGTGTTCCACTGGAAACTTCAAGTTGACGTGTTTAAGGAAAATCATATCTCTCTCATCTCACGAAGCACTGTGGTGACAGGTTTAACCTAATGGAAACATCATCTTATTTACTCATTTGCTAACAGATTTTGAAAAGTGAAGAGGTCCAAATTCTGTTGTTCTTTGAGGATTGTAGCGCACCTCCTAAAGGAGCCACTGGTGAACTTGGTTCCTTGCCCAAGTTAAAGGGCATTCAGCATTTTCTCCACTCTCTCTCTAGCTCAAATGAACAGTCTAGGGCAATGTTTCTCAACTCCTGTCCTCAGGACCCATTAACAGGCCAGATTTTAAGTATTACCTTGGGGAGATGCAGACTAGAATACTGCAACCACTGAGCAGCAAATGATATCACCTGTGATGTATTTCAGTTATCTTGCAAACCCGGCCTGTTAGTGGTTCCTGAGGTCAGGAGTTGAGAACCACTGGTCTAGGGGGTGTCTTTTTAGTGTTTTATTGTAATAGTAATCTTAGATGGGGTAAAGGAAGCATGGTAGACCCCAAAACTGGTAAACTGAACTCTTTGAGAACCTCTCTCTATCTTGCTAACCTGCACAAAATGTCCCACATAATCTCTAATGTGTGAGTGACTGACTTCTTCCAGAAGACCAAAAGCTACACACAGTCACTAACTGTCACTAGGGCCACGTACCTGATGTGAGACCGAAGTAGTGGGGAGGCCTCCCTTGCACCTCGGGTCCTTAAAGCCTCTGGAGATGGAGACAGAGTCTTGGTGGACACTGTGCCAGGGGTGCGGAGCACCGTGCAAGCCTTAGTCCGAGATCCGAGCAGAGGTCTAGTCCAGTTGAAGCATAAAAAGGTTAATCCGAAGAAGAATGGTCGAGATCCAAGCTGGGGTCGGTTCCAATCTGGCAGCTGAGTACAAAAGGGGCAAAGAAGTAGAATGGTTAAGGTACAAATCCAAGGTCAATGGCAAGCAGCAACAGGTTCAGACAGATCACACACTAGCACAGGAACAAGGGGGAACTTAAGATAATCCAGCAATTTGGCAGTGTCTGTGCCGGGCTTATATAGGGAAGTTTGGGGTCACTTCCTGTGCACCGCCTGGGTATTTTCCCTCCTTTTTCTATCAGGTTGAGGTCACTTTCTGTGCATGTCCTGGGCATTTTGCTGCCCTTTTCCATCAAGTCTTCTGCTCAAGTGCGGGTTGGCGCCCTGAGGCGTCTTTGGTGCATGCTCAGTTGGCACGGATTTCCTCTTGCGCCAACGCGCCATTGGTGAATGCGTAGTAAGCCCTGGACTCTTGCACTAACTTCTTGGGTCATCTACTCACAATGCCACAGGATCATTGGTTGCCTCCTTCTAAGATCCACTCTTTAGTGAGGGAGATGCAGACTCACACCACCATAGGATAGCTGGGCACTTTTCCTCCAATGTTCTCCTGGCATTCTTCAATGAGCTTCTCCAGACCCAAACCAACTCCAGAACTATGCTTTTCAAATCTATCCCCCAGCTAAGGGAACCCCAATGTCTTCTAGATGACACCTCCAATCAGGGCCAGGACAAGGGGTGGACAGGAGGGCGGCTGCCCTGGGCACAAGGTTTAACTGTAGGGCTAGGGGCACATTCATTCTGTTACAGTGCTGGACCGTTTTGCATCTTTCCCTTGGGCACTAGATAACCTTATCCCAGCAATGTCTCCAATAATACTGCCCAATTGGCAGAGTCCCTACATGGGGATCTCCTCCAGCATGACTGGACCCAGGAACTCTCTCCCTCCCAGTCTCAGACCTATTTATGGACTCTCCACCCACCTACTGGACACACCTCCCTAGAGATTGGCTGGACTCCACATACATATTAAGGCTGCCTACTTTGTTCTTCCTCCCATTATGATTCTCAAATCCTTTAGAATACAGGGGGATTAATCAGAGCAGCAGCCTGTGAGGCGGACCAAAACTGTCAACTCCTGCTCCATACAGAGGAGCTAAACTAAATTAACCTACCAAGCTGCACTAACTAGGAAGGTGCTACAGGATAAATGAAGAACAAGTTGTAGTTGTCAGTGTGGTTGTGGGGCTGAGTCTCTGTCTAACCTTGTCTGTTCATATTATTACCTTTATTTATTAGATACAGATGATTTTCAATGAAGAAATTTTAAGTGACTTGTCCAAGGTCACAAGGAGTCGACGTGAGGAGGAGGTCCCATGTTTTCAGGAAGACTTTTATATGGCTACACTGGCTGTCAGAGTACTTAACCTGCTAGTGGTGGCTCCTTCAAAAGTGAAGGCCAGCATGTGGATTCAAACCCATGCCTGAAAGTAAGGCTCCTATGGCTGCACTGGCCATCAAAGCACTTAAACTGTAGGATGTGGTGGTTTCCAATGAAGGGTCTGCTTCACCTTTAGTATAAGCTGACGGTTATTGGGGACAAGTCCAAGGTCTGGTGTCAACACAGGTTTGGACTGAACTTTGCTAGTTTGGGCATTTCTTCCGAAGACTGGACTGTTTGCTCATTTGGTGGGAACGGAACATAATTTATAGTAGCAATTCTTCTACTTTCCCCCTTCCTGGAATGGTGGGCGCACCGTCTTTTACCCCTTTCCCCCATTCCTGACTTGCATGCTCAGATAAGGGTTGGTCAGTCTGTATATGGAAAAAGTGAGGAGGACTTGTGCTGGTATGTAGTCAGACAGTCTACAGTTCCCTCAGCGGGAACATGGTCGGGTTCCAGGAAATGAACTTGAGTGTTTAAGATGGACTTGATCTAACTAACCAAAGTTATAGATCGGACCACGGGGCAGGGGCACCAGGGACAATGTTACTGCCAGATAAGAATGAGAAGACGTGATGCTGTTACATTTTAATAATTATTTAAGTTAAAACGTATTCAGTTGATGAAGAGCTTTGCCTGGTCTGAGACATGTTATATAAAGTGGTTGTAATGCCTCAGACATGAAATGTTAACAAGGCATATCCTTCTATAGTGCGTACTAGCTTTATAAATTCTGAACTCTGAACTGCTGTAGAGAAGAGAAGGCAGCAGATAAACCGGTATAACTTATGTAGGAGGATTTGTTTCATCTCTGTGTATGACCTGAGGCCTGCCACTTCCCTGGGTATATGGAGGGGTTTACAACCACTTTACAGGAATTTCGCAGTTTTAGGACTCCCTCACACGGGGCATACTACATTGTACGCCCGAGCAAGGCCATGGTTACCCGCACAGGAATGCACAAGCTCCCAATTTGACTTCTGTGCTGGTGTGGGTGTAAAGGCCCGAATGCACACAATGTGAGTTTGGGAACAAACACCTGCATGCACCCACACAGATGTAAAATATACTACTATATATTACTCTCCAAGCATCCGCCCCTGTGCTCAACAGACATGCCCCCTCCCTCCAGCTGCAAATAAAAGGGAAAGTTTGGTAAACTTTCACGGGTATTTGGGTGCCGTGTCCTTTTCGTACAGTGATTGGCCAAATTGTCTTCCAAGATGCTAGGAATTAGTTGGCTGTGTTTTTAGGTGGGCATGGAAGGTTCTACAGGTGAGCTGGTACAGTGTAGACAGACAGACCCTGCCGGACCCAGGCATGTTACTCAAAGGCCGCCCATGCCAGACCCAGGCTCCACACCTACAAGCAGCCCCTGCCAGACCCAGGCTCTACACCTACAGGCAGCCCTTGCCAGACCCAGGCTCCACACCTACAGGCAGCCCTTGCCAGATCCAGGCTCTACACCTACAGGCAGCCCTTGCCAGACCCAGGCTCCACACCTACAGGCCGCCCATGCCAGACCCAGGCTCCACACCTACAGGCAGCCCTTGCCAGATCCAGGCTCTACACCTACAGGCAGCCCTTGCCAGATCCAGGTTCTGCACCCACAGACAGCCCCTGCCAGTCAGGCTTAGTCTCCAAAGCTGATCCACTATTGGTGGCCATGCACACTCATGACGCAACGCTGTAGTATGAAGGGGCCTTTAATCCAATAATTAATCTTTAAACCTGTTACATTTTGCTCAATTTTTTTTGATCCATCAGTTTTCATCAAAAGTAAAACATTGTTTACAAAGACACTTAGCAGAGACGGGGTGCTAATAGCATTAGACTTTGCCATATGCCCAACTGCTTGATAAATATACCCAAGATCCAATCTACGAGGTTCGTAAGAAACGATCTTTATTTAGACATCTTTGGCATGGCAGCTGGAATCTTAACTCCCCAGTTTGTGGAGAAGGCCTATAATCAGGAGGTGCTAATAAATGTAGATGTCATATGGTTATAGCTCAGCAAGCTCCGGGATTTCATACTAGAGACAGAAAATAATCCGTATTTGCATAACTTAATGTGCAAAATAACGATTTCAAAAGCAGCAGAAAGACACAAAACGATGGTGGGATCAGGCGGGGGTGGGGAGACGCTTGTCGATTCTCAGGGTAGGGAAGTCAATCACACAGGTAAGAGACTCTTATTATACAAATGTATTACCCTACACCGGCCGTTCACAAATCTTTTAACATGGAAATAGCCCTTTCTGGTCTCAGGGAAAATTTTTCTAATAATTATTATAGCTACAACTCACAGTATATGAGTGGGATAGTCAGTATAAGAATACTCCTTACATTGGTGATCAGTGAGAAGAATGTCCCTTACATTGGTGCTCAGTGAGAAGAATGTTCCTTACATTGGAGATCAGTGAGAAGAATGTTCCTTACATTGGTGATCAGTGAGAAGAATGTTGCTTACATTGGTGATCATTGGGAAGAATGTTCCTTACATTGGTGGTCAGTGAGAAGAATGTTCCTTAAATTGGTGATCAGTGGGAAGAATGTCCCTTACATTGGTGGTCAGTGAGAAGAATGTCCCTTACATTGGAGATCAGTGAGAAGAATGTTCCTTACATTGGTGATCAGTGAGAAGAATGTTCCTTACATTGGTGCTCAGTGAGAAGAATGTTCCTTACATTGGTGATCAGTGGGAAGAATGTTCCTTACATTGGTGATCAGTGAGAAGAATGTTCCTTACATTGGTGATCAGTGGGAAGAATGTTCCTTATATTGGTGGTCAGTGAGAAGAATGTTGCTTACATTGGTGATCAATGGGAAGAATGTTCCTTACATTGGTGGTCAGTGAGAAGAATGTTCCTTAAATTGGTGATCAGTGGGAAGAATGTCCCTTACATTGGTGGTCAGTGAGAAGAATGTCCCTTACATTGGAGATCAGTGAGAAGAATGTTCCTTACATTGGTGATCAGTGAGAAGAATGTTCCTTACATTGGTGATCAGTGGGAAGAATGTTCCTTACATTGGTGATCAGTGAGAAGAATGTTCCTTACATTGGTGATCAGTGAGAAGAATGTTCCTTACATTGGTGATCAGTGAGAAGAATGTTCCTTACATTGGTGATCAGTGAGAAGAATGTTCCTTACATTGGTGATCAGTGAGAAGAATGTTCCTTATATTGGTGGTCAGTGAGAAGAATGTTCCTTACATTGATGATCAGTGGGAAGAATGTTCCTTACATTGGTGATCAGTGGGAAGAATGTTCCTTACATTGGTGATCAGTGAGAAGAATGTTCCTTACATTGGTGGTCAGTGAGAAGAATGTCCCTTACATTGGTGATTAGTGAGAAGAATGTTCCTTACATTGGTGATCAGTGGGAAGAATGTTACTTACATTGGTGATCAGTGGGAAGAATGTTCCTTACATTGATGATCAGTGAGAAGAATGTTCCTTACATTGGTGATCAGTGAGAAGAATGTTCCTTACATTGGTGATCAGTGGGAAGAATGTTCCTTATATTGGTGGTCAGTGAGAAGAATGTTGCTTACATTGGTGATCAATGGGAAGAATGTTCCTTACATTGGTGGTCAGTGAGAAGAATGTTCCTTAAATTGGTGATCAGTGGGAAGAATGTCCCTTACATTGGTGGTCAGTGAGAAGAATGTCCCTTACATTGGAGATCAGTGAGAAGAATGTTCCTTACATTGGTGATCAGTGAGAAGAATGTTCCTTACATTGGTGATCAGTGGGAAGAATGTTCCTTACATTGGTGATCAGTGAGAAGAATGTTCCTTACATTGGTGATCAGTGAGAAGAATGTTCCTTACATTGGTGATCAGTGAGAAGAATGTTCCTTACATTGGTGATCAGTGAGAAGAATGTTCCTTACATTGGTGATCAGTGAGAAGAATGTTCCTTATATTGGTGGTCAGTGAGAAGAATGTTCCTTACATTGATGATCAGTGGGAAGAATGTTCCTTAAATTGGTGATCAGTGGGAAGAATGTTCCTTACATTGGTGATCAGTGAGAAGAATGTTCCTTACATTGGTGGTCAGTGAGAAGAATGTCCCTTACATTGGTGATTAGTGAGAAGAATGTTCCTTACATTGGTGATCAGTGGGAAGAATGTTACTTACATTGGTGATCAGTGGGAAGAATGTTCCTTACATTGATGATCAGTGAGAAGAATGTTCCTTACATTGGTGGTCAGTGGGGAAGTTCATCCCTTACATTGGTGGGCATGGTATGCTATAGACTAGGGGTCTCCAAACTATGGCCTGTGGCCACATCCAACCCACCAGGAGATATTATGTGGCTGCAGCTAAGGTCAGTGGTGGATCCTCAGACTTAGCCTCGGTTCACACTGGGACGACTTGTCAGGTGACCTAGTCGCCTGACAAGTAGCGTCCCGTTCTCTGCAACGGAACAGTTCTAATCGGAGCAACGCAAGTCGCTCCGACTTAGAAAAAGGTTCCTGTACGACTTTGGGGGCAACTTGCATTGACTTCTATACAGAATTCGTTTTGCAAGTCCCCGCTGAGTCGTGTCCTGGGTCGCCTGAGGCAGTCGCGCTGTAAGTCGTGCTGCCTCAGTGTGAACCGACTCTTGGTGCCCAGACTAAGGATTTAGATCCCCCCCCTTTAGTCTCCAGTGCAGGTACCCCCCCCCCCCCTTACAAACCCCCAACTGCACTGCATCCTGGTAACCAATGACATACTTACCCAAGTATTCACTGAAGGACAGAACTTCCTCCATCCAGACCTCCTCTGCCTCAGGCTCCCTCCCATCTTCTACATAGCTATAGAAACCCTGTAAGTCAAATTACAGTGTTAAGGCAGGAGGACTCTGATGGGGGACACTGATGCAAAAGGTGTTCTATCGGGTACATTTATGACATTTATGTAAGGAGGGACTCTGATGCGGATGCTCATGTGAGGGAGAACTCTGATGGGTTGTCCGATATAAGGGGGGACACTGATGGAGACACTGGTGTATGGGGAACTCTGATGGAGACACTTATATAAGGGGAAAACTGATGTTTGTGAAGAGTGAACTCTGATGGGCACACTGATATAACAGAGCACTCTGATGGGGACACTCATATAAGAGGGTACTCCGACGAGGACACTCATATAGGGGGGTACTCTGATGGGGGGACTCATATAAGGGGGGCTCTGACGGAGACACTCATATAAGAGGGTACTCTGATGGGGAGACTTATATAGGGGGTACTCTGATGGGGACACTCATATACAGTAGGGAGTACTGATGGGGACAATGATGTAAGGGTGGACTCTTGCAGCAGCTAAAAATACTGTAGCTACTGACTTTTAAAAATCAGGTACTAGAGCCTGGTGTCCAGTTCTTCTTACCACTGCAGGTCCCCAGTGCCGCCATCTTGGATGCGGAAGAAGGGTGTGGCTGATACAAATCAGTACTCGCTCCCCCCCCCCCAAAAAAAAACAACCTGTAACTCAGTTTCAGGAATGGGGGGGCGATTGAGCAAACCAGCCTAGTAAACACCAAAACAGGAGCCTCAAGCACCACCTTTTGGTTGAAACTGTAAATATGAACAATATTTAGGCAATATACATCATTTATTTTATTAATTTAGTTTTAATTTCACCCGACTAAAAGAAAAAGGAAAACCTATTTGTTAAAATTTTATTTTTTCAGTTGTGAATCTAATAATGAAAATACATATAAAAAACCATTAGACTTTGCCTTATTACAGATTTCGCTGGACGAAATGATATTGCTCACCACTTTCACATAATGATGGATGTCACCACGAAGGGGGAAAAAAAAGAGGAACATTGAGAGCGTCGTCTATTTCCAGACATTAAAGTACAGAAAGTCAGATGTCGTCCAAATTTCCAATTACCGTGGCTGTAGCGTTGATGCTTAAAAATAATTTATTACAATGTCTGAATGAGGTTGTTGTATGAAGAAATATTTATTCGTACTTCGTCAGCCAATGAGTGTTACGGTAATATTTATTAGCTGAGAAAGCAAACATTTTGGGATATTCAGCGCTTGGCTTACACGCCGGCTATTTGTTAAGACAAGAAACTCTCTGGAGTCGGCCGTTATCTCACTTGTTTTTACATTAATCTTAAAGAATCCATTAGTCTATGAGGCCATTAGCCCCCCCCCTTCCTTTTATAAACACCGCGTTCCCATTATCTAAAATAATGGCTGATGCTTGTGCTTATAAAGCACATACGTTTGCAGATGATAGTCAAAAAAACACAAAATAATTACATTGTAGCAAATGTGGTTGATGGATAAATGAAGGTGACCTTCAGCTGAAATATGAAAAGTATTACCTTTATTATACAGCACATGGCACAGGTAAGGAGTTCATAGACTCTGGGTTATAGGCTCATAACCTGGGGTCAGAGACGTCTTTAAGGCAGGACAAAAGAGGCAGCTGCCCTGGGCCCCATCATTGTTGTGAGGCCCAAAGCAGCTGCCTCATACTTGCCAACTTTCCCAGTTTAAATTCCCTTGTGCCTTAAAGTTTTAGTCCTGTGCTGTGTCCCGATATCTCAGTGTGAAGTGCTGCTACTGATGCTGCCCAGCTCTGCCCTATTGTTGTATACAGATGACTCACCTGCAGACCCTGTGTTTACATGTAAATAACTGGCATTGATATGTAAATAGTGGTGGCATTCATATATAATTACCATGGGACCGGCGTCATTGATATTTAAATAAAGGCGGCATTCATATGTATATCATGCCTCCCTGAGGTCATATGCATCATCACCTATACTGAATGCTGCCCACTTGGGAGGTAAAGGGGCATGCTCCAAAGTCCTGCCTGCGACTGCGGTCATTAAGATATAATCAAAGGGGTGAACAGCGTTGATGAGCAGGCATAAATAGGACCCTCAGAGGCAAAGTAAAAACTTTTTATTATTGTTAAAAATAATAATAAAATGTTTACCAAGGCATACAGCAGTCAATTGATGGTCATGCAGAGACTTGGATTAAAAAACTGACAGTAACTGGAGGCTGGAGCCACATGGATGGCACAGGGGCTTAGGGAAACCCAGCACAAAGCCATTGGACAAAGAACACAGGAACACTGCTGGTGGGGGGCCCGTCCAGGACCGTAAGGCCAGGGGTCCGATGAAGGGGGAACCAAACTGCGGGCACAGGAACTGTTGGGGCCAGTATACAGGGGCCGCTCGCACTGTGTACCAAGCCCGGAAGTGAAGTCACAGCCTGGTGAAAGTCAGCCAAGGGAATGCGAAGAGTATGGGAAAACCCTGCTGCTGGGGCCAATTAGGAACTGCCGATGCCAAGGGAGCAAAGAGAGTCACACATTGCTGACTGGAGATACTACATATTTTGGGGACACGCCCCTTCTTCAGGTTGAGAGATAACCTGAAGAAGGGGGGTGTCCCCAAAACATGTAGTGTTTCCAGTCTTATGCAGGTGTGTACACCCGATGCTGCATGGGCAAAAAACAAATGGACCAGGAGACTGATCGCTGGGGTAAAACTTGGGGGTCAGCGGTGTAGAAGACCCACTGTGGACAGGGCAGAGGCTCCAAGAGACCGATAGATGTAGCCAGTATGGTCTATCGGCAGGCCACAATGAGGCTTGGGATAGATGCGAAGATGAGGCTGGTAGGAAAGCTATCAGCAGGCTGAAGTCACAAGACAACGCATTTCGGCCTTGGCCCTTTATCAAAACATGTGACTTGGACAGCCTTGGTGATTTCCTAGGGTCTCCTGGTTCATTGCTTTTTTGCCCATGCAGCATTAGGTTCCAGTACCTCCTTTGGCCATCCCCAGCACTGGTTCTAGTATGCAGTAATCAGCCTGCCTCTGTATAGGTGAGATCGAGGTGTAGGACCATCTGATGCTGTCTATCATTTATTGGGTGTCAGCAACAGATTTACTCATGGAATTCATGACTTAGCATCTATTGAAATAAACCGCTTTATCTATAAACTGTGGCACAGTAACTTTTATGACTTTTTTCTGTCATTATATGCCCCACGTGGTTGGTACTATTAATCCCTCCAGTGCTGGATCAAGAAGAATCTTTTGTTGTTTGTAGTCAGATTTGTAGAATTTCCTGACCCATCTCTTGTACCATGCAGTAGTTTTGCTAGCACCTCAACAAGACAGGTTCAGAGGATTGTATTCACACCTGTCCATGGTACCAAAGCTATTCTGTACCTAAAATCCCTCAACAAATACCTTAAAACTCCAAAATATCGATCAAGGGTAGTTATTGCCTCTCTGAGACGGGGTGATTAGCCGTAATCTTTAGACATCCAAGATGCCTACTTGCATGTTATCATGTATCCACCCCATCAGCATTTTCTACACTTTGCAGTGGAAGACACTCATTTATAGTTTGTCGCACTGCCTTTTGGCCTATCCTCTTCTCACAGAGTATTCACAATGTTAGCAGCTCTTCTTGCCTCAGAGCATCCAGGTCATAGGTTATCTAGACAACCTTCTCCTGAAGGATTCATCTCCCTTACAGCTATCTGCAAACATTCACCAGAAAATTTAGATGCTCCAGGCTTTTGGTTGGGTGGTCGACTTCCAAAAATCTGCTGGAATACTTGAGTCTTGTCCTGGACACATCCAAAGTAAAAACGTTTCTTCCAGAGGAGAATTGAGGCCAAAGAAATATCTCACAATGAGATTCTTTATGAGGGTTCTAGGCCTTTTATGGTAGCCTTCTTTGAGACCGTGAAGTTCGCCCAATTTTATTCAAGACCTCTCCAGCACATCTTGTTGACGTAGTCCTAGAACAAGCATGCTCTTTTTTTTCCCATCCACCCATGCTCCTGTCCAGCTAAGCAAGAAATTTCCAAGCTTGGTGGATTCCAAACCTTCCTTAACCACTTCAATACCGGGCATTTTCGCCACCCTTCCTGCCCAGGCCAATTTTCAGCTTTCAGCGCTGTTGCTTTTCGAATGACAATTGCAGGGCCAGCCAGCACTGTACCCAAATGAAATTTTTATTATTTTGTTCACACAAATAGAGCTTTCTTTTGGTAGTATTTATGCACCACTGGGTTTTTTGTTTTTTTTTGCCAAATAAACAAAAAAAATTAAAATTTTTGAAAAAGACTGCGTTTTTCTGTTGTAAAATTTTGCAAACAAACAATTTTTCTTCATAAATTTGGGACAAAATGTATTCTGCTACATTTCTTTGGTGAAAAATAATCCAAATCTGTGTGTAGTATGTAGCACCCTGGAGTTTAGGCAGGGTTTGCTCCTCAGAAATTTACTTGCCAGGAATAATTATCCTGATTGATTGTTATGCCGCGTACACACGAGCGGACTTTCGATGGACTGAACTCCCAAGGACTTTCGACGGAGTTCCGAATGAACGGACTTGCCTTCACAAGATCACACCAAAGTCCGACGGATTCGAACGTGATGACGTACGACCGGACTAGAATAAGGAAGTTCATAGCCAGTAGCCAATAGCTGCCCTTGCGTCCCTTTTCGTCCGTCAGACTAGCAAACAGACAGATTTTTCGACCGGACTCGAGTCCATCGGAAAGATTTGAAACATGTTCTATTTCTAAAGTCCGTCTGATTTTTCGACAGCATAGGTCCAATGAAGCCAACACACGATCAAATTGTCCAGCAGATTCAGTTTAAACTTCAGCTTTAACCTGTAACAATGAATATTGATTGTAGCCGTATTAGTGCAATTGTGACAGAGAAAATTGAGTACTGTCCGTGATACTTTTTTTATTTGCACTAACATACAATTTTTCAGGACAAGCTTTCGGGGTATGTCCCCTTCTTCCGAGTACTGCTTGGACCTTGAAGAAGGGGACATACCCCGAAAGCTTGTCCTGAAAAATTGTATGTTAGTGCAAATAAAAAAAGTATCACGGACAGTACTCAATGAATATTGATAAAGACATAAAAAGTTTCCCTTAAAAAACATGGCCTCCCTCCGTCAGCACACGTGTATTCTTCCTTTCCACCACGTGTTCCATGGTTCTCTAATGTTTTATTATTTTTACTCCACAATAAATCACTTTCCCGGAACCCAGAGATCAGCGACATCTTCACTATGGACTGTCAGCTCTGCAGAATGAACGCAGACATGGCCTCTCCCAGCTACTTCATTGCAGATCCTTATCGCTGTCCTGCGATGGAAGCGCCATTTCCAGATACAGAGCGCCGGCTTACAGAACGTTTTACATGCAGAGAATAAATTCCAGAACTGTTTGTAATTTGTGTGCTGCAAAAGCCATAAAGATAATCTTCATTAAATCATAAAATCTGACATATAATACATGTACCAGACATCTACATTCAGAATAAATCCGCGCGCTTGTCAGCGTCGAAAAACAAGGAAAACCTTGCAAGAGATCTTTTTACTTTTTAACTATGTGTGGCCCCTGCCGAGTAGTCTGCAGTGGAAATCCACCTGCAGAGTTGGGAAGTCTCCACACTGCTTTGTACTGGACACTGCAGAGAACTATTGTGAATTCCCACAGTCGTTTGTATTTTATTGTACCATTAAACACCAGGCAGCTATAAAAGGCACGCATTCATGTATAAAGATAGGCAGTAAGTAAAGTAGGAGAGAAGAACGGCAGCCAGGAAAGTTACATTTTGGAAGAAGAGATCGGTGGTGGGAGCCTCTAAGTCAGGAGTGTTGGATTCATATTCACAGACCACTCAGTAAAGTTCTCTTCCAGCAGAAGTCCAAACCTCATGTTTGTGCTGTGATTCAGATCCTGTATAGTACAGACCACCCCTCCCTTTATATCAGTGACCTCAGTCCCCCCTTCACATCATAGTCCCCCCTTTACATCCTGATCATCACACCCCCCCCCCTTTACATCCTAATCATCACAGCCCCCCCCCCCCCTTTACATCCTAATCATCACAGCCCCCCCCCCCTTTACATCCTAATCATCACAGCCCCCCCCCCCCCTTTACATCCTGATCATCACACACCCCCCCTTTACATCCTAATCATCACAGCCCCCCCCCCTTTACATCCTAATCATCACAGCCCCCCCCCCTTTACATCCTGATCATCACAGACCCCCCTTACATCCTGATCCTCACAGCCCCCCTTGACATCCTGATCATCACAGCCCCCCCCTTGACATCCTGATCATCACAGCCCCCCCCCTTTACATCCTGATCATCACAGCCCCCCCCTTTGCATCACAGCTCCCCCCCCCACCACATCACAATCCTCTACCTCTTTACATCATCCACCTACATCATTGGACTGAACCTCTTTACATCGCACCCCCTAATGTCACAGCCCCCCCCCATTACTGGACTCAACCTCTTTACTTCACACCCCCTTCATATCACAGCCACCCTTTACATCCTGATCACCACAGCCCCCCCTTTACATCCTGATCATCACAGTCCCCCCTTTACATCCTGATCATCACAGTCCCCCCCTTTGCATCACAGCTCCCCCCCCCCACATCACACTCCTTCACCTCTTTACATCATCCACCTACATCACTGGACCCAACCGCTTTACATCCTGATCATCACACCCCCCCCCCTTTACATCCTGATCATCACACCCCCCCCCTTTACATCCTGATCATCACACCCCCCCCTTTACATCCTGATCATCACAGCCCCCCCCCCCCCATACATCCTGATCATCACAGCCTCCCCCTTTACATCCTGATCATCACAGCCCCCCCCCCCATACATCCTGATCATCACAGACTCCCCCTTTACATCCTGATCATCACAGCCCCCCCTTTAAATTCTGATCATCACAGCCCCCCCTTTACATCCTGATCATCACAGCCCCCCCTTTACATCGTGATCATCACAGCCCCCCCTTTACATCCTGATCATCACAGCCCCCCCCCCTTTGCATCACAGCTCCCCCCCACATCACACTCCTTCAACTCTTTACATCATCCACCTACATCACTGGACCCAACCGCTTTAAATCACACTCCCTTCATATCACAGCCCCCCCATCACTGGACCCAACCTATTTTCATCACACCCCCTTCATATCACAGATCCCCCCCCCCCCCCCCGTCCAATCACTGGACCCCACCTCTTGACACCACACCCCCTTCACATTACAGCCCTCTTTACATCACAGTCCCCCCTCACATCACAGTCCCCTTCTTCAGATCATAGCCCTCCATTTAAATCTCTGACCCCCTTTACATCATGCCCTGCTTCACATCATAATCACCCCTTTGCATTGTAGCCCCCCAACCCACATCACTCTCCCCCACCTCTTCACTTAACAGTCCCCCTTCAGGTCCCAGTTTCCCTTTACATATCAGCCCTCCTTTACATAGCAGTCCCTCTTCACATCACAGTCCCCCCGTCACATTACAACCCTCTATTTTTATCACTCCCCCCTTTACATCACATCCCCCCTTTACATTATCATTATTATTATTATTATTTAAGGTACTTATATAGCGTCGTCAATTTACACAGCGCTTTGTACAATGTACATTGTACATTCACATCAGTCTCTACCCTCAAGGGACTTACACTCTAAGGTCCCTAACTCACATTCATATACTATCAACCCCCCTTTATATCACAGCCCCTCCTTTACATCACAGCCCCCCGTTTACACCACAGCCCCCCTTTATATAACAGTCCCCCTCATACCACAGTCCCCTCCATCACATCACAGACCCCTCTTCACATCACAGACCCCCCTTCATATCACAGACCCCCTGTTTACATTACAGCCCCCCATTTATATTGCACCCCTTTTCGCAGCACAGCACCCCCCCCCACATATCACCCTCCCCAACCTCTTTATATCCCTGTCCCCTTCACATATTAGCCCCCCTTTACATAACAGTCCCCCTTTTCATCACAGCACAGTTCCCTCTTTACATTTGTGTCCTTAGTCCCCCCTTCACATCAAACTTCCCCCCTTTTCATCCCGGTCCCCCTTTAACATCAGTGTCAGGGGGGCTCTGATGTAAAGGTGCGACATCTGATGCGATGGGGACCTCTGAAGTGAAGGGGGCTGATGTGAATGAGGTGGGGCCTTTGATGTGAAGTTATTTCATCAAGGTGCCAATGTGAAGAAAGTCTGGCTGGCCGCACTTTGATGCAGAAGATTCACAACAACAATCAACAATGTACAAATGAGGGGTTTAGCATACCACTAAAGCATTTCACGCCATTCTTGGCGCATAATCATAGCTCCTATGATTCAAGCTATGATTAAGCGCCAGGAATGGCATGAAACATGTTAGCTGTATGCTATACCCCTCATTTGTAATTTGTGGATTGTTGTTGTGAATTTTCTGCATCGATAAAAGGTGATTTTATGGAAGTATTCCGTTATAGAGTTGCGCTAAAACCAAAAAAAGGGAAATAAGTAAAATACGGTAAAAAAAATGAAGAATAAAGGGAAAGTCCAGCTTATGTTGACCTCCTATTACGGAAGGTCAATATCGCTTGTGGCTCAAAATCCATCCCTCTATCCATCCGGAGAGGGGAGAGGACTTACGATGAAGTAAGGAAATCCGCCACTTGGGGAGACTCAGTCATACAAGATCCAAAAAAAGATAAATCTTGCCATAGCATAAAATCCTTTTAACATTTATTTAAATAAAAAAAGTTGCAGTTACAGCAAAGCACTTTAAAACTCACATGAAAATTATAAGCCGGCCAGTCCCGTGTAGCCTGTCCTTCCGGGATTGACGTCAGCACGTTGCTCCAGCCGACACGTTTCGTCACACACTGATGTCTTCCTGGGGTACAGGGATTTTATGGAAGTGCGGCCAGCCAGACTTTCTTCACATTGGGATTCTTGCCATGTACAGGGCCAGCACCCATCGGTGTGCAGTGGCAACAGTGGAGACTCACCTGGGGTGGTGTTTGAAAGGAATTCTGGTTCTGGACAACCACCCTGGTTAACTTCAGCAGACCACCGTGACCCCCAGTACCATGAGACACCCAATGAAACTCATGAAACAAGATGTGAGTTCAAAGACTGTCTGTCTTTATTGAGCCTGAATGTGGCTTATATTCAGTATAGAACAAAGGAGGGGGAGTGGTTAGTTTAATGCATAGTGTCTAGGGTTAATCAAGTTTGTTACTTGATACTTATCTAACAGGGGTTAGATAAAACATCTGGTCATTTAGTGACATATCTTAGCTGATCGCCTAAGGCTAAACAGGATATACATTCCAAGAAACAGGTTTGAATCAGGCACAGATTCCTCATTAAAGCGGACCTTCAGTCATTTTTTTCAACTTTCCATCTATTAAATCTTCTGCCCTTGCTGTTTTAACTTTGGATAGTAAAACTTTTTTTTTCTGCCAGTAAATACCTTATACAGCCCACTTTCTGTTTTTTGTATGGTCATTAGCCTAGGCTTATGACATCATGCCCAGCTCTCTTTCTCACTCTCGTGAGAGTTTGCCAGAAAGGGAGGGGGGTGAGTCATAGGAGGGCCAATGAAAGCTGCAGAGCTGGAGGTGTTTCTCTGTGTGTCTGTGTAAATCCAGGAAGTGAACAGGCAGCCGCTTCAGCTGCCCACAGTTAAAATGGCCGCAGCCAGACTCAGTGAAGGGAGATTTCTGCAGCATATTTGGCAAGTAAAGAATCACAGTATAAATAAAATAATATGCAGGTGGTTGGAGGGAAGCTTCAGAATGGCAAAGATGTTTTTATTAGAAATTATGTGAGCAGACCGCAGTTCCTCTTTAATGTGCATTTATTTTATTTTTTTTATATTTTAGACGGGGATACCTGTAGATTTTGCATACTTTTAAAGTGTGCAAAAGGTTGAGAAATGTTGGGTTAGGATGTTATGTGATTTTGATATTGATACATTTTCACACAAGGGTTGTGGCTGATTTCTTTTTTGTGAGGGGATTGTGCTGGTTTTATTTCACAGGTGCAAAAAGTGATTGATTCAAAGAACTTTACGCAAGAAAATAAACTTGGCTTTGGTTGGCAGGAAGAAACAGAGACAATAGAAGATTATTATTATTATTATTATACAGGATTATTATAGCGCTGACAGTTTACGCAGCACTTTACAACTCGAGGGTAGACAGTACAACTACAATACACTTTAATACAGTAGGAATCAGAGGGTCCTGCTCGTTAGAGCTTACAATCTAAGAGGGAGGGTCAAGAGATACAGTGTACAAGAGGTAATAACTGTGGGGGGTGGGCTGATGGAGAAAATACTGTAAATGTACAGTTGTTAGGTGGGGGCCAGATAAGCTTCTCTGAAGAGATGAGTTTTCAGGGATTGTCTGAAAGTAGACAAAGTAGGAAATAGTCGGACAGATTGAGGTAGAGAGTTCCAGAGGATGGGAGAGGCTCGGGAGAAGTCCTGGAGGTGAGCTTGGGAGGAGGTGACAAGGGAGGTAGAGAGCAGGAGGTCTTGGGAGGAACGAAAAGAACGATTTGGTTTTGAGACCAGGTTAGTGATGTAGCCTGGGGCTGAATTATGGATGGCTTTGTAAGTTATGATTAGTATGTTGATGTCACAAACCATGAAATCAGGCCGAGACAGAAGTACAGTTAAATCACACTTGTTTAATAATAAAAGTAAAAAGAACAAAGGTAGTCAAAACATAGCCAAAGTTCAGTAACTGGAACAGATAGTCAGCCAAGCCAGAAGTCAGGGATCAAAGTAGTGGAACAGCAAGCAGGATCCAAAGCCAGATGGGATGTCAGCAAAGCCAGTCTTTAAAAAGGAACACAGGAGATAGTTTCTGCGATGTGACCAAGGCGAAGGCAGAGCTCCTCTGGACTGGATGGCTTAAGTAGGCAGGACTGACGAGCAGGATCATCAACAGGTAACTGTGGAGAAAGATGGGAGCTGGCAATCAGCCGACAGCGGAACGGCCAGCTCTGAGAAGGAAGGGCTGAGCCCAGCCCTGAAAGTTGAATTTAATTCATTGGTTGAGTGGCAGCCAATGGAGATATTGCCAAAGAGGGTAGCGGACGCCAAGCGGTTAGTAAGGTGGATGGGTCTGGCAGCCACGTTCATGATGGACTGAAGGGGGCGATAGCCTATTTAAAGGTAAGCCAATGAGGGGGGAGTTGCAGTAGTCGAGTCGAGAGATGACCAGGGAGCGAATTAGAAGCTTTGTGGCGTCGTTGGTTAGGAAGGGGTGTCTCTTGGAGATGTTGCGGAGGTTGAGGCGGCAAGTTTTGGACAGTGATTGGATGTGGGAAGAATAACCTGTGATCCCGGGAGTGAAAAAAGAAACAATGTAATAAAAGGCTCAGAGGATACTTTGTTACAAAGAGGCACACAAATATTTGTGGAAGATTATAAAGTCCATTTGCTTCGCAGATTTGTATTTGGGTTGGCTGGATGAAGAAGGACCATCAGACAATGGTGGAAAAAGAACAGACTCCATAAGATATGGGGGGGACACATAAAACACACAGAATTCATATTTGTGCCAAACAATCTGTTTATTATATGTAACATCGGAGCGACGCTGGATATACGTGGCCCTATAAGTACATGAGTCACTCAACGAAAAGAAACAAAGACGAAAGCTCAGCTCCGTCTGCAGCAGATGGGAACCTTCCCTAATGGGCCCGGGGATTTACTTTCCTGACATATTTCACCATCTGTAATCCCAAATTTTACAGATTTCGCTGAGCCAATAAATATTGCCTCTTTATTCACCTTTTTCTGGCTTTTCTCTGAGCAATTACCATATTTTGCTGACCGGTGGGATCCTCCTCTTTGCAATCTAAACATAAAAAGTTAATTAGCGCTTTAACACAACACATAAATATTCCGTGCCGGGGACGAGGCCGGTGGAAGGCTGGACTCAATGACCCGGAGAGCTGACTGTCGACTTAATTGGGTCCTCCTGCTTTTGATGGGACCATAATGGAGATGTTAACATCTTTGTCTTATTAAAACAGGTGGAAAAATAAAGACGTTTTCATTCTGAATGTAAATTACAAATCGCAGGGATGCCGCAGTTTCACGCAACGTTGACTATAATGAGCCGGAGACCAGAAACTTGCCTGTTCCTGGTTTGTATGAAGCAGAATATCATAGCCATAGGCGAAGGGTGGAGGAGAATTGTCTCTTCAGCACCTTTCTGTTTCCTCTGCTATTCCCGTATACAGTGGGGAAAAAGAAACAACTAGATGGTATCCAGACTACCTAAAACGGAACTCAACATACCCCTCCCCCTTCATTTTTTCCCCACTTATATGCAATACTGTAATGCTCTTCAAACCATCAAACCAGGTACGAGCCCACCCCCCCCCCCCCCCCCCCAAAAATCCAAACTTTGGCACCACCAGCTCTGAGAGCTGAGCCCAGCCCTGACAACCCCATTGTTGGTATAAATTGAAGAATAGTGCCCCATTGTCGGTATCAATGGAAGAATAGTTCCCATTGATGGTGTCAGTAGGAGGAATGGTGCCTCATCATTGGTATCAGTTGGTGAATAGTGCCCCAAGGGCGAGCTAAAGGCAAGTAAAGGGCAACATCTGGTCCTGCAGTTTGGAGGCCACTAGTCCAACATGTGAGCAGATTTGACAGAAATGTTCAGACTGTGAATGCACCAATTCTTTGGCATGCGCACAGAGCAAACGCAAAGTTCTGTACCTTCTTCATTGCAAGCCATGATGTGCTGAAGGTCTCTTTTGGGTACTGAAGGCTGGGCAGGGCCCTTCAGCACATCTGCGCGTGCATGGATTGTGTGCAATACAATTCTCACTTAGGCAAATGCTGCCCCAGCACACAAAAAAATAAATAAAAGTAAATTAAAAGAATACTGTATATATACCAATTGCGGGAGAAAGAGGGGGCTGGAGCCACTATTAAGCACTGCCCCCACCCCCACCCCTCCCCCCGAAGGAGTGAACAGTACAGATTACTAACTCAGACTGACATGCACGGGTGTCTGCAGAACTTTTTCAGGGGGGTCATCATTTTAAAGTCATCAATGCTCCACCCCTTGTCATTAATGGGAGGGGCTTAGTCATCATATAAAGCGCAGGTATGCACATTGTCTAATTAGCAATTTCTAATCTGTTTTTTAACCCCTACCGTGCCCCGCCCTAAGTCCACCCCTAAACACGCCCTCATAAATTATCTATGAAATTACACTGTTAAAGTGGTTGTCAACCCTTACAATCCACTTTTTACTACAGGTAAGCCTATAATAAGACTTTCCTGTAGCTACCCCGGATATCTCCCAAACCTGCACGGTTTAGGAGATATCCCCTTTATCAGCATGTGCCCACGTCATCGGCACATGTGCACTGAAGCAGCGGCTCATTCGTGCCATTGCTTCAGCTGGCGTGGCATTACCAGCGGTTCCTGCGCGCATGACCTCATCGTGGCTCTGGCCATTCACAGCGCCGGAGCCCGCGATACCCAGAAGTAACTCTGTTAGCAGTGTCGCCGGCCACAGCTGTGTACGGGGACCGCTGCGGGGGCTTCGATCTAAGGTGAGTATTTCATAATGAGCTAGTATGCTAGTATACTAGCTCATTATGCCTTTGTCTTGCAGGGTTTTGGGGTTTTATTGTGCGTTTACAACCACTTTAAATGTTTTATGCAGAATTAAGTTCCAAAAATAAATATTAACAACAACTTTAACAATATTAACATAAAGCATATCAGTGCCCATCACTGGAACCTATTAGTGCCCATCAGTGCAGCCTCATCAGTGCCCATCAGTGCAGCCCCATCAGTGCCGCCTCATCAGTGCCCACCAGTGCAGCCTATCAGTGCCCACCAGTGCTGTGTATCATTGCCCACCAGTGCAGCCTATCAGTGCCCACCAGTGCAGCGTATCATTGGCCATGAGTGCAGCATATCAGTATCCATCAATGCAGCCTATCATTGCCCATACGTGCAGCCTCATCAATGCCCAGCAATGCATCAGGGAGGAATCTGATGGGCACTGATCAGGTTGCACTGATGGGCACTGGTGATGCTGCACTGATGGGCACTGATCAGGCTGCAATGATGAGCACTGATGAGGCTGCATTGATGGGCACTGATTAGGCTGCACTGATGGGCACTGATGAGGCAGTGCTGATGGGCACTGGTGACACTGCACTGTTGGGCACTGGTGATGCTGAATTGTTGGGCACTGATCAGGCTGCAATGATGGGCACTGATGAGGCTGTGCTGATGGGCACTGATCAGGCTGCATTGATGGGCACTGGTGAGGCTGCATTGATGGGAACTGATCAGGCTGCATTGATGGGAACTGATCAGGTTGCATTGATGGGCACTGATGAGGCTGCATTGATGGGCACTGATGAGGCTGTGCTGATGGGCACTGATGAGGCTGCATTGATGGGCACTGAAGAGGCTGCATTGATAGGCACTGATGAGGCTGTACTGATGGGCACTGATGAGGCTGTACTGATGGGCACTGATGAAGCTGCATTGATGGGCACTGATGAGGCTACATTGATGGGCATTGATAAGGCTGTACTGATGGGCACTGATGAAGCTGCATTGATGGGCACTGATGAAGCTGCATTGATGGGCACTGATGAGGCTGCATTGATGGGCACTGATGAGGCTATACTGATGGGCACTGATGAGGCTGCACTGATGCATTCTTTTTTGGTAAACCTTGTGTGTTGCTATTAACATTAAATTATGTTACCACATTGTATCATATTTGACTTGCTTCATAACATCAATACCCGTTACAAAACCAGGTGGGCATGGATGGTGAGCTGATTCGGTGGTTCAGTGGGCCACTTGGCTGGACTTGACCTCCCCCCCAGGCCTAAGGCTGCCAGCCCTCTCCGGAGAGCTCTGATGTACAGTGCCTTGAAAAAGTATTCATACCCCTTGACATTTTCCACATTTTGTCATGTTACAACCAAAAACGTAAATGTATTTTATTGGGATTTTATGTGATAGACCAACACAAAGTGTCACATAATTGTGAAGTGGAAGGAAAATGATAAATGGTTTTCAACATTTTTTTTTTACAAATAAATATCTGAAAAGTATGGTGTCTCAATTGTCAGTTAAAGTAGCACAGTGCTGAACAGCCAAAAATGGCCTGGTCATGAAAGGGGGGGTAAAACCTTCCAGAGCTGAAGTGGTTAAACGTTGGCAGAGAGAGAGCGTCGCTCTCACATCGCCCGGTGGATTACGGAAGTCGCAGAAAACTCAGACACTGCTGATGGGTTAAATACTGGAACCATTGTGCAAAAGAGAGAACATTAATTGACATAATCTTTAAATACCAGTTTGTCCTCGCTATTCACCCCGCTAATCTGCTTATTCAGGGACAATGGCGCCCATCCAAGGCTTATACCACCGCCGTTTCCAAAAAAACTCTTTTGGAATGGGGGTCTCTGTGGATCTTTTCTTATCCGGGCCGGGGTCCCCCCCCACCCCTCCTCGTCCCGAGCCTTCGGAAGGCCGGTCTGCCTTCCAGTCTGGGGGCCCCATGTTTTGCTAATTTGTTCCATTCCCATGTGAAAAGCGGCTGTGTGCGGGGAGAGGCGCGGGCACTCCGGCACGCACTGGAGCCCGGCTTTATTCGCTTGAAGAGGAAATTAACTCATTGATGCTCCCCATTCAAATCCAGGTCAATCGGGGTCAGCAGAGGGCAATTACTGGTGAATGGACGCATATTAGAGGCTCTTACAGCCCGGCGAACCTTTTTTTTTTTCTCCATTAGTACTTGACTGTGGGCTGTTACAAATGCTGACAATGCCACCCAGTTGGGCTTTTCTTCTCGCCCAGGAAGCGATATACAAACAAATGGGGAACACTGCGCCTGTGTTTTTGCATGCGGACTGCGTTCTGTTACAGGTGCTCCGCAACGGAAAGAACGAAAGTCTAGAAATGGAGGGCGAGCGTGTGCATTAACCACTCGCCGTCCGTGACAATTTCATGAATTATTCGCACACATGGTAAAATCTGCATTTTTTTTTTTTTGCTAGAAAATTACTTAGCACCCCCTCCCCCCCGAGCATGATATATTTTCTGCAAGCAGAGGCCCTGAAGAATAAAATGGTGTCCCCATTGGAAGATTTCCCCTCTATTACTTTTCTGGGGACAACCCAAAATTTTGGATTTTCTTTCACTTTCAAAGATAATGATAAACAGAAAGAGAGAGGGAGAATCTCCCTAATGGGCACACAGACAGCAATAAAAAACTGACAGGGGTTCTAATCCCTCTTTACTCCATCCAAAACTAAAAAAAAAAGTTCTCTCTTTAGTTATACAGTAAAACCTTGGATTGCAAGCATAATTCATTTCGGGAACATGCTTGTAATCCAAAGCACTTGTATAGCAAAGTGAATTTCCCCGTAAGAAATAATGGAAACTGATAGGCGGCACTGGTGGGCACTGGTGGGCACTGTTAGGCGGTACTGATGGGCACTGATGGGCGACACTGATGGGCATTGATGAGCAGCACTGATAGGCGGCACTTATAGCCAGCACTGACTGGCATCGCTAATGGGCACTGATTGGTGGCCCTTGTGGGCAGTGATGGGCACTGATTGCTGCCACTGGTGGGCACTGATTGCTGCCACTGGTGGGCAATGGTGGGCACTGATTGGTGACACTGTTGGCGCTAAATTGTAATCAGGGCACTGATGATCAGTGCCCTGATTACATGTGTAGATGTCCCCCCTGCGTGGAGATGCCGCTGAACGACTCTTCTCGCCACACACTCTGTCAGTGTGAGGCGAGGAGCGCCGATTACCGGCATCTCCGTGTTTACAAGTGACTGGCTGTGATTGGACTTTGTGCACTGGTGTGCAGTCATGTTGGAACAGGAAGGGGACATCCCCAAACTGTTCCCACAAAGTTGGGAGCATGAAATTGTCCAAAATGTTGTGGTATGCTGACGCCTTAAGAGTTCCCTTCACTGGAACTAAGGGGCCAAGCCCAACCCCTGAAAAACAACCCCACACCATAATCCCCCCTCCACCAAATGATTTGGACCAGTGCACAAAGCAAGGTCCATAAAGACATGAATGATGAGTGAGTTTGGGGTGGAGGAACATGACTGGCCTGCACAGAGTCCTGACCTCAACCTGATAGAACACCTTTGGGATGAATGAGAGCAGAGACTGCGAGCCAGGCCTTCTCGTCCAACATCAGTGCCTGACCTCACAAATGCGCTTCTGGAAGAATGGTCAAACATTCCCATAGACACCCTCCTAAACCTTGTGGACGGCCTTCCCAGAAGAGTTGAAGCTGTTATAGCTGCAAAGGGTGGGCCAACACAATATTGAACCCTACGGACTAAGACTGGGATGCCATTAAAGTCCTTGTGTGTGTGTAAAGGCATGTGTCCCAATACTTTTGGTGACATAGTGTAATGGTCAAAATCAAAAAAGAAAATGATAGTGAACGGTGGCGTGGGGAGGGGGGGTGTCAGGTTGTTTTTCACATGTTACATAAGCGCCACCATCTGGGAAGTTTCCAAGTTATCGTCTTTCTTTACAATGCACACGCTGTGCTTAAATACCAGATCTCTATTCCCAACTTCCATCCCAGCGGAGTATACCGTTGTCTCCATATGCTGAGTTCCGTGCAGTGTGGAAGCACATGTCTTCAATAAGATTGTTATCTTCCTCGATCATGAGGCCTGGAACCATGCAAGCATCTCCTCAAATCCTGAATCTAAAGCTATTTAGGCGTGAAGAAACAAAAAGTAGCTTTCTTGTGCTTTTATATATTTTTCTTTTTCCATTTTTGTATGTTTTTCCACGGGCGGTCTCGTTACATTTTGCGTCTTGTGTAGCGCTCCCAGATGTGGATCATGTAGGAAGACCAAAGTCAAGGCATTCCCATTCCAGTCTGTGGTGGGTATGCTATTCATCTGGTTAACCTACCAGAACAATCATTTTTCATCTGTATATTCAGCTTTGATATCAAGCATTCACCCTCATGTCGTCTTATCGTCCTTCTATTGGCTTAGTCCAGATGCGGATTTCCCAAAAGTTTGTTGGGAACAGAAAAATAAATGGAAGGTTTTGCCATCATAGCGGCTGTTTTAAAATGGGCCCATTGTTTTCTGATGGCCTTACTTTGTTTTAAAATATTCAGGTTTTGTTTTTTGTAACTTCTGCCGGGATCCCAGAGTGGTGTGGTGCTCCGATCCATAAACTGCAACCCTCCCGTTCCCTAAGCCTGGCCCATTACAATGATGGATGGCCTCACTATCCAATTGCAAGGTCTGGGAAGGGATGTTGGCTCAGAGCGCTCTATGAGGATATAGGGGGCTGTTCATAAATGAGCAGGCCTGAAGTAGAAATATAATAAAAGTGTACACTGCGCTAAATTGAAAAAATATATAGTGTGGAGCAGCTACTTACAAGGTGACAACAACCAAAGAAACATGTGAAAATAAAAAGTAGCGCATAGATTGTGCCAAAAGTGTTCAATCAAGAAAACAACTGAAAAAAACAAATATCCACAAAAAATAAACATAACAGTGAAAAAACTTATAAGTCTTTCAATTTAGGTGAATAAAGTCCTATCGGTGAATGGGGAACAAATAACATGGAATGTCCCACTGAAAACCATGCGTGGATACGGGGAGGCAGATGTTATAACACGGGTGAATCAACAAATCGTCCCCAAGTGGTATCTCACAATGACATGCGACTTGGTAAAGATGGTGTGTAAGAAACTCTTACCAGATGCGATGGACTCCCTTGTCAGCGACAGGGAGTCACTCGAGCAGGTTGCCTCTCAGGGCCAGTGAACGGACATCACAGCTCTGCGAACCTTCTGGGTCAAACTCTGCGCGGATCTCCCGGGGCCGCCAGGTGGGTCCTCCCAAAGGATGGCCAAGGTGCGGATCAAAGGGAACAGTGCGTCACGTACAAAAACTGGATTGAAGGCTGGTTGAATCTCTCAGTAGGTATGTGGAGAAAAAATAAACAATCTCCACATAGTGTAGATGAGCAAAAATAGGATTTTTATTGCTAAAAACGCCAGATAACAATAAAATGTGATCACAGAGTATACAATCAAAAATGGGCAACAAGAAGGATGCTGAAAGCGCCCGACACGTTTCGATCAATGGATCGTCTACTGGGGCGCTCCATTGACTGGGGCACTCCATTGATCGAAACGTGTCGGGCGCTTTCAGCATCCTTCTTGTTGCCCATTTTTGATTTTATACTCTGTGATCACATTTTATTGTTATCTGGCGTTTTTAGCAATAAAAATCCTATTTTTGCTCATCTACACTATGTGGAGCTTGTTTATTTTTTCTCCACATACCTACTGAGAGATTCAACCAGCCTTCAATCCAGTTTTTGTACGTGACGCACTGTTCCCTTTGATCCGCACCTTGGCCATCCTTTGGGAGGACCCACCTGGCGGCCCCGGGAGATCCGCGCAGAGTTTGACCCAGAAGGTTCGCAGAGCTGTGATGTCCGTTCACTGGCCCTGAGAGGCAACCTGCTCGAGTGACTCCCTGTCGCTGACAAGGGAGTCCATCGCATCTGGTAAGAGTTTCTTACACACCATCTTTACCAAGTCGCATGTCATTGTGAGATACCACTTGGGGACGATTTGTTGATTCACCCGTGTTATAACATCTGCCTCCCCGTATCCACGCATGGTTTTTAGTGGGACATTCCATGTTATTTGTTCCCCATTCACCGATAGGACTTTATTCATCTATATTGAAAGACTTATACGTTTTTTCACTGTTATGTTTATTTTTTGTGGATATTTGTTTTTTTCAGTTGTTTTCTTGATTGAACACTTTTGGCACAATCTATGCGCTACTTTTTATTTTCACAGGCCTGAAGTAGAGACAACTGGAAGTGCCAGTTTGAACGAATGTACCTACGCATATGCCATACATATAGGGTCTCTCTAGAACTGGGGTCTCCAATAATTCCAAAAACTGTCCTTCAGACTTTAGGGGGGCCAGACCATGGCCAATCGGAGTAGAAAAGGTCCCGATGCAAGTGAGGGAAAAAAACAATGCCCCATCTGTGATGTCAATGAGAAGAATTGTGCCCTATCATTGGTGGCTGGCAAGAGAGTAGTCTGATCCAGGCAGGAGTGAGGGCAGGCAGCAGGCAAGGAAGTAGTCTGATCTGGGCAGGGGTCGTGTCAGGTGGCTGGAAAGAGAGTAACAAGATCCAGGCAGAGGTTGTGGCAGGCGGGAGGTAAGAGAGTAGTCAGGTCAGTCTGAGTCAGGCATTAAACAGGCAATTGGCAGGTAAGTACAAGGTATAATAGCACTTTAGCTCTCAGGTAGCTGGTGGTAAAAACCATCTTCAGTCACTTCCATGCCCGATTGGTCAGAGCCCACTGCCAGTGTCCTTAATAGGAACTCTGGGGGTCCTGGCAGGAATTTTACAGACAGTCTATTGACTGGAATGGTACCAGCTGATTGGAGAAAAGCCAATGTAGCACCAATACTTAAAAAAAGCCCAAAATACATCCCTGGGAATTACAGACCAGTTAGCCTAACATCAATAGTATGTAAACTCTTGGAGGGGATGATAAGGGACTATATACAAGATTTTAGTAATGAGAACGGTATCATTAGCAGTAATCAGCATGGATTCATGAAGAATCGTTCTTGCCAAACCAATCTATTAACCTTCTATGAGGAGGTGAGTTGCCATCTAGATAAAGGAAGGCCCGTAGACGTGGTGTATCTGGATTTTGCAAAAGCATTTGACACAGTTCCCCATAAACGTTTACTGTACAAAATAAGGTCCGTTGGCATGGACCATAGGGTGAGTACATGGATTGAAAACTGGCTACAAGGGCGAGTTCAGAGGGTGGTGATAAATGGGGAGTACTCGGAATGGTCAGGGGTGGGTAGTGGGGTTCCCCAGGGTTCTGTGCTGGGACCAATCCTATTTAATTTGTTCATAAACGACCTGGAGGATGGGGTAAACAGTTCAATCTCTGTATTTGCGGACGATACTAAGCTAAGCAGGGCAATAACTTCTTTGCAGGACGTGGAAACCTTGCAAGAAAATCTGAACAAATTAATGGGGTGGACGACTACATGGCAAATGAGGTTCAATGTAGAAAAATGTAAAATAATGCATTTGGGTGGCAAAAATATGAATGCAATCTATAGACTGGGGGGAGAACCTCTGGGGGAATCTAGGATGGAAAAGGACCTGGGGGTCCTAGTAGATGATAGGCTCAGCAATGCCAAGCTGCTGCTAACAAAGCAAACAGAATATTGGCATTAAAAAGGGGATCAACTCCAGAGATAAAACGATAATTCTCCCGCTCTACAAGACTCTGGTCTGGCCGCACCTGGAGTATGCTGTCCAGTTCTGGGCACTAGTCCTCAGGAAGGATGTACTGGAAATGGAGCGAGTACAAAGAAGGGCAACAAAGCTAATAAAGGGTCTGGAGGATCTTAGTTATGAGGAAAGGTTGCGAGCACTGAACGTATTCTCTCTGGAGAAGAGACGCTTGAGAGGGGATATGATTTCAATATTTAAATACAGTACTGGTGACCCCACAATAGGGATAAAACTTTTTAACGGAAGGGAGTTTAACAAGACATGTGGCCACTCATTTAAATTAGAATAAAAGAGGTTTAACCTTAAACTACGTAGAGGGTTCTTTACTGTAAGAACGGCAAGGATGTGGAATTCCCTTCCACAGGCGGTGGTCTCAGATAGTTTCAAGAAACTATTAGATAATCACCTGAACGACCACAACATACAGGGATATACAATGTAATACTGACATATAATCACACACATAGGTTGGACTTGATGGGCTTGTGTCTTTTTTTGACCTCACCTACTATGTAACTATGAATTAATTTCCTAGAAACCTGTATAAATTGTTGAAAGTGCAGTATTTATGATGCTTTTACCAATCCAGTTATTTATACCAAAATTGAGGAGTTAACACGAATAACATACATATTGACTGGGTCAGTAAACTATTTCTAGTTTCGGGATGAGATACCGGAAAAGAGACTGAAAATCAGAAGATAGGCATGAAAGCCCAGTAGTACAGCTGGCCTCATTTCAACAAGTTCTCGGAGAAGCTTGGGATGGAGGTGGACATGAGAAGTTGGTGGAGTTTTGGGAATTCCAGAGGCATCAGTCAGAGAGTAGAAGTGTACACACGACTCGTCTCTACAGGTGAACAGGATGGAAGTAGATTGCATTGCCAAAAGCTACGAGCTGACCGGGGGGATGGGGGTGCTGCAAAATGATGAAGAATGTAGAACAGCCAGTTTTTAAAGATGCACAAAAGATATCTTGGTATATTTCCTGCATGGAAAAAGACACGTTTTATAATTATTACACAGTCAGAGTCGCTTTTGTGAAGTTGTTGGAATACGAGCTGCTTATATCTGATTATTCCACCTATGATGGATGTCTCATTAACCACAGCGTGATGTGATTGTAGCCATATTCACTTCCAAGAATGTATCACGAATAGTACTCAATTGTCTCTGTCATTAATCACAGTCAGCTAAAGGATATCTAAACCCAAGAACAAAAAAGTCATATATGTTAGTTACAGCATACTAGGCCTTAGAATAATTTTTTTCAGCAAAGTACCTTTTCTGTAAGTACAAAAAAGCAGTTGATCCTGCCAGAAATCCAGTGCACTTGTAACATATTGTGACTGAACAGATATCTCAAACACGTTTATCAGCTTTCTCAGCTATGTACCTGAGAGGAGGAGTTTCAGGAGGCGAGGTCAGTACAGGAATCATTACTTGTAGGCAGCAAGGTGCTATGGGATATGTAGTCCTCAGAAATGGAGATGCTGCAAAGCATACAGGTAATTCAGCCAGGAAGCTAGGAGTGCATTGCACACAGACTGTAGCATTCAGGAGTGTCCTACACACAGAGTGCAGTGCTCAGGAGTGTACTACACATAGAGTGCAGTGCTCTGGAGTGTGCTATGTACAGAGTGTAGTGCTCTGGAGTGTGCTATGTACAAAGAGTGCAGTGCTCTGGAGTGTGCTACGTCCAAAGAGTGCAGTGCTCTGGAGAGTACTACATACAGAATGCAGTGCTCTGGAGTGTGCTACGTACAGAGTGCAGTGCTCTGGAGTGTGCTATGTACAGAGTGCAGTGCTCTGGAGAGTACTACGTACAGAATGCAGTGCTCTGGAGTGTGCTACGTACAGAGTGCAGTGCTCTGGAGTGTGCTATGTACAGAGTGCTGTGCTCTGGAGTGTTCTACGTACAGATTGCAATGCTCAGGAGTGTGCTCCATACAGAAGACAGTGCTCAGGAGTGTGCTACCTACAGAGTGCAACGCTCAGGATTGTACTACACACAGAGTGCAGTGTTCCGGAGTGTGCTACAAACAGAGTGCAGCACCCAGGAGTGTCCTACACGTAGAGTGCAGTGCTCTGGAGTGTGCTACGTACAGAGTGCAGTGCTCTGGAGTGTGCTACGTACAGAGTGCAGCGTTCTGGAGTGTGCTCCATACAGAAGGCAGTGGTCAGGAGTGTGCTACATACAGAGTGCAGCACTCAGGATTGTACTACACACAGAGTGCAGTGTTCCGGAGTGTGCCACGAACTGGGTGCAGCACTCAGGTGTGTCCTACACATAGAGTGTAGTGCTCTGGAGAGTGTGCTATGTACAGAGTGCAGTGCTCTGGAGTGTGCTATGTACAGAGTGCAGCGCTCAGGAGTGTCCTACACATAGAGTGCAGTGCTCTGGAGTGTCCTACACATAGAATGCAGCACTCAGAAATGTCCTACACATAGACTGCAGCGCTCAGAAGTGTGCTACGTAAGAGTGCAGCTCCCAGGAGTGTGCTACATACAGAGTACAGTGCCCAGGAGTGTGCTACATACAGAGTGCAGTGCCCAGGAGTGTGCTATGTACGGAGTACAGCACTCAGGAGTGTGCTACGTACAGAGTGCAGTGCTCAGGAGTGTCCTACACACAGAGTGCAGTGCTCTGGAGTGTGCTATGCACAGAGTGCAGGGCCCTGGAGTGTGCTACGTACAGAGTGCAATGCTCAGGAGTGTGCTCCATACAGAAGACAGTGCTCAGGAATATGCTACATACAGAGTGCAGCGCTCAGGATTGTACTACACACAGAGTGCAGTGTTCCGGAGTGTGCTATGAACAGAGTGCAGCACCCAGGAGTGTCCTACACATAGAGTGCAGTGCTCTGGAGTGTGCTACGTACAGAGTGCAGTCCTCTGGAGTGTCCTGCGTACAGAGTGCAGTGCTCTGGAGTGTGCTACGTACAGAGTGCAGTGCTCAGGAGTGTGCTCCATACAGAAGGCAATGGTCAGGAGTGTGCTACATACAGAGTGCAGCACTCAGGATTGCACTACACACAGAGTGCAGTGTTCCAGAGTGTGCTACGAACAGAGTGCAGCACTCAGGTGTGTCCTACACATAGAGTGCAGTGCTCTGGAGTGTGCTACGTACAGAGTGCAGTCCTCTGGAGTGTCCTACGTACAGAGTGCAGTGCTCTGGAGTGTGCTACGTACAGAGTGCAGTGCTCAGGAGTGTGCTCCATACAGAAGGCAATGGTCAGGAGTGTGCTACATACAGAGTGCAGCACTCAGGATTGCACTACACACAGAGTGCAGTGTTCCAGAGTGTGCTACGAACAGAGTGCAGCACTCAGGTGTGTCCTACACATAGAGTGTAGTGCTCTGGAGTGTGCTATGTACAGAGTGCAGTGCTCTGGAGTGTGCTACGTACAGAGTGAAGCGCTCAGGAGTGTCCTACACATGGAGTACAGCACTCAGAAGTGTGCTACGTACAGAGTGCAGCGCTCAGGAGTGTGCTACGTACAGAGTGCAGTGCTCTGGAGTGTGCTACGTACAGAGTGCAGCGCTCAGGAGTGTGCTATGTACAGAGTGCAGCGCCCAGTAGTGTGCTACATACAGAGTGAAGTGCCCAGGAGTGTGCTACGTACAGAGTGCAGCGCTCAGGAGTGTGCTACGCACAGAGTGCATCACTCAGGAGTGTGCTACATACAGAGTGCAGTGCCCAGGAGTGTGCTACGTACAGAGTGCAGCGCTCAGGAGTGTGCTACATACAGAGTGCCTCACTCAGGAGTGTGCTACATACAGAGTGCAGTGCCCAGGAGTGTGCTATGTACAGAGTGCAGCGCTCAGGAGTGTGCTACGCACAGAGTGCAGCGCTCAGGAGTGTGCTACGCACAGAGTGCAGTGCTCTGGAGTGTGCTACGTACAGAGTGCAGTCCTCCGGAGTGTGCTATGTACAGAGTGCAGTCCTCTGGAGTGTGCTACATACAGAGTGCAGTGCTCTGGAGTGTGCTACGTACAAAGTGCAGTGCTCTGGAGTGTGCTACGTACAGAGTGCAATGCTCAGGAGTGTGCTCCATACAGAAGACAGTGCTCAGGAATGTGCTACATGCTGAGTGCAGCGCTCAGGATTGTACTACACACAGAGTGCAATGTTCCGGAGTGTGCTATGAACAGAGTGCAGCACACAGGAGTGTCCTACACATAGAGTGCAGTGCTCTGGAGTGTGCTACGTACAGAGTGCAGTGCTCTGGAGTGTGCTATGTACAACATGCAATGCTCTGTAGTGTGCTATGTACTGCTATGTACAGCGTGCAGTGCTCTGGAGTGTGCTACGTACAGATTGCAGCGCTCTGGAGTGTCCTACACATAGAGTGCAGTGCTCTGGAGTGTGCTATGTACAAAGTGTAGTGCTCTGGAGTGTGCTACGTACAGAGTGCAATGCTCAGGAGTGTGCTCCATACAGAAGACAGTGTTCAGGAGTGTGCTACATACAGAGTTCAGAGCTCAGGATTGTACTACACACAGTGTGCAGTGTTCTGGAGTGTGCTACGAACAGAGTGCAGCACTCAGGAGTGTCCTACACATAGAGTCCAGTGCTCTGGAGTGTCCTACACATAGAGTGCAGCACTCAGAAGTGCCCTACACATATACTGCAGTGCTCTGGAGTGTCCTATGTATAGACTGCAGTGCTCTGGACTGTGCTAAGTACAGAGTGCAGCGCTCAGGAGTGTCCTACACACAGAGTGCAGTGCCCAGGGATGCGCAATGCACCAAGTGCAGTGTTTAGGAGTGCATATCTCACAGGCCAGTTAACCCCTTCCCCCAAATTCTCCCCAATTGTTTTTGTGCTATTTTTTTTCAGTGTCACATAAAAAAAGGCACAAATTGAAAAAAAAAAGCCTTTTTTTCATCTGTAGATAACTTTGTCATGTTTTGTAACAGAAATGTAATTTTAGCATCATTATTATTAGAAACATTACAGAGTAAAACAATACTTTTTGTCTACACAGTAACAATTCTTATTTGTAAAAAGTACGCTGGTCAAACTAGAAAAAATGTAATTTTCTTTTTTGTAGGTCTGTTTGTAGGTCTGTTTGTCTATTGATGGCATAGAAAAAAAAAAAAAAAACATTGGAAGACAATGTTGCCGAAAGAAAGAAATACTTGACCACCCCCCCCATGGAAAAACAATTGGATAACAAACTTGTTGCCAAATAAAAAGGCCCGCATCAGAAATGTAAAAATCACTCTGGTTCCCAAGGTGGAGTATGAGGTCTCAAGTGGATAAATAATAGTAATAGTCTGCCTGTATACAAACTAACCTATGAATAGCACGGCCATACAACCAATTTTGAAGAAAATTGGGGTTCTTGGTTAGTTCTGAATGTACCTGTTTGCCCACTGAACTCAGGGATCACTAGATCTCAAGCCTGATATGTGTTTTTAATTTATGTGCAACGGAAGATCTATTTTGGCTTGACAAAGATTTTATGGGATTATAGCAGTTTATCAGGTAAGCAATATCTTTTTCATTATATGGGATTAAAAGTGATATTAAACACACGCTGTGTAATTTACATTGTCCCTTTTATTTCTGTATGTGGATGACGGCACTGTAATTATTTTAATTTAAAAAAACCCATCTAAGTACCTCTTTCCTAACCGATGCGTCCGGGCCCCTAATCTCCATGCAGGGCACCGGATGCATGGATTTCAGTGGGGTTTTTTTTTTTGGAAGCACATGACTGGAGCCTGAGGCTCTAATTGGCTTCAAAAAAGGGTGGTCTCGGGGCGCAGAGCACTGCGCTCTGAGCCCTCCCAGTTGTGTGACAATAATGAATACATTTTCGCTATTGTCTTCCTAAGTCTGGCCTGCATAGTCCGATATCCTTTTGGTGTTGTTGAGTAAAAATAAATACCGTATATACTCGAGTATAAGTGGAGATTTCCAGCCCTTTTTTTAGGCTGAAAGTACCCCCCTCGACTTATACTCGAGTCACCGCCGTCTGCCTACATGATCAGGCGGCCAGCGTGTGATAATACCATTCGGCGGCCATTCCACTGTTCAAAAGCAGTGTACAGCCTATCACGGACATTCTCTCCTCCTCGTCCATGGTATGAGGATGAGAGAATGTCCGTGATAGGCTGACCGCTGACTGCTGGGAAATTATTATTATTATACAGTATTTATATAGCGCCAACAGTTTACGTAGCGCTTTACAACTTGAGGGTAGACAGTACAAATACAATACACTTTGATACAGTAGGAATCAGAGGGCCCTGCTCCTTAGAGCTTACAATCTAAGAAATGGAGTGTTCTGCCTATCACAGACGAGGAGGAGGCGTGGCTTTTGAACAGTGGAATGGCCGCCGAATGGTATTATCACACGCTGATCGGTGGATGCAGAGCGGCACACGGAGGCATGCACAGGACACAGGTAGGCTGCACAGGACACAGGGACACATGTACAGGACACAGGACATAGGGACACATGCACAGGACACAGGGACACATGCACAGGACACACGAACACATGCACAGGACACAGGGACACATGCACAGGACACACGAACACATGCACAGGACACAGGTAGGCTGCACAGGACACAGGGACACATGCACAGGACACAGGGACACATGCACAGGACACAGGTAGGCTGCACAGGACACAGGGACACATGCACAGGACACAGGAACACATGCACAGGACAGAGGTAGGCTGCACAGGACACAGGGACACATGCACAGGACACAGGGACACATGCACAGGACACAGGTAGGCTGCACAGGACACAGGGACACATGCACAGGACACAGGTAGGCTGCACAGGACAAGGGACACATGCACAGGACAGAGGTAGGCTGCACAGGACACAGGGACACATACACAGGACACAGGGACACATGCACAGGACACAGGGACACATACACAGGACACAGGGACACATGCACAGGACACAGGGACACATGCACAGGACACAGGGACACATGCACAGGACACAGGGACACATGCACAGGACACAGGTAGGCTGCACAGGACACAGGGACACATGCACAGGACACAGGAACACATGCACAGGACAGAGGTAGGCTGCACAGGACACAGGGACACATGCACAGGACACAGGGACACATGCACAGGACACAGGTAGGCTGCACAGGACACAGGGACACATGCACAGGACACAGGTAGGCTGCACAGGACACAGGGACACATGCACAGGACAGAGGTAGGCTGCACAGGACACAGGGACACATACACAGGACACAGGGACACATGCACAGGACACAGGGACACATACACAGGACACAGGGACACATGCACAGGACACAGGGACACATGCACAGGACACAGGGACACATGCATAGGACACAGGTAGGCTGCACAGGACACAGGGACACATGCACAGGACACAGGGACACATGCACAGGACACAGGGACACATGCACAGGACACAGGGACACATGCATAGGACACAGGTAGGCTGCACAGGACACAGGGACACATGCACAGGACACAGGGAGGCATGCAGCTGCAGATGGGCATTGTTGACCCTCTTTTCCACTTACAGTAGCTGCTGCATTTCTCACCCTCGGCTTATACTCGAGTCAATAAGTTTTTCCCAATTTTTTGTGGTAAATTAGGGGCCTCGGCTTATATTCGGAACGACCTATACTCAAGTATATACGGTAATCAATAAACTGTTTTAAATTGTCATACAAATATATATTTTGGATCAAATCTTTATTATTTTTTTGGCAATAACACGGTGTGGGCGAATTTCTGCCAGTCACAGGCTGTGTCACGCCCCTCCAGCCTGCATCTTAGAATAACAGGGAGATGAAGCCTCCATTAATTTACAATATTCTGCCCCCCTTGTGTTTTTAGCTGGTTAGTGGGCATGGAGGAGGAGGGAGGGAGTCGCCTGTCATTGCGTATACACCCACATGTGTGACTCTAGTCACATGGGCAGCTCAGATGTGATAGGGAGGAAATGCTCAGCATAGAAACTCACTGCAAACTGAGCATGTGCAGAGCTGCCAACACTGCTCTGCAAAATCCCCAACTGCAATGGGAACATGGAGAGGAGGGGGATTAGCCAGGTTTTTTTCAGAATACAGAAAAGGAATCTCATAGTGACTGAGTGAGTATGAACAGCGTGTAATACACCATTTATTGATCGTTTTTTTTATGATGTGGGTTTAGTGACACCTTAAAGGTGGTCAACAGTGCTTTAACCACTTCAGCCCTGGAAGGATTTACCCCCCTTCCTGACCAGAGCACTTTTTGTGATTCGGCACTGCGTCGCTTCAACTGGCAATTGCGAGGTCGTGCGGCGCTGCACCCAAACAAAATGTATGTCCTTTTTTTCCTCACAAATAGAGCTTTCTTTTGGTGGTATTTGATCACCTCTGCTGTTTGTACTTTTTGCTATAATAAATATCCCCCCCAAAAAAATGTAAAAAAAGGAATTTCTTCATCAGTTTAGGCCGATATGTATTCTTTTACATATTTTTGGTTAAAAAAAAACATAATAAGCGTATATTGATTGGTTTGCACAAAAATTATAGCATTTACAAAATAGGGGATAGATTTATGGCATTTTTATTGCGCGGTCATGCGAAGCTGTACCCAAACAAAATTTACGTCCTTTTTCCCCACAAATAAAGCTTTCTTTTGGTGGTATTTGATCACCTCTGCGGTTTTTATTTTTTGTGCTATAAACAAAAAAAGATCGTCAATTTTGAAAAAAAAACAATATTTTGTACTTTTTTTCTATAATAAATATCCCCAATTTTTTTTTTAAAAAAGCACATTTTTTTCTCAGTTTAGGCCGATATGTATTCTTCTACATGTTTCTGGTAATAAAAATCGCAATATATTGATTGGTTTGCACAAAAGTTATAGCGTCTACAAAATAGGGGATAGATTTATAGCATTTTTTTTATTATTATTTTTTCTTTACTAGTAATGGCGGTGATCTACGATTTTTATCGTGACTGCGACATTATGGCGGACACACCGGACACTTTTGACACATTTTTGGGACAATTGACAATTATACAGCGATCGGTGCTATAAATATGCACTGATTACTGTAATCAGTAATAGGGATTAACACTAGGGGGGCGATCAAGGGGTGTTCCCTAGGTGTGTTTCTAACTGTTGGGGGAGGGGATTGACCTAGAGGAAATGACAGAACGTGGTTCCTATCTATTAGGAACTCACGATCTGTCTCTCCTCACAGAACAGAACAGGGATTTGTGTGTTTACACACACACGTCCCTGTTCTGCCTCTCGTGCCCGTGATCGCTCGTGGCAAGCGTCGGCCACTAGCATCGGCACCCCAGCAGTGCAGCGGGCGCGTGCCTGCTATCCCGCTTAAAGGAGCCGATGTACATCTACGACGGCTCGCGGGATCGTGCCGACCTGCCGCAGTATGATGACGGCGGCTGGTCGCCAAGCAGTTAATATCACAAGCCACAGATCAGCAGCATCAGGGTCTTATCCCGATATTCCTCTGTGCTCTTGCACAGATGGTGGTTTTCTAAGATGTGGGCTTAGTGATATTTACATTGTTATGGTGCTTTTTCTTTTTTTTTTATTTTAGGATCAGCTTTAGGCTCTGTGTTGATGGGCTTTGGTTCTCTTCAAGCAGGTTTTGCATTCCCATTTAAATATTGGAAGAACCCCCCCCCCCCCTTAAAGCAGGTCAAACGCACCATTAATGAAACGATCTCAGAAGTGTCCCTCTTTTTTTCTTTATAACGCAAAGACTAAAAACCGCAGAGGTGATCAAATATCACCAAAAGAAAGCTCTATTTGTGGGAAAAAAAGGACATTAAGCACTGTATCGCAAAAAGGTCATGAAGAAGGAGTAAAACTTCCAGAGGTCAAGTGGTTAAGGTGTCCATAGCAGGGCTCTCTTAATGAGTGGGCACACCAGGGCACTGCCCAGGGGCCCCAGCTGCATGGGGGGGCCCTTGCACTTTCCCCAAAGCAGCTGGTCCTTGGGCGCACGCTGCCCCGAAATTGGGGGCCCCATGATGGCACTGAGAGTGATGGACAGGGGAGGTAGGCTGGTAGCGGTGCGCCGTGCTGTGCAGAGCGATACCTATTATTTCACAGCCAGCAGGGAGGGGCGGGGCCGGAGCGCCAGTGATGCTCTGACCCCGCCCCATGCAGCTTGAATGCTCGGGACTCGAAGGCTGCGGGGTGGGAGCTGGAATGGGAGCTGCTGAGTCGGCAGCACTGAGAGCCAACCTGCGGAAGTAGCATTGTGGAAGGCTGTCATGGTGAGCTTAGCTGTCCAGCACTGTTTGCACTGATGGGCTTGGAATGCCCGGAGGGATGCTCCCTCCTTCTGCCGGCTTGATTGGTATAGGTGAGTCCAGTGCTGGAGGTGGGCAAAGTTTACATGCACTGTATCTCCACTGGAAAAGGGGGTAGTACATGGATGGAATAATGGTGCTGGGGGATATCAAGGGTGTATGGGGGGAAACAATGCTGAGGGGGGATCTGAGGTGTATAGGGAGTAGCAATGCTTGGGGTAGCTTGGGTGGCTATAGTAATAGAGGTATCAGGGATGTACAGAGGCCACAGTGTAGGGGGTATCAGGGATGTAATGGGTCACAAAACAGGGGTATTGTATGGTATATGGTAACAGTGCTGGGGGGAATATCTGGGGTGTAGAGGAGTCAGAGTGCTGGGGGGATATCTGGGGTGTAGAGGGGTCAGAGTGCTGGGGGGATATCTGGGGTGTAGAGGATTCAGAGTGCTGGGGGGATATCTGGGGTGTAGAGGGGTCAGAGTGCTGGGGGTATTTCTGGGGGGATGTAGAGGGGTCAGAGTGCTGGGGGGATATCTGGGGTGTAGAGGGGTCAGAGTGCTGGGGGATAATTGGGGTGTAAAGGGGTCAGAGTGCTGGGGAATATCTAGAGTGTAGAGGGATCTGAGTACTGTCGGGATATCTAGAGTGTAGAGGGGTCAGAGTGCTGGGGGGATATCTGGGGTGTAGAGGGGTCAGAGTGCTGGGGGATATCTGGGATATAAAGAGGTCACAGTGCTGGGGGGATATCTGGGGTGTAGAGGGGTCAGAGTGCTGGGGAGGATATCTGGGGTGTAGAGGGGTCAGAGTGCTGGGGGGGATATCTGGGGTGTAGAGGGGTCAGAGTGCTGGGGAATATCTGGGGTGTAGAGGGGTCAGAGTGCTGGGGGGATATCTGGAGTGTAGAGGGGTCAGAGTGCTGGGGGATACCTAGAGTGTAGAGGGGTCCGAGTGCTAGGAGGATATCTGGGGTGTAGTGGGGTCAGAGTGCTGGGGGGATATCTGGGGTGTAGAGGGGTAAGAGTGCTGGGGGGATATCTTGGGTGTAGAGGGGTCAGAGTGCTGGGGGATACCTAGAGTGTAGAGGGGTCCGAGTGCTAGGAGGATATCTGGGGTGTAGTGGGGTCAGAGTGCTGGGGGGACATCTGGGGTGTAGAGGGGTTCGAGTGCTGGGGGGATATCTGGGGTGTAGAGGGGTCAGAGTGCTGGGGGGGATATTTGGGGTGTAGAGGGGTCAGAGTGCTGGGGGGATATCTGGGGTGTAGAGGGGTAAGAGTGCTGGGGGGATATCTTGGGTGTAGAGGGGTCAGAGTGCTGGGGGTATATCTGGGGTGTAGAGGGGTCAGAGTGCTGGGGGGATATCTGGGGTGTAGAGGGGTAAGAGTGCTGGGGGTATATCTGGGGTGTAGAGGGGTCAGAGTGCTGGGGGGATATCTGGGGTGTAGAGGGGTAAGAGTGCTGGGGGTATATCTGGGGTGTAGAGGGGTCAGAGTGCTGGGGGGATATCTGGGGTGTAAAGGAGTCAGAGTGCTGGGGGTATATCTGGGGTGTAGAGGGGTCAGAGTGCTGGGGGGATATCTGGGATGTAGAGGGGTCAGAGTGCTGGGGGAATATCTGGGGTGTAGAGGGGTCAGAGTGCTGGGGGGATATCTAGGGTGTAGAGGGGTCAGAGTACTGGGGGGATATCTGGGGTGTAGAGGGGTAAGAGTGCTGGGGGGGATATCTGGGATGTAGAGGGGTCAGAGTGCTGGGGGGATATCTGGGGTGTAGAGGGGTCACAGTGCTGAGGGGATATCTGGGGTGTAGAGGGGTCACAGTGCTGAGGGGATATCTGGGGTGTAGAGGGGTCACAGTGCTGAGGGGATATCTGGGGTGTAGGGGGCAGAGGGCTGGGGAGGCATCAATCTAGCAGATGTATTATATGCACAGGACAGGTTTATTACTTTATGTATGTAGTATTTTCCCACTGTTTCTTTGCTGTACAGAATGATTGTTCATGTAGATAATGCGGAGCTCCACCCAAAAGGGGAATCTCCGCTTGTCTGCCTCCTACCTACTTGATGTCTGTTTACCTGCGCTGTCTCCATTGTAGGGGCCCCAGAGCATTACTCTGCCCAGGGGCCCATGATGCTATCAAGATGGCCCTGGTCCATAGACTTGACACTTTAAGGCTGCAGGCTATAAGAGGTTTTTAGGTGACTCAGTTGGCCTTCAGCTACCAGGTGATAAATCACAAAACCCCATCAGAACAAAAAGTTCATGTTTAGGGATCTGCCAACTGATGTAGGTGCCTTCTGGCTTCTATGACCATTCTTAGAAAAAGGACCTACTGGGTAAATATGTGACAGCCGACTATTTACCGTTATTTTTTACAGGTTTATGTAAATACCTTCAACTCTTTAAGTAACCTTGATAGATAGTAAAACGCTAAATACTCTCGTAAAGCCATTCCAACGAGCGCACTAATTGTGTAATTTATGTGGAATATAAAACACACAAATTTGTGGGTCTGGCTTCCTCTATTAACCACAAAGAGTCATCCACTATAAACAAGAAGAAATCCTCTCGTGCTAAGCCCTGCAGACCTCAATACCACAACGGGCCGCCACTCCGCCGCTCCATCCCTTCGTGTGTCTGTGCCAATTTTCTGGCTGCTGTAAGTTATCTGGGAAGCCGAGCGAGGAAAGAGGATTGTATAATTTGTCATTCCACTGTTATGTAAGTAAGTCACCAGAAACCGCAGCTTACAGTGTTATTATTTTGCGTTACCAGGAAAGTTTTAGCGAGAGCTAAACAAAAATGGCAGCCGCTACCCATCAATGAATAACTAGCTTTTAGAGTATAGTGCACACAGAGCCGGCGCCAGCATAAGTTTGCTTAGGCAGTCAACATGGGGTGCCAGGATGGGGGGGGGGTGGAAAAATCCAAATCCCAGCCACTTGCTGGGGATTTGGATTGTTAAAATACTTGTCTTCCATTTCCTGGGGCTCTCTCCTACTGGGCACAGCGTGCAGGTTTTGGCTGGCCTTGCCTGCCAGCTGCCCATGGCGGGTGGTGGGGGGGAGGCAGGGAGTGCGTGGCCCCATCCCCTCATTGCATACTGCTGTTTGATGGCACGGCTCAGGTTTTTGGTGCTGTGTGGCACTCTTTGTGTTGCGCCCCATCACATTGTGGGTGCAGCATGGGGGGGAGGGGGGTGCCGGCACAACTGTGGATGGTAGAGGGATGTGGGTGGACCCCCTTATTGCACGCTCTGTTCTGGGGCAGTTTGATTGGGATTTGGGAGGCAACATTGCATCCTTTACCACACTGGTGGCGTGCCATGTGTGTGGGGGGGGTTTCAGGGATCCTTGCACTGGCCCTGGATGCACATGAAGGGCTTTGCACACATTTAGAAATGTATGTGGAAGCCACTCTGCCTCATCAATGTCCCTTTGTATAGTGCGGTCCCTAACTCCAATCTATAAGAGCCTCCATGCAGGAGCATAAAAAGAAAACTGATGCCACTTGCTGGAATTGATGTGGTGACACATTGGAGGCCTTCAGCTGCCATTGTGCGGCACAAGGCTTCTGGTGTTTTCCTACACCTCCGAGGAATGGGCTACCTCCAGGCATACCTGCCCTCATTTTATCTATTGTTATATACAGTATGCTCCAACATGGAGACTCTCATAGACTAGAGTTAGGGACCACACTGTGGACACTGCCTCGCCAAGGCCCCTCTCTATAGTGTGCTGCTAACTCTAGCCCAGGGTTTCTCAACCTTTTTTTTTTAGTCAAGGTACCCTTTAAAATTATGGACAGTTTCGAGGCACCCCATTCTAAATTGGGAAGAATAATTCATAGGACATGATTTGCAGTAATGGATAATATCAAGGGTTGTATGGACACGGGTCTGAACCTACAACCTCTGCTATGTCTGGCCTTGCCTCTTCTTATTGAGCCACCTGGGATGCTAGACAGCTCCCTGGACAATTCCTTGAATGACCTTAACTTGAACCTCATTTCCCTTGAACCTTGCACCCTTTGCTCCTCCCACGAACTTCCTGTTTGCAAGATTATTGTGCTCTCTCCAGCCAATATCTTGCTCTGGTCACTCCTGCTGCCGTCTATATTTCTACTACTGCTCATTACCAACCTTTGGCTTGTTCCTTGACTATGCAGTGCAGCTATCACTCCGATGTCTCCCCTTCTCCCAGTAGAATGTGGAGTTCCCTTTTACCATTTATAGAAGTTAACTGAGGGTGCAGAGTCTCTGGAAGTTAGTTTCCCTCACCGATGAGTTCTTGGAGCCCTGTAGCTGGAGGTGGTCCTCATCATCTAGGGCCCACTGATCACATCGCTGACAGAGTCAACTCTCTTCGGCCTTGTAGGTCTGCCTGTGCCATCCTGAATCAAATTCCAGGCTGTGGGCACTCAGTCTGTACAGGCTCAGGGTCTGTCTGTCTTTAAAGGTCTTGTAGCATCTCTAGATATGGGGCCATTTTGTAGTCTCTAAGTCGTGACTAATAAGTAGTTAGTTTCTCTGAGATTGTTATTTCATTTCTCCATTCCACAACATATCTTTCTTTGGAATGGTTCATAATGTCTTCCCACATTGTTGGGAAGGACAAAATACTGGTGAGTTGTTGCAGGCCGCACGGTTTAGACTGGCCCCTGTTGGTCAGTAAGGCTTTATGGTAGTATGAGTTTGGGGCTGCTGTTTTGTAGGTGGTCCAAGTATAATAGTATCCTCTTCTATACTGTATACAGTACGAGTAATCTGCCCAGGTCAGACCTGCATGCACTGTTGGAGTTGCTCCGATGGACTTGGAAGTGGTGCTTGCAGAATTCCAGATGGAATATTTCAGTAGGGCTGGAGTCTAATTTAAGTGTTAACAGGCCCCATACTTCACTGCCATAAAGAAAGTTTGGGGTGATGACACTGTCAAAGAAATGACTTGACTTTGGGAGTGCTGGTGTCAGGTAAGCAGAAGTACAGAGATGAGGGCACCCCTGACTTCACCAAGACCAGCAGAGAGCAGAGCCGGGTCACAAGCCGAGTTTGGTAACAGTCGGGCAGGAAGGCACCAAATCATGAGCAAAATCAAGGTCAGAGACAAGTAGAGCTTGGCAACCTGCAGGCAACAAGGTACAGAATCAGTAGGTAGAATCTTGGTCATGAGTCCAAGCTGAGTTTGGTAATACAGGTAGGCAGCAGACATTAACAGGCAGAGGTAGTCCAGAGACTGGTCAGATAGAAGCCAGGAAGCAGGGACCACAGACTTAAACTTGAGAGCACTTGTAGGTGTGGTGTGGCAGCAATAATACACTCAGTCCCAGTGCAATGAAATAACCTGTATTGAAATAATGCAGAGACAGTTCACGAAATATCCCTATGGGAAGGCAACTGTCAGGGCTGGGCTCAGCCCTTCCTTCTCTGAGCTGGCCACTCAGCCGTTGGCTAATTGCCAGCTCCTATCTCTCCACAGTTACTCAGCTGTTGATGATATCCTGCTCATCAGTCCTGCCTATTCAAGCCGTCCAGTCAACATCACAGAAATCTCCTGTGATCCTGTTCAAGACTTGCTTTCTGACATCCCTTCTGGCTCCAGATTCTGCTTGCTGTTCCACTACATTGATCCCTGACTTCTGGCTTGGCTGACTATCCATTCCGGTTACTGAACTTTGGCTATGTTTTGACTACGTTTGTTCTTTTTATTTTTATTATTAAATAAGTGTGATTTAACTGTACTTCTGTCTCGACCTGATTTCATGGTTTCTGACAGCAGCCCAGCCAGGAACACTTACAGCTCCAACAGCGTGTAGAGAGCAGGATTCAGACAAACTGACAGTGCCTGTAGAGAGAGGTAGAATACAGCCTGGCTCTCTTGTGCTCAAGCAGGAAGATGTCCAGAGAAGTTGTGAGCCCTTTGTTTTTCCTTGCCATTAGTTCTGACCCTACCAGACGGGGTACCTGACTCTACTCTACCAACACACCAAACCTGGGAGCCAAGGCCTTAAATAGGCTCTGCCTGACCCAAGATGGCTGCTAGAGTAGCAAGGGTGGCAGCATCCAATGTGATAGCTTCCCCAGTGACCCAGGAAACCATAGAGGAACCATGTTCCTCCAGACTTCCTCTGTGGAAGAGCACCACCTGCAGTGGAGAAAGTAGACTGCACCTGCCTACACACAGGTGTCAGGTAAGCAGAAGCACAGTGATGAGGACACCCTGACTTCACTTAAAAAAAGATAGGGACAAAAGTCCCCAAAGGTATTCTTTAGAAAGGATACAGAAAGTGTAAAGGACTAATTTAACTTTAGTTAATTGTACAAAAACAAATAAATACTTGCAAAAATACTTGTCTAAAATAGTGAACAAGTTCCCAAATTCCTCCTCCAAACACATTTAATTAAAATTAAGACAAGAAGGTCTTAATGGAACACCGGTGTCCATAGCAAATCCAGCCATGCACATCAGTCACCCATCTCACACACACGGTTCAATCTAATTGTTGTATATACACCGCAGATTGGCCTAGTAACTCAATAGAGACAAAAGTCACTGTGATATAGATGAGATTAGCCAGCGGTGATTGTGTATAGAGAGTTCCTGTGTTCCGCTCAGCAAATAACTTCCACTCAAACTTGTAAAGCAGCCATGCATATGGATTTCAAAATCGCCATGGATGATGATGAATGGTACTTGGCTCTACTCTACTCTACCAACACACCAAAGCTGGGAGCCAGGGCCTTAAATAGGCTCTGCCTGACCCAAGATGGCTGCTAGAGTCGCAGGGGTGGCAGCATCCAGTGGGATAGCTTCCCCAGTGACCCAGGAAACCATAGAGGAACCATGTACCTCCAGACTTCCTCTGTGGAAGATGGCTGCTAGAGTCCCAGGGGTGGCAGCATCCAATGGGATAGCTTCCCCAGTGCCCCAGGAAACCATAGAGGAATGGGATAGCTTCCCCAGTGACCCAGGAAACCATAGAGGAACCATGTACCTCCAGACTTCCTCTGTGGAAGATGGCTGCTAGAGTCCCAGGGGTGGCAGCATCCAATGGGATAGCTTCCCCAGTGCCCCAGGAAACCATAGAGGAATGGGATAGCTTCCCCAGTGACCCAGGAAACCATAGAGGAACCATGTTCCTCCAGACTTCCTCTGTGGAAGAGCACCACCTGCAGTGGAGAAAGTAGACTGCACCTGCCCCCACACAGGTGTCAGGTAAGCAGAAGCACAGTGAGGAGGACACCCTGACTTCACCCAGACAGGCATGTACTGGCCATCAGGACTACCGGGACTTTCCCGGTGGGCCGATGGCTCAGTGGGCCGCTTTCAGTGACAGGATCCTTTCATTCCCGGACAATACAGTGTCCCTGGATTGCCCCCTGTGCCGATCTGATGCCCCCTTAAAAGGCCACCATCGCCGCTTTACCGACTGTCACTTATTCTGGCCGGGCAGGCCGGCCGAGACCCGCTTTAAGTTGTAGTTCCACAGCTGCTGGCTCACTGCCCGGAATGGTTGCTAGCCGCCTGCCGCCTGGCGTGTAGCAACCAGTGACGTCACCAGAGCGATGCCCCAGAATACAGAGCGGAGGAGGATTTAACTTCCTCCTTCTCCGTGCGCGCCTAGTACTTAGCTCCATCCACCTCCTCTGAGCTGAAGCCGAAACTAGTGGAGCCTGGAGGACATGTGCGGGACCGGGACACCGTGCACAGGGAGCCACCACGCCAACCTCCATTTCCTGGTTCTCATCTGACAGGTATAATGTGATCTGTGTGCTCCGCTGCTGCAGCTACACTTTCTTCCCCCACAGTCTCTCCACCATGTATATTCCAAGCGCTGCTGGAGAACTCTTTCTGTGAGTGGGGGATCTAATACTAAAGGGGGGTTCTTTCTGTGAGTGGGGGATCTAATACTAAAGGGGGGTTCTTTCTGTGAGTGGGGGATCTGATGGTAAAGGGGGGTTCTTTCTGTGAGTGGGGGATCTGATGCTAAAGGGGGGTTCTTTCTGTGAGTGGGGGATCTGATGGTAAAGGGGGGTTCTTTCTGTGAGTGGGGGATCTGATGGTAAAGGGGGTTCTTTCTGTGAGTGGGGGATCTGATGGTAAATGGGGGTTCTTTCAGTGAGTGGGGGATCTGATGATAAAGGGGGGCTCATTCTGTAAGTGGGGTCTCTGATGGTAAAGGGGGGTTCTTTCTGTGAGTGGGGGATCTGATGGTAAAGGGGGGTCTTTCTGTAAGTGGAGGATCTGATGGTAAAGGGGGGTTCTTTCTGTGAGTGGGGGATCTGATGGTAAAGGGGGGTTATTTCTGTGAGTGGAGGATCTGATGGTAAAGGGGGGTACTTTCTGTGAGTGGGGGATCTGATGGTAAATGGGGGTTCTTTCAGTGAGTGGGGGATCTGATGATAAAGGGGGGCTCATTCTGTAAGTGGGGTCTCTGATGGTAAAGGGGGGTTCTTTCTGTGAGTGGGGGATCTGATGCTAAAGGGGGGTTCTTTCTGTGAGTGGGGGATCTGATGGTAAAGGGGGGTTCTTTCTGTGAGTGGGGGATCTGATGGTAAAGGGGGGTTCTTTCTGTGAGTGGGGGATCTAATGCTAAAGGGGGGTTCTTTCTGTGAGTGGAGGATCTGATGCTAAAGGGGGGTTCTTTCTGTGAGTGGGGGATCTGATGGTAAAGGGGGGTTCTTTCTGTGAGTGGAGGATCTGATGCTAAAGGGGGGTTCTTTCTGTGAGTGGAGGATCTGATGGTAAAGGGGGGTTCTTTCTGTGAGTGGGGGATCTGATGGTAATGGGGGGGTTCTTTCTGTGAGTGGGGGATCTAATGCTAAAGGGGGGTTCTTTCTGTGAGTGGAGGATCTGATGCTAAAGGGGGGTTCTTTCTGTGAGTGGGGGATCTGATGGTAAAGGGGGGGTCTTTCTGTAAGTGGAGGATCTGATGGTAAAGGGGGGTTCTTTCTGTGAGTGGGGGATCTGATGGTAAAGGGGGGTACTTTCTGTGAGTGGGGGATCTGATGGTAAATGGGGGTTCTTTCAGTGAGTGGGGGATCTGATGATAAAGGGGGGCTCATTCTGTAAGTGGGGTCTCTGATGGTAAAGGGGGGCTCTTTCTGTATGCATAGGACGATAGTGGCAGTCAGGGACGTATCCAGTTGCCTTGGGGTGGGGGGGTGGTAAAATGCACCGTTGCCTAAGTACACAAAAATTCTTGCACTGGCCTGTCCTCAGGAACATGGATCAGGAGGCTATGTGTGAGTGGCCAGAGCCAGCTGTGCTGGAGCTGTCAGTGTCAGTTCACTGGGGGGCATGGCCGCCAGCTAGCTGTTGCACCCTGTTGCATTCTGGGAGTAGTAGTCCACACGCTCAAGCTCCCAGGGGGGGTGAAGGCATTGCTGAGGTGAAAGACCCTGATACCCCCAGGGCCAGCTGACCCCAAATCCCATCTATCCACCCCTCCATTTACCCTGCCCCAGTGCCCACCCAGTACCTCAAAAAAGGCCTCAACACTGTGGGTCCTGCTGGAAGATAGCCATGGCCTGTGGCCAGCTCCTTGCAGGGCCCACAGGTCAGTGGCCGGCTCCCAGCAGGACCCACTGCCTGCTTTGCAGGGCAATCCTGGGCGGGTGCACCTCGAGCAATTGCGTATAGTTTTTATCCTGTATTGGTCATGTTTGCAAAATTAAAGTGGGCCAGTCTGGAAGAAGTCCAGGGCCAAATTTTTGTCCCAGTCCATCCCTGCACCCAGACCAGTAGAGAGCAGACCCGCCAAGTTTCGGTAACAGTCGGGGCAGGAAGGCACCAAACCACAAGCAGGGTCAAGGTCAGAGACGAGTAGAGGTTAGCAACTTGCAGGCAAGGAGATACAGAATCGATAAGCAGGATCAAGTAGGATTCAGGATCAAGGATAGCAGAGATACAAGCTGAAAGACCTTCAAGCAGGGTTCAAGCTTACATGGGCCACTAGGCGCCAGTATCTGGTGGATGTGCTCGTGCATCCATGTTCATACTATTGTGCAAGTGATCCTATGCGTGTCGGCATTGTACACGTATGACCATGAGCCTTACAGCTTGCTCAATCACTCTGATGGCTGGCATGATGTTCACGACAATCTTTTCTCGCCCTCTCTTTATTTTTTCTCTCTCATTTTCAGATTCAAACACGCTTTCCTTGACAGGACTAACATGTGAGCATTGCCAAAGCAATCTCTCTTTCGCCCCCTTTTCTTTTCCTCTTTGTGAGTCAATACAATTTCCAGTGATGTCCATTGCTCTGCAGTCATAGCGGAGTCAACTCTCCGCAACCTAAGTACCATATGACACAAAAAATGGGATAAGTGCCGCGCTGTCAGTACGGTATGGATTTACCTCGAAGGCGGTATAGCTCATTGTTCAGCGAAGCTGCTCGGCAGTTCACACCGCCATAAATAAAAAAGGACTAGGATGTTGTTTCATGACATTTGTTACACAACATTAACAATGAGATATGTTTGGAGGAGCGAGATAAAGCGCAAGAGCGTGCAGAGCGGGCATCAATCAGCGTACTGACAGGCCTGACAGAGAATTACAGTCTAGGAAAACAGCCCAAATATTAAAAATCCGCCTCCGGTGCAAGAGGTTTATTTTGACACAGTCAGGAGCTGTGACCATCCAAAGGCAGAGATCATTCACAGTTTGGGTTTTAGGTAAACCGCTCTTGCTGGTCCATGTACTGGCTGCTTAGCAATTTCCAGTATAAATATACCATGACGAATTCAAGCGACAGGCTTGCCCATCCGGAACAGCTGTTGGTGAAATGCCAGAAGCCGAGGAACCCCCTTGGAGGAGCGTCCATGCTAAGCCTTTCCCGTTCAGGAATGGCAGGCTGCAGAATTCTGATCTCTGCAACATTTCCATATGATATGATCTGAAGGACTACATTGTAATATATTGCTACGTAAAGGCATTACAATAAGGTCCACTGAGATCATATAGGAAGACGTTACGGAAAGAGGTTAGGGGTGTGAAGACAGGAGAAATAAGGACAACCGCGTCAAAAAACAGACTCTTAGCCATGGTGTTCTGGGTCAGGTGACCTGAGGGCGGCACATAAGGTCCTGTGTCTGGGTCAAAACCTCAGTGCTCTAGTGCAGCGGTCTCCAAACTGTGGCCGGATGTGGCCCTTTTCCTGCCTTTATCTGCCCCTGGGGCGCTATTCCTTCAACTGACACCAATGATGGGGCACTATTCCTCCCACTAACACCAATGATGGGGCACTATTCCACCCACTAACACCAATGATGGGGCACTATTCCTTCAACTGACACCTACAATGAGGCACTATTCCACCCACTAACACCAATGATGGGGCACTATTCCACCCACTGATACCAAAAATGGAGCACTATTTCTTCCATTGACACCAACAATGTGGCACTATTCCTCTCACTGATACCAACAATGGGGCACTATTCCTTCAACTGACACCAACAATGGGGCACTATTCTTCTCACTGATACCAACAACGGGGCACTATTCCTTCAACTGACACCAACAATGGGGCACTATTCCTACACCTACAATGAGGCACTATTCCACCCACTAACACCAATGATGCGGCAATATTCCACCCACTGATACCAAAAATGGGGCGCTATTTCTTCCATTGACACCAACAATGGGGCATTATTCCTCTCACTGATACCAACAATGGGGCACTATTCGTTCGACTGACACCAACAATGGGGCACTATTCTTCTCACTGATACCAACAACGGGGCACTATTCCTTCAACTGACGCCAACAATGGGGCACTATTCCACCCACTGACACCAATGATGGGGCAATATTCCACCTACTGATACCAACAATGGGGCACTATTCCTTCCACTGACAACAACATGGCACTATTCCTCCCTCTGATACCAACAATTGGGCATTATTCCATCCACTGATACCAATGATGTGGCACTAGTCCTCCCACTGATACCAATGATGGGGCTCTATTTCACATACTGATCCCTACAATGGGGCACTATTACCCCTACTAAACTAAAAAAAACAATGGGGCACTTCTCCTTACACTGACACCAACAATGGCACACTATTCCCTCCACTGACACCAACAATGGCACACTATTCCTTCCACTGATACCAACAATGAGGCACTATTCCTCCCACTGATAACAACAATGGGGCATTATTCCAACCACTGATACCAATGCCAATGATATGGCACTAGTCCTCCCACTAATACCAATGATGGGGCTCTATTCCACATACTGATCCCTACAATGGGGCACTATTACCCCCACTAAACGAAAAAAAAACAACAATGGGGCACTTCTTCTTCCACTGACACCAACAATGGGGCACTATTCCCTCCACTGACACCAACAATGGGGCACTATTCCTTCCACTGACACCAACAATGGGATACTATTCCTTCCACAGATACCAACAATGGGGCAATATTCCACCCACTGACACCAATGATAGGGCACCATTTCTCCCACTGATGCCAACAATGGGGCACTATTCCGCCCACTAAAACCAATGATGGGGCATTGTTTACTCCCAATGACATTGGGACATTTTCTACTTGCACTGGCCCCCCAAAAGCCTGAAAGACAGTAAAGTGGCCTTTGCTTGAAAAGTTTGGAGACCCCTGGTCTAGTGCCATGGCTAAAGGTCGAATGACCTGGAACTCCAGGTCCGCATTTTCCAGCTGTTAGGTAAGTTTATGTTGCCTAAACAAGAGATAAGGGGAGATCCTCACCATTTTGACCCTTGGATTTGTCCATGTTTTCACATTTAGATCTTACCTCTGTTCTTTAGAATCATGACATGTACTAAAACCTATACAAGCTATTTCGAATTTGGCATCTTCCACCATAGGTCAGCCACAGATAATGTAACTCCTGCGCATACACGCTGGCGATACAAGATCCCTCCTCCATCCTCACCATATTACATGCTCTGCAGGCAATGGACAAAAAAGAGAAAAAAATGCTGGAACTTACAGTCATTTATACCAAAAAACTGTACATCCTAGCATTATTTCCTTTTATATATTTTAAAGAGGAACTTTACTTGTTTTTTTTTTAATTAGAAGAAGAAATAGACACACTTGCCAGCCCATGGAGTTCAATGCTGTCTTCCTCTGAGTCAGTTCTTTGCTGGGCCTCAGCTTCCTGGGGCCACTATTTTAGATGTGGGAGCTGGCTGTGATTTCCTGAGGTCTCACAGCCGGCTTCTTACTGCGCTTAGGCCACGCTGCCATATTTCTCGTCTACTTGGATGAGGAAGGAGGAGCTAATATAAGTCCCTGAAATCTATCTTCATCTTATCTGGACTAAAAAAAGAGAAGGCCAACAGCCTGAGCCAATCAGGCTCTGCTACAATATGGGAACATACAGCAGAAGACAGCATAGGAAGGACCTCACCAGAGTTCTCCCGTTCCTTTAGTATCCATACAACAGTTTGGGGGCAGGTGGGCTACCAATCCCAAACAGAACTTGGGTAGCCATTTATTCTACAGGTACTCATCAGTTGGAGGACTATCATTACCCAACAATGCACTTTAGGGGGGGGATGGGGGGTTCTTTCAGCTGTAACATTATGGTAGAACATTTGCCTACAGAACTAGTCCAGAACCTCTCCCATTCTCTGGAATGCTCTACCTCTATCTGTTCAGATACCACCTCCTCTGTCCACCTTTAGGCGATCTCTGAAAACCCATCACTTTAGTGAAGCCTATTTCACCTCCCCCTAACTACTGAACTTTTACTTTCTCCATCAGTTTATCCCCTCAGTAAGGGCTCATTTACACTTGCTTCGGCTTCAACACACATTAACGGCTAGTTTACACTTGCTTCAAAACAAGGCTTCAGACAGGCTTTGTTAAAGCTCTCTGAATGCCAGTCAAAGCCCCTGTCACTAAAAAAAATGGTCAGCTTACAGTCCTGTTTACACCTTGCTTATGCTTTGCTTTGGCTTCGCTTCAAAAATTATTCCCCATGTAGCTTTAGTGGTGCTTCAAAGCGTCTTCAAAGCCTCCATAGAAGTCTATGGCAAAGCTCACTTGAAGCCCCACTAAAGTCCCACCGAAGTCCCATCAAAGGCTCATCGAAGCTCCATCAAAGCCCTACCAAAGCCTCATCAAAGCCTCATTAAAGCACCACCAAAGGCTCATCAAAGCCCCACCAAAGGCTCATCAAAGCGCCATCAAAGCTCCACCAAAGCCTCATCTAAGCCTCATTAAAGCACCAAGCAAAAGCAAGGTGTAAACAGGACTGTAAGCTAACCATTTTATTTAGTGACAGGAGCTGTGACTGGCATTCAGAGAGCTTTAACAAAGCGTGTCTGAAGCCATGTGTTGAAACAAATGTAAACTAGCCATTATTATCTTTTGGATACCTTTTAGATTGTAAGTGTAGCGCCCTCCTAGTTAGGTTGCTAGGTAAATTTAGTCCATGGCTCTTTCTGTATTCAAAAGGAGCGGAGATCATTTGTTTTGGGCTGTTCAGGGTTTTACGGGCTGGGAGTCTGATTGCTTCCCCCTGCCTCTAGAAGAAGTTTCTAGAGTTTAGGGAGGGAGAAATCATATAAACAGCCTGACTATTTACCAGGGTCTAGCCGATCCCTGGAGAGGTGTGCCCAGATGGTAGCTGGGGCAGCTGAGAAATAGTCAGAAGTCCTGGAGAGATTGTCTTTCCCCAGGATGGAGAGGTCCCAGCGTCAGGGGGCTGTTGCCCCTAAGGCAGCTTAATGATTGGGTTGCTGTTCTGCAAGGATCCAGGAGCTACAGTGGTGGGACCTAGAAGCAGCCTGGATCTGACTGCAAGCTTTCTTCAAGGTATCTGGTCTGGAGAAGGATTGTCTCCCTCACTGAGTGGCATCTGAAGGAAGCTGGAAGGTGGCAGCTGTCCTGGGAACTTGTGAGTAAAGACCCTAAAAGTGATCCCTGTGACTGTATAATGTTCTGAAGATTGCACTGGGTACCGGCAGCTGTACATTGGAGCTAGGTAACCAGATGCCAGTGTGAATTTCCCCCATGGTCTTCATCTTTGAGTGAATAGACTGTTCAGCATTCAGACCAACTTGGGAAAAGATTATCCTCTAACTGTTGTTTGCTAATCGTTTTGGAGTATCCCCCTCCTGTTACAAGTTCTACACCAATAAATGACAAAAAAGACAACTCCTGCACAGTTTACTGGTGCCAGAATGAATGGACCCCCCTAAATCATGCGCCTGGCCCCTAATCTCTATGCAGGGCGCTGTATGCATGAATTTCAATGGGATTTTTTTTTTAAACAAGTAATTAGAGTCTGAGGCTCTAATTGGCTTAAAAAAAGGGTGGGCTTGGGGTGCAGAGCCCACCCAGTTGTGTGACAATAGCAAATTGATATTCGCTATTGTCTTTCTGATTCTCCTCCCGGCCAATCAGGAAGAGGGTCCTGAGACCCGATTGGCCAGGGAGTCTTAGAACTCCCTGGCCAATCGGATCTAAGGACACACTTCCTGTTCGGGCACTTCCCTCCCCCAGCCTCATAAGGTAAGGCCTCTGATCGCCGGCCATCCAGTCCATCTCCAGCGAGGAGGGGTGGCATTAGTTTTTCACCCAGCCCCCCCCCCAAATATTGAACACCGGACGCCACTAAAAAGGACTGCTGCTTGGGAGACTGGTGGTCTCTATACTGTATGGGAAAGAACCAGTTACATTTAGCGGCCCGTGTGGGGGTAGCACTACAGAAGTTGGACAAAAATATGGAAACACTATATGATTTGCAGGTGTGAAAGTGACGACATGCTTTGCATTGAAAATGGAAGTGATGTAACATTCTTTTGCTTCCGCTGTGTGATGAGACACTGAGCACACAGGTGGGAAGACTCACTTTCGTCATTCCCTGTGTGCGCTGCTAGTAATATGAAGTCATGTCAGAGCTTACTGAGCTTCAAGAAGGCAAATTGTTGGTGCCCGCTTAGCTGGTGCCTCTGTGAGTGAAGTTACAGATTTATTGGCTGTGTACAGTATCAAAAGGTTTGACGGCATATACGGTTTTGGAGGAAAATGTCATCTGACAAGCATAAGCGCGGTCGACATGGTCAACTGACCGAAAGAGACAAAAGGACATTGCGCAGGATTGTGACCTGGATTTTTGCATGAAAGTGTGGTATCAGATTCCATTAATCCGCATCCAAGACTTGTGTTTGTCAATGCCCAGGTGAATTCAGGCTGTCTTGGATGCCAAAGGCTGTCCAACACCATATTGGCTAACAATTTTCGTTCTTTTACCTTATTTGTTTCCATAATTTTGTCCAATCCCTGTACATACAGTCAGGTCCATAAATATTGGAACATCGACACAATTCTAATCTTTTTGGCTCTATACACCACCACAATGGATTTGAAATGAAAGGAACAAGATGTGCTCTAACTACAGACTTTCAGCTTTAATTTGAGGGTATTTACATCCAAATCAGGTGAACGGTGTAGGAGTTACAACAGTTTGTATATATGCCTCCCACTTTTTAAGGGACCAAAAGTAATGGGACAATTGGCTGCTCAGCTGTTCCATGGCCAGGTGTGTGTTATTCCCTCATTATCCCATTTACAAGGAGCAGATAAAAGGTCCAGAGTTCATTTCAAGTGTGCTATTTGCATTTGGAATCTGTTGCTGTCAACTCTCAATATGAGATCCAAAGAGCTGTCACTATCAGTGAAGCAAGCCATCATTAGGCTGAAAAAAACAAAACAAACCCATCAGAGAGATAGCAAAAACATTAGGTGTGGCCAAATCAACTGTTTGGAACATCCTTAAAAAGAAAGAACGCACCGGTGAGCTCAGCAACACCAAAAGACCCGGAAGACCACGGAAAACAACTGTGGTGGATGACCGAAGAATTCTTTCCCTGGTGAAGAAAACACCCTTCACAACAGTTGGCCAGATCAAGAACACTCTCCAGGAGGTAGGTGTATGTGTGTCAAAGTCAACAATCAAGAGAAGACTTCACCAGAGTGAATACAGAGGGTTCACCACAAGATGTAAACCATTGGTGAGCCTCAAAAACAGGAAGGCCAGATTAGAGTTTGCCAAACAACATCTAAAAAAGCCTTCACAGTTCTGGAACAACATCCTATGGACAGAAGAGACCAAGATCAACTTGTACCAGAGTGATATGAAGAGAAGAGTATGGAGAAGGAAAGGAACTGCTCATGATCCAAAGCATACCACCTCATCAGTGAAGCATGGTGGTGGTAGTGCCATGCCCTGGGCGTGTATGGCTGCCAATGGAACTGGTTCTCTTGTATTTATTGATGATGTGACTGCTGACAAAAGCAGCAGGGTGAATTCTGAAGTGTTTCGGACAATATTATCTGCTCATATTCAGCAAAATGCTTCAGAACTCATTGGACGGCGCTTCACAGTGCAGATGGACAATGACCTGAAGCATACTGCGAAAGCAACCAAAGAGTTTTTTAAGGGAAAGAAGTGGAATGTTATGCAATGGCCAAGTCAATCACCTGACCTGAATCCGATTGAGCATGCATTTCACTTGCTGAAGACAAAACTGAAGGGAAAATGCCCCAAGAACAAGCAGGAACTGAAGACAGTTGCAGTAGAGGCCTGGCAGAGCATCACCAGGGATGAAACCCAGCATCTGGTGATGTCTATGTGTTCCAGACTTCAGGCTGTAATTGACTGCAAAGGATTTGCAACCAAGTATTAAAAAGTGAAAGTTCGATGGATGATTGTTAGTCTGTCCCATTACTTTTGGTCCCCTAAAAAGTGGGAGGCACATATACAAACTGTTGTAATTCCTACACCGTTCACCTGATTTGGATGTAAATACCCTCAAATTAAAGCTGAAAGTCTGCAGTTAAAGCACATTTTGTTATTTTCATTTCAAATCCATTGTGGTGGTGTATAGAGACTAGGGATGAGCCGAACACCCCCCGGTTCGGTTCGCACCAGAACCCGCGAACGGACCGAAAGTTCGCACGAACGTTAGAACCCCATTGACGTCTATGGGACTCGAACGTTCGAAATCAAAAGTGCTCATTTTAAAGGCTAATTTGCATGGTATTGTCCTAAAAAGGGTTTGGGGACCCGGGTCCTACCCCAGGGGACATGTATCAATGCAAAAAAAACTTTTAAAAACGGCCGTTTTTTCGGGAGCAGTGATTTTAATGATGCTTAAAGTAAAAAAAAAAAAGTGAAATATTCCTTTAAATATCGTACCTGGGGGGTGTCTATAGTATGCCTGTAAAGTGACGCGTGTTTCCCATGTTTAGAACAGTCCCTGCACCAAATGTCATTTTTAAAGGAAAAAATCTCATTTAAAACTGCTTGCGGGTTTAATGTCATGTCGGGTCATGGCAATATGGATGAAAATCAGTGAGACAAACGGCATGGGTACCCCCCAGTCCATTACCAGGCCCTTTGGGTCTTGTATGGATATTAAGGGGAACCCCGCACCCAAATTAAAATAAGGAAAGGTGTGGGGCCACCAGGCCCTATATACTCTGAACAGCAGTATACAGGCGGTGCAAACAAGACAGGGACTGTAGGTTTGTTGTTAAGTAGAATCTGTTTGTAATTTTGAACATTTTTAACGTGTTTAGCTCCAGCCAAAAAATCTTTTCTAAGCTTTTTGGAAAACATAGGGAAGGGTTATCACCCCTGTGACATTTGTTTTGCTGTCTTTCCTCCTCTTCAGAAGATTTCACCTCACTTTTTTGTCCCAATGAAAAATGTTTTTTGAAAATTTGGGTTTTTTTGTGGAACAAGGATTGGAAAGCATCAGTGGAAAGGAGAAATTGTTTTCCCATATTAACTCTTACAGGAGAGAATTTCCCTTCCTAGGGGTAGATTTCATCTCACTTCCTGTTGTCTCCTTCCGTTTGCAAGTAGGAGTCGTTTGTAAGTTAGATGTTTGAAAGTAGGGTCCTGCCCTATATACTCAGCAGAAATTTGGGCCTTAGGTGTTGCTGTGGCCACAACACTGTAAGCCCTCACAGGGCCCTGCTGTGAAATATTAGATCAAGAATTGTAATTACATGCCCCTGTTGAACAGGAGCTGAAAAATTAGGCCTTAGGCACTGGTGCTGGTGCCACAACACTGCAACCCCTCACAGACACTCTAGTTGGAACGCAGGAACGAGCCCTGCTGCAAAGTATTGCTTCAAAAATTGTAATTACACGCCCCTGTTAGACAGGGGCAGAAAAATTGGGCCTTAGGCACTGGTGCTGGTGCCACAACACTGCAACCCCTCACAGACACTCTAGTTGGAACGCAGGAACGAGCCCTGCTGCAAAGTATTGCATCAAAAATTGTAATTACACGCCCCTGTTAGACAGGGGCAGAAAAATTGGGCCTTAGGCACTGGTGCTGGTGCCACAACACTGCAACCCCTCACAGACACTCTAGTTGGAACGCGCCCTGCTGCAAAGTATTGCATCAAAAATTGTAATTACACGCCCCTGTTAGACAGGGGCAGAAAAATTGGGCCTTAGGCACTGGTGCTGGTGCCACAACACTGCAACCCCTCACAGACACTCTAGTTGGAATGCAGGAACGAGCCCTGCTGCAAAGTATTACATCAAAAATTGTAATTACACGCCCCTGTTAAACAGGGGCTGAAAAATTGTGCCTTAGGCACTGGTGGTGGCGCCCAGAACCAAAAATGTTCTTACAAGCTATCAGCGTGATGATTGAGGAGGAAGAGGATAATTACTCAGGGATAGTCACTCAGCATCAGCATAGGCAGTCTTTGAAGGGATCTGAGATTTCAAAAAAAATTATTCGGTTACATCAGCATCAGGTGCTTGGTAGCTGGTGGTGATCCAAGACTCATTCATTTTTATGAAGGTCAGCCGATCGACCGAGTCGGTGGACAGACGCACCCTGTGATCGGTTACCACGCCTCCAGCAGCACTGAATGTGCGTTCCGAAAGAACGCTGGATGCAGGACAGGCCAGTAGCTCAATTGCATACTGTGCAAGCTCTGGCCAGTGATCCATCCTCAAGACCCAGTAACCCAGAGGATTTTCGGTGGGAAAGGTGTCCAAGTCTGATCTTGCCCCTAGGTATTCCTGCACCATGTAAAACAGACGCTGGCGATGGTTGCTGGAACCGATCATACCTTGGGGCTGCGGACCAAAAAATTGTCTGAACGCATCGGTCAGACGGCCACCTTCTCCACCGCTCCTTCTTTGACTGACCGAAGCCTCAGCAACACGTTGTCCAGAAACAGGAGTTTGTAACCTCCCAGTCTCTGGGAACGCGTTGCACAGACCTTTCTGCAAGGCCTCCCGAAGATGTTTCATCCTCTGCTCCCTCTGCGATGGCAAGATAAGGTCCGCAACCTTACCCTTGTAACGTGGATCAAGGAGGGTTGCCAGCCAGTATTGGTCCTTCTCCTTGATACCACGAATACGAGGATCCTTACGCAGGCTTTGCAGGATCAGGGAGGCCATGCAGCGTAGGTTTGCTGAGGCATTCGGTCCGGAGTCCTCTGGGTCACTAAGAACGACATGGTCCGCAGCCACCTCCTCCCAGCCACGTACAAGTCCATGTGTTTCTTGGGACTGATCCCTTAAAGACTGCTGCTGATGCTGAGTGCCAGGCTCCACCTCCATACTGACACAATCTTCCTCCTCCTCCTCCTCCTCTTCCTCCTCGTCCTCTTCCTGTGTGATCGGCGGGCACGCAGGAACACTGTCTGGATAAAGGGGGCCTTGAGAGCTAAGGAAGTCCTCCTCTTCCTGCCTCTGTTCTGCCTCAAGTGCCCTGTCCATTATTCCACGCAGCGTGTGCTCCAACAGGTGGACAAGGGGGACAGTGTCACTGATGCATGCACTGTCACTGCTCACCATCCTCGTGGCCTCCTCGAATGGTGACAGGACAGTGCATGCATCCCTGATCATGGCCCACTGGCGTGGGGAAAAAAAACCAAGCTCCCCTGACCCTGTCCTGGTGCCATAGTCGCACAGGTACTCATTGATGGCCCTCTGCTGCGTGTGCAGCCGCTGCAGCATGGCCAACGTTGAGTTCCACCTGGTGGGCATGTCACAGATTAGGCGGTTCTTGGGCAGGTTAAACTCCTTTTGGAGGTCCGTCAGCCGAGCACTGGCATTATATGACCGGCGGAAATGCACACAGACTTTCCTGGCCTGCCTCAGGACATCCTGTAAGCCCGGGTACCTGCCCAAGAACCGCTGCACCACCAAGTTAAGGACGTGAGCCAAGCAGGGCACATGGGTCATTTGTCCCTGTCGGAGGGCAGAGAGGAGGTTGGTGCCATTGTCGCAAACCACCATTCCTGCCTTAAGTTGGCGTGGCGTCAACCACCTCTGAACCTGCCCCTGCAGAGCTGACAGAACCTCTGCCCCAGTGTGGCTCCTGTCCCCCAAGCACACCAGCTCAAGCACCGCATGGCATCTTTTGGCCTGCGTACTTGCGTAGCCCCTTGAACGCCTACGGAGCACCGCTAGTTCCGAGGAAGAGGCCATGGAGGAAGAAGAAGAGGAGGGGGTGGAGGAGAGAGGTGTGTCACAATCAGCATTTTGGAGGCGTGGTGGCGGAACAACCTCCAACACTACTGCACCTTGTCCTGCATCCTTCCCAGCTGCCAGCAGAGTCACCCAATGCGCCGTGAAACTTAGGTAACGTCCCTGTCCATGCCTGCTGGACCATGAGTCAGCGGTAATATGCACCTTACCGCTGACCGCCCTGTCCAGCGAGGCATGGACATTGCCTTCCACATGCCGGTAGAGAGCCGGAATCGCCTTCCGTGAGAAAAAGTGGCGTTTGGGTACCTGCCACTGAGGAACCGCACATTCCACAAACTCACGGAAGGGGGCAGAGTCTACCAACTGAAAAGGCAGCAGTTAAAGTGCTAGCAATTTTGCCAAGCTAGCATTCAACCGCTGGGCATGTGGATGGCTGGGAGCAAACTTCTTTCGGCGGTGCAGCAGCTGGGGCAGGGAAATTTGCCTGGTACAATCTGACGTCGGTGTACCAAAAGCAGATTGCCCAAAAGTACTTGGCTGTGACACACCTAATTCTACACCTTCATTCCTCTCACTGCAGGTCTCAGAGAGGACTGAAGGTCTAGTGGGGTTGGAAATCTCAGCTGATGAGGAGCAAGGAGAGATCCTCTTTGTTCTTTGGTGTGGGTCTTTTAGATACGCTTGCCAACGAACTGCATGGCAGGTCAACATATGTCTGGTCAAGCATGTGGTACCCAAGCGGGAGATGTTTTGGCCACGCGAGATACGCTTGAGACATATGTTGCAAATAGCAGCGGTGCGATCTGATGCACTCGTCTCAAAAAAGGCCCACACCAAAGAACTTTTTGAATAACGCGCAGAGACTGCAGCGCCCTGCACATGTGGAGCTTTGGGGTGTGATGCAGTCAATGTGCTGCCCTTAGGCTGGCCCCTGGAGGGCATCCTGCCTCGTTGGTGATGTGCCGCCGCCTCCTCCTCCTCCTCCTCCTCCTCCTCTCTCCTATCAGGCACCCACGTTGAGTCAGTGACCTCATCATCCCCTCCCTCCTCATCACTGGAGCAAACCTGGCAGTATGCTGCAGCAGGGGGAGCATGACTGCCAGATTGCTGTCCTTCTTGGGCACCCCCTCTGTCCGTGCTCATGTTACTGCCTTCATCGAGCTCAGTATCGTCATCAGAGCCTTCCAAACGCTGGGCATCCTCCTGGAGCATGTACCCAACACTGTGGTCAAACAGTTCGAGGGAATCCTCATGAGGACATGGTGGAGCTAGGGAAGGAATCACTGATGACATTGAGCTGAGGGAAGAGGCCGCTGCTTTGCCAGACAAAGCACCCTGGGCATGGGTGAGAGAGGATGAGGAGGATGAGGACGGCTTGGTCATCCACTCGACCAAGTCTTCCGCATGTTGCGGCTCAACACGGCCAGCTGCCGAAAAAAAGGCCAAGCGTGTCCCATGGCCACGTGCTGATGAGGATGCACCGTCTCCACGACCAGCACTAGACACAGAGCCTGCTTGCCCTCTCTTATTGGCTTGTGACTGTCTGCCTCTCCTTCTTGGCCTTCCAGACATACTAATGGCCTGTAGCTGCACTAAGCTGGGATAGAACACCTGTAATTTTCTTCAGGTAGCTTTATATACTGTAACCAGACAAGCCTGCCTGTCAGTAGGAAGATAACAGGAACGGATCTAGCTGAACACTGTGAGCAGGACGCACTGTACTAAATGTAAATAGTCTAGCTGCCTGACCGTGGTACTAATAGGATCAAATAGAACACCTGTAATTTTCTTCAGGTAGCTTTATATACTGTAACCAGACAAGCCTGCCTGTCAGTAGGAAGATAACAGGAACGGCTCTAGCTGAACACTGTGAGCAGGACGCACTGCACTAAATGTAAATAGCAGGAACGGATCTAGCTGAACACTGTGAGCAGGACGCACTGCACTAAATGTAAATAGCAGGAACGGATCTAGCTGAACACTGTGAGCAGGACGCACTGCACTAAATGTAAATAACAGGAACGGATCTAGCTGAACACTGTGAGCAGGACGCACTGCACTAAATGTAAATAACAGGAACGGATCTAGCTGAACACTGTGAGCAGGACGCACTGCACTAAATGTAAATAGTCTAGCTGCCTGACCGTGGTACTAATAGGATCAAAGATAAAACACCTGTAATTCTCTTCAGGTAGCTTTATATACTGTAACCAGACAAGCCTGCCTGTCAGTAGGAAGATAACAGGAACGGATCTAGCTGAACACTGTGAGCAGGACGCACTGCACTAAATGTAAATAGTCTAGAAGATAACAGGAACGGATCTAGCTGAACACTGTGAGCAGGACGCACTGCACTAAATGTAAATAGCAGGAACGGCTCTAGCTGAACACTGTGAGCAGGACGCACTGCACTAAATGTAAATAGCAGGAACGGATCTAGCTGAACACTGTGAGCAGGACGCACTGCACTAAATGTAAATAGCAGGAACGGATCTAGCTGAACACTGTGAGCAGGACGCACTGCACTAAATGTAAATAGCAGGAACGGCTCTAGCTGAACACTGTGAGCAGGACGCACTGCACTAAATGTAAATAGCAGGAACGGATCTAGCTGAACACTGTGAGCAGGACGCACTGCACTAAATGTAAATAGCAGGAACGGATCAAGCTGAACACTGTGAGCAGGACGCACTGCACTAAATGTAAATAGCAGGAACGGATCTAGCTGAACACTGTGAGCAGGACGCACTGCACTAAATGTAAATAGCAGGAACGGCTCTAGCTGAACACTGTGAGCAGGACGCACTGCACTAAATGTAAATAGCAGGAACGGATCTAGCTGAACACTGTGAGCAGGACGCACTGCACTAAATGTAAATAGCAGGAACGGATCTAGCTGAACACTGTGAGCAGGACGCACTGCACTAAATGTAAATAGCAGGAACGGATCTAGCTGAACACTGTGAGCAGGACGCACTGCACTAAATGTAAATAGCAGGAACGGATCTAGCTGAACACTGTGAGCAGGACGCACTGCACTAAATGTAAATAGCAGGAACGGATCTAGCTGAACACTGTGAGCAGGACGCACTGCACTAAATGTAAATAGCAGGAACGGATCTAGCTGAACACTGTGAGCAGGACGCACTGCATTAAATGTAAATAGTCTAGATAGAAGATAACAGGAACGGATCTAGCTAAACTGAATACAGTGTATATATATATATGCAACACCTGGGATGCATATATATACACAATACACTGTAAGTGCAGCTAACTGACTGACTGTTCTGCCTAATCTATCTAACTCAAATCAAATGACACTGTCTCTCTCTCTCTCTATCTCTCAGCACACCGGAACACACACTACACAGGGCCGCCGTGCAGGCGGCCTTATATAGTGTGGGGTGTGTACTAAATCCCCTGAGCCATAATTGGCCAAAGCCACCCTGGCTTTGGCCAATTACAGCTCTCTCTACTGACGGCGCTGTGATTGGTCAAGCATGCGGGTCATAGTGCATGCTTGGCCAATCATCAGCCAGCAATGCACTGCGATGCCGCAGTGAATTATGGGCCGTGACGCGCCACGCGAATTTAGCGCGAACGGCCCATAAAGTTCGGAATTCAGCGAACGGGCGAACAGCCGATGTTCGAGTCGAACATGGGTTCGACTCGAACACGAAGCTCATCCCTAATAGAGACAAAAAGATTAGAATTGTGTCGATGTCCCAATATTTATGGACCTGACTGGAAGCTCTAACAGGCAGGGCCAACTGATCCCTCTTGCATTGAATTGTATTGCGAGTGTATTGTCTCCCTCCATTTTGTAAAGCCCTGTGCATGCTGCTCGAACTATATAAAGCCTGAATAATAACAATAATAATAGTAATTTATAATAAGAGTAATACTAATATTTGTGGGTTGTAATATTGAGATTCCGAGCTTTGTCCTTTCCACCATAGGACATGGAATTGGGACCTCTTAGGTGGCAACGTTTTGGGGCCAAGCCTGTTCGTCCAACTATTTGGAAAGCAGCATGTGTTATGAAACCCATTAATCTTCCTCCATGTATCTGTAACAGTATGCTCTGTGAAAATCTGGCGTTGCTATTAGCCTGAACTGATGGATTACTTCAACATTAAACATACTGACAGCTACAGAGACATTTTGGGCCATTGTGTTTCGCTGAGCTCCAGCATCCAGCTGTTTGTTCCAGCACACCCAATTTGGACGACGCCTCGGTCACTGAACTTCCACTTTCCTCCAGCCCTCTTTCCTTTCGCACAGATAATGCACAATAACGGACTGTGACGCGTTCAGCTGCAAATTAAAATATCTCTGCTGTTTGGCATTTGTGCGCTGTCACCATGATGAATAACTCCCATATTTTAACATTAAGAATTCGGCACAGCTGAACCGGTCAGTCCTCGTCTCCAGAATTCGGGGGGCTTCCAGCTCAGCAGTCCGTCCGGGCAAAGAATTTGAGTTTTCCAAAGCCTGCGCCTGATTGACTTGGAATTTTATTATTTTCCATTGAAGAATTCAGAGTTTTTGTCGGTTTTTCTCTGCTCCCGCCATGATCCGCCATGTGTAATTATATATCGATTTACTTGCTCCTGGTGAGATTCACTGCTATAATTGTTTTCGTAATTATACTATTAGGCAGACCTGATGGAACGGGCCAAGATGATATTCCAGAGGTGTCAACACACATGCACTGCTGTGCAGAGCCTTTAAAACCAACGTGGATACAAGAATAATAAACTTCTCCTGGCTACCATGTAACAATATGTTTTTTTTTGTTTTTTTTTTAAACAATAAGGCCATAAAGGTAAGCTGGTTACAGTCCAGGTTTACAAGAGTGTATGGAAATATTAACCTTCTGGGATTCTCTTCCATATATTAGTATCCAGTAGTCACTGCCAATTGTCTTGGATGCTTTCTCTGCAGGAGTACTGGAATGCTGCCTACCAGGCAACGCTAGCCAGCCCCATCTGTTAGATATAAACGATACACATAATTGTATCACACACTTTTCACTCAGTTCATCAAAAACATAAAAACACGCTTGTAAGACCCAACGCAGCCCCAGCACCCGGGCCGTATGGGCTTTCCAAGGTCTACAACCTGATAATAGGGAGTTTGGCCACAGTGTGAAATAACTTTATCTTGGGTTTAATTGAAGGCCTCAGCTGTTTGGAAGAGTTCTGGATGCTGAAAACCAATTTCTGAATCTAACCCGTGAATTCCTCTCTTTAGCAAACAGATAAAATTTGAAAAAGAAAGATGAGCTTGGTGCACTTGTTTAGATTGGTGTGGCACAGTAAAGGGTTCACCCTAGGATACCTTTATCCTAGGAGACAATCATCCTAGGAGACCTTCACCCTAGGAGACCTCCACCCTAGAAGACCTTAAACCTAGGAGACCTTCACCCTAGGAGACCTTCACCCTAGGAGACCTTCATCCTAGAAGAACTTCACCCTAGTAGACCTTTATCCTAGTAGACCTTTATCCTAGGAGACCTTCATTCTAGGAGACCTTCATCCTAGGTGACCTCCACCCTAGGAGGCCTTCATCCTAGGAGACCTTCACCCTAGGAGACCTTCATCCTAGAAGACCTTCACCCTAGTAGACCTTTATCCTAGTAGACCTTCATCCTTTCATCCTAGTAGACCTTCATCCTAGGAGACCTTCATCCTAGGTGACCTTCACCCTAGGAGACCTCCACCCTAGGAGACCTTCATCCTAGGAGACCTTCATCCTAGAAGACCTTCACCCTAGTAGACCTTCATGCTAGCAGACCTTCATCCTAGGAGACCTTCATCCTAGGTGACCTCCACCCTAGGAGACCATCATCCTAGGAGACCTTCATCCTAGAAGACCTTCACTCTAGTAGACCTTCATTCTAGGAGACCTTCATCCTAGGAGACCTTCATCCCATGGATAAAGTAACAGTGTCTGTGTAAAGGAGGAAATACACTCACCGGCCACTTTATTAGGTACACCTTGCTAGTACGGGGTTACTTTCTCCATCAGCTCATCCCCCGCAGCTATTACCTCTTGCACCACTTGCTCCTATCTATTAGATTGTAAGCTCTTATGAGCAGGGCCCTCCTAACCCTCTTGTATTGAATTGTATTGTAACTGTACTGTCCCCCCTTTATATTGTAAAGCGCATCACAAACTGTTCGTGCTATATAAATCCTGTATAATAATAATAATAATAGAGATGCACCAAAATTTTGGTGGGCGAAAATGGTGCTTTCGGCATTTTGCTGATCAAGAAAAAGGTGCCGATAATGGCGCCGAAAACGCACATGATTTTGCTGCGATTTTACGATGCTTATAGTGTGTTTTTCATAGGTCATGTAAATTAGAAACCGCATGAAAAATGTAACACGGGTGTGGTATTGATGCATTCTTGCTGTGTTTTCAATGCATTTCCATGGAGAGGTGCGTTTTTGGGCACCAGTGTGAAGACATGCATAGAATTTAAAGAGATGCATTTTTCTTGAGCTTTTCTTGCACTAAAAGTGCCGATAATGGCTGATCATAAAGTCATATTCATTTAAATTCATTATACGAATTAAAAAGTCAAATATAATACAATTACCGTATTTATCGGCGTGTAACACCCACTTTTCCCCCCTTAAAATAGGGGGCAAATCGTTTGTACGTGTTATACGCCGATATAGGGCTGCCTCGGAGGGGAAAGAGGGAATGAGGGCCGCCGAAATAGACAGAGCCGGATTTCCTGTGTACTCGGCTCGGCTAGCAGTCACGCCCAGTCCCACCTCCTGGACGGCTCCTAGCATTGACGTCCCGGCATTGGACCGATGTTATGTCCATTATAGGAGCCGGGCCAAGGGGACTGGGCGTGACTTGCGAAACGAGTACACAGGAGATCCTTCTCTGGCTATTCCTGCAACGGCAAGGCTGCAAATGAGCACTGATTAGGCTGCAATGATGGGCAAGGCTGCAGATGGGCACTGATTAGGCTGCAATGATGGGCAAGGCTGCAGATAGGCACTGATTAGGCTGCAATGATGGGCAAGGCTGCAGATGGGCACTAATTAGGCTGCAATGATGGGCAAGGCTGCAGATGGGCGCTGTTTAGGCTGCAATGATGGACAAGACTGCAGATGGGGACTGTTTAGGCTGCAATGATGGGCAAGGCTGCAGATGGGCACTGATCAGGCTGCAATGAGGGGCAAGGCTGCAGATGGGCAGTAAATAGGCTTTAATGATGGGTAAGGCAGCAGATGGGCGCTGATTAGGCTGCAATGATGGGCAAGGCTGCAGATGGGCACTGATCAGGCTACAATGAGGGGCAAGGCTGCAGATGGGTAGTAAATAGGCTGAAATGATGGGTAAGGCTGCAGATGGGCACTGATCAGGCTGCAATGAGGGGCAAGGCTGCAGATGGGTAGTAAATAGGCTGCAATGGTGGGTAAGGCTGCAGATGGGGACTGTTTAGGCTGCAATGATAGGCAAGGCTGCAGATGGGCACTGATTAGGCTGCAATGATGGGCAAGGCTGCAAATGGGCACTGATTAGGCTGCAGTGATGGGCAAGGCTGCAGCTGGGCACTGATCATGCTACAATGATGGGCAAGGCTGCAGATGGGCAGTGATGGGGCTGCAATGATGGGCAAGGCTGCAGATGGGCACTGATCAGGCTGCAATGATGGGCAAGGCTGCAGATAGGCACTGATTAGGCTGCAATGGTGGGCAAGGCTGCAGATGGGCACTGATTAGGCTGCAATGATGGGCAAGGCTGCAGATGGGCGCTGTTTAGGCTGCAATGATGGACAAGACTGCAGATGGGGACTGTTTAGGCTGCAATGATGGGCAAGGCTGCAGATGGGCACTGATCAGGCTGCAATGAGGGGCAAGGCTGCAGATGGGCAGTAAATAGGCTGCAATGATGGGCAAGGCTGCAGATGGGCACTGATTAGGCTGCAATGATGGGCAAGGCTGCAAATGGGCACTGATTAGGCTGCAGTGATGGGCAAGGCTGCAGCTGGGCACTGATCATGCTACAATGATGGGCAAGGCTGCAGATGGGCAGTGATGGGGCTGCAATGATGGGCAAGGCTGCAGATGGGCACTGATCAGGCTGCAATGATGGGCAAGGCTGCAGATGGGCACTGATCAGGCTGCAATAATTGGCAAGGCTGCAGATGGGCAGTGATCAGGCTGCAATGATGGGCAAGGCTGCATATGGGCACTGATCAGGCTGCAATGATGGGCAAGGCTGCAGATGGGCACTGTTTAGGCTGCAATGATGGGCAAGGCTGCAGATGGGCAGTGATCAGGGTGCAGTGATGGGCAAGGCTGCAGATGGGCACTGTTTAGGCTGCAATGATGGGCAAGGCTGCAGATGGGCAGTGATCAGGCTGCAATGATGGGCAATGGCAAGGCTGCAGATGGGCACTGATAAGGCTGCATTGATGGGCACTGACCCTTATTTTGCTTAAAAAATTCTTTATTTAAAATTTAAGTCTTTTCCTGAAACTTCCCTCTTAAAATTATGTTATATGCCGATAAATTTAAATTTAAAAAAAAAAGCTGTCATTTTTGGTTTTGGTTTCAGCCAAAATCATCCTGAATTTTCGGTTTCAGCACCAAAATTTTCCAATCGGTGCACCACCAATGCCGCGTACACACGATCGAACATTCCGACAACAAAATCCATGGTTTTTTCCCAACGGATGTAGGCTCAAACTTGTCTTGCATACACACGGTCACACAAATGTTGTTGGAAATTCCGAACGTCAAGAACGCTGGTGACGTACAACATGTACGACGAGCCGAGAAAAATGAAGTTCAATAGCCAGCGCGGCTCTGTTGCTTGATTCCGAGCATGCGTGGAACTTTTGTGCGTCGGAATTGTGTACACCCGATCGGAATTTCCGACAACGGATTTTGTTGTTGGAAAATTTGAGATCCAGCTCTCAAATTTTGTTTGTCGGAAATTCCGACGGAAAATGCACACGGTCCGAATTTCCAACAACAAGCTCACATCGAACATTTGTTGTCAGAAATTCCGACCGTGTGTACGCGGCATAATAATAATACAAGGGTTATACTTAGCAGGGGAATCAGTTAAAATTAATTTATGGAATGGTATAGTTACTCATTAAGATACATTTTGAATCCTTATGTTAAAAAAAAAAAAAAAGATACATTTTCAAGTGATAATTTGTTATGAATGCAAAATAAATGAACAAAAAGCTAAACACTGTAAGAAACATTTAATAATGTTTATCCAGATTTGTTACATTGTCTCTGAATGTATACAAACGTCTCCGGAGCTGATTATAAGGCTTTCCCAGCTCTGATATAAATGTACGATAAAATCCTTCTGCTTCAATAAATGTCACTTTCATTAGCCAAGCGGTTCCAATGTTTATTCCGGCATTTCATTTGTCACTGAGCTTGGCTGCCTGATTCGGTTCTTAATGCAAGCTCACTTATTTTACATTTTCCCTTTGCTGACATTTATAGACGGATGTACATTATCGTTGTCTGAACGCCAGTCAAGTTTGCGTCTTGAAAATGTTTTAAAGAAGTAACATTGTCGCAAGTTTTCTCTTCCAGCATCCGTTCAATTTGTCTTTTTCAAAGTTGCATCTACCAAAATATTTGTAACGTATTTTCTTTGCCAATTTGATTCTTAACCATTTTCCGACCGCGCCATAGCAGATTTGCTGCTACAGGGCGGCTGCGCTGCGCAGAATCACATATATATATATATATACATGATTCTGTACTTCTTGGTTTTGGGCGCGAGTGCGCACCGCCGGCGGCTCGCTCCTGCTATAATTTTACCCGATGTCCGCCGGCACCCACTGATCGTTAAGTACAAAATAGAATAGAAAATAAAAGAACAGAATAGACTAGAATATAAAAGACACAAACAGAAAGAATATAACCATCTTCTGAAATTCTAATTTCAAATGGAATAAATTTGAATTGGAATACATAGAAAATAATAATATAGGAAAAAAAAAAGAATAGGATAGAATAGACTATAATAGAATAAAATTAAAAGTAGAATAGAATGGAAAGAATATAACTATTTCCCAAAATTTAAATAGAATCAATTTAGATTTGGAATAGAATAGAAAAGAATAGATTAGAATAGAAAATAATAGAATAGTATAAACAAACAGAAAAGAATAGAACAAATATAACCATCTTCCGAAATTTGAATTTCAAATAGAATAAATTTGAATTTGAATACATAAGAATAGAATAGAAAAAAAGAATAGAATAGACTATAATAGAATAGAAAATAATAGAATTAAAAATAGAATAGAATGGAAAGAATATAACTATTTCCCAAAATTCAAATAGAATCAATTTGAATTTGAATAGAAAAGAATAGAATAGAAAATAACAGAATAGTATAGAAAAAACAACAGAAAAGAATAGAATAGAACAAATATAACCATCTTCTGAAATTCGAATTTCAAATGGAATAAATTTGAATTCGAATACATAAGAAAAGAATAGAATAGAAAAAAAAGAATAGAATAGAATAGAATAGAATAGACTATAATAGAATAGAATTAAAAATAGAATAGAATGGAAAGAATATAACTATTTCCCAAAATTCAAATGGAATCAATTCTAATTTAAATAGAATAGAAAAGAATAGATTAGAATAGAATAGAAAATAACAGAATAGTATGAAAAAAACAGAAAAGAATAGAACAAACATAACCATTCAAATTTGAATTTCAAATAGAATAAATTTTAATTCGAAAACATAAGAATAGAATAGAATAAAAAAAAGAATAGAATAGACTATAATAGAATAGAAAATAATAGAATTAAATAGAATAAATTTGAATTTGAATAAGAAAAGAATAGAATAGAAAAAAAGAATAGAATAGAATAGACTATGATAGAATAGAAAATAATAGAATTAAAAATAGAATAGAATGGAAAGAATATAACTATTTCCCAAAATTCAAATAGAATCAATTAGAATTTGAATAGAAAAGAATAGAATAGAAAATAACAGAATAGTATAGAAAAAACAACAGAAAAGAATAGAAGAGAACAAATGTAACCATCTTCTGAAATTCAAATTTCAAATAGAATAAATTTGAATTTTGAATACATAAGAAAATAATAGAATAGAAAATAATATAATTAGAAATAGAATAGAATAGAATAGAATGGAAAGAATATAACTATTTCCCAAAATTCAGATAGAATCCATTTGAATTTGAATAGAATAGAAAAGAATAGATTATAATAGAATAGAAAATAACAGAACAGTATAGAAAAAAAACAAAAGAAAAGAATAGAATAGAACAAATATAATCATCTTCTGAAATTCGAATTTCAAATAGAATACATTTGAATTTGAATACATAAGAAAAGAATAGAATAGAAAAAAAGAATAGAATAGACTATAATAGAATAGAAAAGAATAGAATTAAAAATAGAAAAGAGTAGAATGGAAAGAATATAACTATTTCCCAAAATTTAAATAGAATCAATTTGAATAGAATAGATTAGAATAGAATAGAAAATAACATAATAGTATAGAAAAAAAACAACAGAAATGAATAGAATAGAACAAATATAACCATCTTCCGAAATTCGAATTTCAAATAGAATAAATCTGAATTAGAATAGAATAGAAAAGAATAGAATAGAAAATAAAATAGAATAGAATAAACAAATAAAAAAAGAGTATAATTTAAAAAAACCTATAGAATAGAATAGATTTGAATAGAAAGAATATAACCATTTCCCAAAATTCTGCTGGTATGTAAACAAGGCAGATTGCCATTCTGTCAATACAGAAGGCATGGATCCTGTGTTCCTGTAAAGCAGGGACACAGATTTATGCCTTCCTCTAGTAAAAGCACCTCCCCCACCAGTGGCGGCCCATCCATTAGGGGCGCCCGAGTGCCGCCCCCCTCTGTCCACGGCCGCCACCCCCATGCTCTATCCACAGCCACTATTTTGACAGAAAACCGCCACCCCCTATTCATGCATCCGCCCCCTTTTTTGTTTGTTTATAGCGCAAAAAATAAATATCGCAGAGGTGATCAAATACCACCAAAAGAAAGATCTATTTGTGGTTAAAAAAGGACATCAATTATCTGGGTACAGCGTCGCACGACCGCGCAATTGTCATTTAACTACTTGCCGACCACCCGTCACAGATTTTGAAGGTGGTTTGGCTGCGCGAATTTCCGCGTGTTTCCCCAGTCACACCATCCCCCATACAGTTAGCAGTCTGCAGCGTGCACACATAGAGATCTCCTTTGCAGCGGTAGCATGCACACATAGAGATCTCCTTTGCAGCGGTAGCATGCACACATAGAGATCTCCTTTGCAGCGGTAGCGTGCACACATAGCTGTCCAGGTCCCGGACTGGCCATAGGGCACACCGGGCACTTGACCGTTGGGCCGGGGCCACCAGGCCACATGTGCTGGTGTGGCCAAAGCAGCTGGGCTGCTCCTTGAGCCCTTGCCATTCACCTGGCCTCTCCGTGGCCAGCCGGCCAGTTCCGTTACGCTGTCAGGCCGGGGGGGTGGAAACTACAGGTCATCTGTGACCATGACACGGGAGGGGATCTGGAGGAGACACCGGACCAGAAAGAAGGTAAGCTCCCCGTGTGCCTGGATAGGAGGAGCGGTGGGGCGGCTGCATAGAAGAATCAATCTCTCTATTCTGCTTCTGCAGCCTCTTAAAGCCCGCTTCTCCTCCTCTCTCTCCCGCATGCATTCAGAGGAAGATGGAGAGATTGATTCTTCTATAACCTCCCTTCCAGCTACTTTCTGCTGCCCCTCCTTTGCTCTCCACCCCCCCCCCCAGTGCTCTCAGACCCCCCCCCCCTGGGCTCTCAGGTCCCACCCATGTACTCTCCACCCCCCCCAGTGCTCCCTCCTGCTCTCCAGATACCCCAGTGCTCTTCGCCTCCCCTGTGCTTTCCAACCCCCAGTTCTCTCAGCCTCTCCCCAGTGCTCAAAGGCCCCCCACAATGTGCTCTCAGTCTCCCCCCCCATGCTCCTCCCCATGTTCTCAGGCTCCCCCTAGTGCTCTCAACCCCCCCAGTGCTCTCTGAGTTCCCCCCCAGTGCTCTCCCCCTGTGCTCTCCAGCCCCCCATCCCCCTGTGTTCTCAGCTCCCCCCACTCATGTGCTTTCTACACCCCCAGTGCTCTCTGACTTCCCCCTGTGCTCTCAGGCTCCCCCCCTCTGTGTTCTCAGCTCCCCCCCATGCTTTTCAGCCCCCTAGTCCTGTGCTATCAGACTCCCCCCAGTGCTCTCTGACTTCCCCCTGTGCTCTCCAACCCCCTGTGCTCTCAGGCTCCCCCCCTTCTGTGCTCTCCAGCCCCCCCCCCTCCAGTGCTCTCAGCTCCCGCCCATGCTTTTCAGCCCCCTACTGTGCTATCAGACTCCCCCCAGTGCTCTCCGCCCCCATGCTCCCAAGCGCCACCCCAGTGCTCTACAGCCCCCCCCCTGTGCTTTCTGCTCCCCATGATCTCCGGCCCCCCTATGCTCTCCAGCCCCCCCATGTTTACCAGCCCCCCACAGTACCCTTCACTCCCCCACGTTCTCCAGACCCCCCTATGCTCTCTTTGCAGCGGCAGCGTGCACGCACAGATGTCTCCTTTGCAGCGATAGCGTGCACACATAGATGTCTCCTTTACAGCGGCAGCGTGCACAAATAAATGTCTCCTTTACAGCGGCAGCGTGCACACATAGATGTCTCCTTTACAGCGGCAGTGTGCACGCATTGATGTCTCCTCTACAGCGGCAGTGTGCACACATAGATGTCTCCTTTGCAGCGGCAGTGTGCATGTACTGATGTCTCCTTTACAGCGGCAGCGTGCACTCATAGACGTCTCCTTTGCAGCGGCAGCATGCACACATAGATGTATCCGTTACAGCAGCAGCGTGCACACATAGATGTCTTTTTTGCAGCGGCAGCGTGCACACATAGATGTCTCCTTTGCAGCGATAGCGTGCACACATAGATGTCTCCTTTGCAGCGATAGCGTGCACACATAGATGTCTCCTTTACAGCGGCAGCGTGCACAAATAAATGTCTCCTTTACAGCGGCAGCGTGCATCCATAGATGTCTCCTTTACAGCGGCAGCGTGCACACATAGATGTCTCCTTTACAGCGGCAGTGTGCACGCATTGATGTCTCCTCTACAGCGGCAGTGTGCACACATAGATGTCTCCTTTGCAGCGGCAGTGTGCATGTACTGATGTCTCCTTTACAGTGGCAGCGTGCACTCATAGACGTCTCCTTTGCAGCGGCAGCATGCACACATAGATGTATCCGTTACAGCAGCAGCGTGCACACATAGATGTCTTTTTTGCAGCGGCAGCGTGCACACATAGATGTCTCCTTTGCAGCGATAGCGTGCACACATAGATGTCTCCTTTGCAGCGATAGCGTGCACACATAGATGTCTCCTTTACAGCGGCAGCGTGCACAAATAAATGTCTCTTTTACAGCGGCAGCGTGCATGCATAGATGTCTCCTTTACAGCGGCAGCGTGCACACATAGATGTCTCCTTTACAGCGGCAGTGTGCACGCATTGATGTCTCCTCTACAGCGGCAGTGTGCACACATAGATGTCTCCTTTGCAGCAGCAGCGTGCACTCATAGACGTCTCCTTTGCAGCGGCAGCGTGCACACATAGATGTCTCCTTTGCAGCAGCAGCGTGCACTCATAGACGTCGACTTTGCAGCGGCAGCGTGCACACATAGATGTCTCCTTTGCAGCGGCAGTGTGCATGTACTGATGTCTCCTTTACAGCGGCAGCGTGCACTCATAGACGTCTCCTTTGCAGCGGCAGCATGCACACATAGATGTATCCGTTACAGCAGCGCGTGCACACATAGATGTCTTTTTTGCAGCGGCAGCGTGCACACATAGATGTCTCCTTTGCAGCGATAGCGTGCACACATAGATGTCTTCTTTGCAGCGATAGCGTGCACACATAGATGTCTCCTTTACAGCGGCAGCGTGCACACATAGATGTCTCCTTTACAGCGGCAGCATGCAGACATAGATGTCTCCTTTGCAGCGGCAGCGTGCACACATAGATGTCTCCTTTACAGCGGCAGCGTGCACAAATAAATGTCTCCTTTACAGCGGCAGCGTGCATGCATAGATGTCTCCTTTACAGCGGCAGCGTGCACACATAGATGTCTCCTTTACAGCGGCAGTGTGCACGCATTGATGTCTGCTTTGCAGCGGCAGTGTGCACACATAGATGTCTCCTTTACAGCGGCAGTGTGCACACATAGATGTCTCCTTTGCAGCAGCAGCGTGCACACATAGATGTCTCCTTTGCAGCGGCAGTGTGCATGTACTAATGTTTCTTTTACAGCGGCAGCGTGCACACATAGATGTCTCCTTTGCAGCAGCAGCGTGCACACATAGATGTCTCCTTTGCAGCGGCAGTGTGCATGTACTAATGTTTCTTTTACAGCGGCAGCGTGCACACATAGATGTCTCCTTTGCAGCAGCAGCATGCACACATAAATGTCTCCTTTACAGCGGCAGCATGCACGCATAGATGTCTCCTTTGCAGCGGTAGCGTGCACACATAGATGTCTCCTTTGCAGCGATAGCGTGCACACATAGATGTCTCCTTTGCAGCGGCAGCGTGCACACATAGATGTCTCCTTTGCAGCAGCAGCGTGCACACATAGATGTCTCCTTTACAGCGGCAGCATGCACACATTGATGTCTCCTTTGCAGCAGTAGCATGCAGACATAGATGTCTCCTTTACAGCGGTAATGTGCACACACAGATGTCTCCTTTGCAGGGGCAGTGTGCACACATAGATGTCTCCTTTACAGCGGCAGCGCGCACACATAGATGTCTCCTTTACAGCGGCAGCGTGCACACATAGATGTCTCCTTTACAGCGGCAGCACACACATAGATGTCTCCTTTGCAGCGGTAGCGTGCACACATAGATGTCACCTTTGCAGCGGCAGCGTGCACACATAGATGTCTCCTTTGCAGCGGCAGCGTGCACACATTGATGTCTCCTTTGCAGCGGCAGCGTGCACACATAGATGTCTCCTTTGCAGCGGCAGCATGCACACATTGATGTCTCCTTTACAGCGGCAGCATGCACACATTGATGTCTCCTTTGCAGCAGTAGCATGCAGACATAGATGTCTCCTTTACAGCGGTAGCATGCACACACAGATGTCTCCTTTGCAGGGGCAGTGTGCACACATAGATGTCTCCTTTACAGGGGCAGTGTGCACACATTGATATCTCTTTGGCAACGTGCACACATATGCCTCGTTTCCACCGAGCGGATCGGTTCGGGTCGGATCGGTTTGGATGGCCTAGAATGGTCCGGCCTATTCAGGCGAGCGTTTCCACTGCAAGTCGGACCGACAGGGGCCATACGTGGGTTTAGAAAAAATGCCGTCATGGCGTCACACGTCCACCAATCAGTGTAAAGTATCGTAGCTCAGTCCTAACTGAACCATTCCATTTTCTATGGCCCCACATCTGAAGCAGGACCCTGAATGGAACGGTTTGGTTCGGTTGTATGGGCCGCTTTCATAATGGAAACACCCAAAATAGCGTACTGTACCAAACCGAACCGTTCCGCTCAGTGGAAACGAGACATTAGATGTCTCCTTTACAGCGGTAGCGTGCACACACAGATGTCTTCTTTGCAGCGGTAGCGTGCACACATAGACGACTCCTTTGCAGCGGTAGCGTGCACACATAGATGTCTCCTTTGCAGCGGCATCATGCACACATAGATGTCTTCTTTGCAGTGGCAGCGTGCACACATAGATGTCTCCTTTACAGTGGTAGCATGCACACACAGATGTCTTCTTTGCATCGGTAGTGTGCACACATAGATGTCTCCTTTGCATCGGTAGTGTGCACACATAGATGTCTCCTTTGCATCGGTAGTGTGCACACATAGATGTCTCCTTTGCATCGGTAGTGTGCACACATAGATGTCTCCTTTGCATCGGTAGTGTGCACACATAGATGTCTCCTTTGCATTGGTAGCGTGCACACATAGATGTCTTCTCCTTTGCAGCGGCAGCGTGCACACATAGATGTCTCCTTTGCATTGGTAGCGTGCACACATAGATGTCTTCTCCTTTGCAGCGGCAGCATGCACGCATAGATGTCTTCTCCTTTTCAGCGGCAGCATGCACACATAGACGACTCCTTTGCAGCGGTAGCGTGCACACAAAACAAAAAAAAATTTAAAAAACAAACATTTTTTTTTAAAAATAGAAGTTCAAACATTTTTCCACTCCATCCAAACCTGAAAAAAAATCATGTCAACTGTTCCAATGTTAATGACTTTATTTAAACTACAAACTTGCTGGAATGACACGAATGTCTCCATTTCACCCCTCCCCCACACCTGCAGAGAATTCGCTGTGTTCTCTTCACATGGCGCCTGTCGATGGGAAATCTATGGGAATCACATATATTCTAATCCCAGACTTTCTGGCAGAAGAAAACGATCGCTGCACATTATACTGTTACTTCCAGCGTTTAGCGGATTGTGTTTATTGGGCTAAACAAAAAAAATGAGCTCCGATGTTATCTTTCCGAAAGACGGCGCATCTTCTTTAAGGGTTTGGCTGCCACCTTGTGGAGGACTTGTTAGGTATTCTCCAGTCTGTGCCAAGGCAGGAAGGGGTGGAACGGGCAGACAAATAGAACCAAATCAAATATTTCTTCAAAAATCTAGTTCAGCGAGCTGCGTCATATTCTGTATACACCGTGGTGTATTTTGGTTTTGTGCCACCCTAGGCAAGACTAAAATCAAGTGCCCCCCCCCTCCCCGCCAGCGAGTCCCACCCCATCCGCTTTAAAATTGCACTCACATGCACTCACATGCAGTGGCGACAAACAGCATACATTTTATTATCTATAGGCAAGGCTTTAAAAGTCTTTATAGGTCACCACTTTAAATTTGCAGAGGAGGTCTAGTAATAGAATTGCTGCCCATGATCTGACGTTCGCGGTGATACCTCACATGTGTGGGGCGATCGCTGTTTGTGTGCGGGACCGACATGTGCATTCGCATGTGCGAGCACGGGAGGACGGGGGCACTTTACTGTTTTTTGTTTTTTTAATTATCAATTTATTAGTATTTTATTTTTATTTTTTTACACAGTTGCTTTCATATTTTTTTTTTTGGATCACTTTTTAATTGCTGTCACAAATAATGTAAACATCCTTATGTCAGTAATAGTCAGTGACAGGTCCTCTTTATGGAGAAATCTGGGAGTCTATAAGACCCCAAATCTCTCCTCTGCACTTCAAGCCTTCAAAACACCAAGATCTCTGTTTTTGAATGCTTTTGATTTTTTTTTTTTAAATGGCGCCGATGGTTTCCGAGTAAGAAGCGATGTCATGTCATTGCTTCTGGGTTACTATTACAAACAGCCAATCAAAGCTGATTCTAGCCAGCCAACAGATGCGCCGGCTGTCGCTCGGGTCTTCTGGTGCGACAGGAGAGCCTGAGAGAGCCATGGAAGGCGGCGGGAGGTGGGGAGTCCTCTCCTGATGCTTGTAATAGCAATCCCACAGCTAGTTAGCCGCTCCAGTTGCTATTACAATTGAATGTTATTAAAAATTCCCTTTCCTTTTCAATCTGCAGCTGCTGTAATTTTCTGTAAAAAGCAATATGGCCACCTGGAGGCGCTCTGTACACAGATGATATACAGTCCACCCCCCACCCCCACCCCACCCCCGAAATTTAGCCTTTGGAGAGATTACTTTAACCACTTCAACACCGGGCACTTTCACCCGCTTCCTGCCCAGGACACTTTCAGTGCTGTCACACTTTGAATGACAAATGCGCAGTAATGCAACGCTGTACCCAAATGACATATATAATCACTTCTTTCACACAAATAGAGCTTTCTTCTGGTGGTATTTAAAGCCCCCCCCCAAAAAAAAAATAAAATCCAGCAGCTACACATACTGCAACTGCTGGCATTTAACAATGGGACACTTACCTGTCCTGGAGTCCAGCGATGTTGGCCCCGCAGCTGATGTTTTCATCAGCTGTCGGGTGCTGCCGCCGCCATTGCGGGTGAGGGTACCCAGCAGTGTAGCCTTACGGCTTCACGCCGGGAACCCTACTGCGCATGCAAGAGGCCCCGCTCCTCTCTCCTACTGGCCGGGCGACAGGGAGAGGAGGAGGGAGGTGGAGCGAGCCCCGCGGTGACGTCACGGGCCGCGGCCCGGACTCCCGGAAGTGGGAACAGGATACCTGTCAAAGACATCCTGTCCACCCTCCCACCCCCCCCACCCCCCCTGAAAGGGTGGAACTCCACTTTAATCACTGCTGGGGTTTTTATTTTTTGCTAAAGAAGCAAAAAGCCCCGAAAACAAAAAAAAAAACAAAAAACATTTTTCATAGTTTTTTATTACAGTTTGCAAACAGATCATTTTTCTCCTTCACGGATGTGTGCTGATGAGGCTGCACTGATAAGTGGCACTGATGAGGAGGCTCTGATAGGTGGCACTGATGGGCACTGATGGGCTCTGATAGGTGGCACTGATGGGCTCTGATAGGTGGCACTGATGGGCTCTGATAGGTGGCACTGATGGGCTTTGATAGGTGGCACTGATGGGCTCTGATAGGTGGCACTGATGGGCACTGATGGGCTCTGATAGGTGGCACTGATGGGCTCTGATAGGTGGCACTGATGGGCTCTGATAGGTGGCACTGATGGGCACTGATGGGCTCTGATAGGTGGCACTGATGGGCTCTGATAGGTGGCACTGATGGGCTCTGATGGGTGGCACTAATGGGCATTGATGAGGCAGCACTCATGGGCTCTAAAAGGTGGCACTGATGGGCACCGATAGGCAGCACTGATAAGTGGCACTGGTAGGCAGCACTGATAGGTGACACTGATGATACAGTAATATACAATGTAACACTAACATATAATCACACACATAGGTTGGACTTGATGGACTTGTGTCTTTTTTCAACCTCACCTACTATGTAACTATGGTGAGACATTGATGGGCACTGATTGGCAGCAATCCCAGACCCCAGATCCCTCCATAAAGAGTACCTGTCACTGCCTCTTACTGTCACAAGGGATGTTTACATTCCCTCTGACAGCAATAAAAGTGATCAGAATTTTTTTTTAAAGAGACAGTGTAAAAAAATGAAGGAAAATAAAGAAAAAAGAAAAATGTAACGCCCCCCATCCCTCCATGCTCACACGCAGAAGCGAACGCATACGTAAGTCACGAACACAAATGTAAACAGTGTTCAAACCACACATGTGAGGTATCGCCGCGATCGTCAGAGCGAGAGCTGTCTCTCTAAACTGGTAACCTGTAGACATTTTTAAAGCGCAGCCTATGGAGATTTTTAAGTACTGAAGTTTGTGGCTATTCCACGAGTGTGTGCCATTTTAAAGAATAACATTGGGGTGCTGTGTAATATGCAGGGGGGGGCTATGTAATATGCAGGGGGGCTGTGTAATATGCAGGGGGGGCTATGTAATATGCAGGGGGGGCTGTGTGATTTGCAGGGGGGGCTATGTAATATGCAGTGGGGGGCTGTGTGATGTGCAGGGGGGCTGTGTAATATGCTGTAGGGGCTGTGTGATGTGCAGGGGGGGCTGTGTAATATGCAGGGGGGGGCTGTGTGATGTGCAGGGGGGCTGTGTGATGTGCAGGGGGGCTGTGTGATGTGCAGGGGGGGCTGTGTAATGTGCAGGGGGTGCTGTGCAATGTAAAGGGGTCCAGAGGTGCGGGGCTGTGCAATATAAAGGGGTTCAGATTATTATCTTAATTTTTTAGCAGGTGAATGCGGCCCTCCATGCATTCACATACATTGAATTCGGCCCTTAACCGGAAAAAGGATGCTGACCCCTTCAATTCCCTTCTGAAACTCACCCTTCCAATACAATAATGGCACATCGCCACCTACAGGTGGGAAGGCTAACTGCATCAGCCTAGACGTGCTCCTGGTTGGTATCCACCGCACGTGTATGGAGCGGACACAGGTACGGGGGTAGGCCTCATGCTCTCTCGCCTCCTTTTATGTCTTATACATATCTACATCTATTTATTGCAGCGATTTTACCTCCGCTCTACAGACAACATTATTATTCCGGCTTTAAATTGCTTGGTGATGACGGTACCAAGGGAGGTTTTTCCCTCTAAGAAGATTATAGTCTTTCTACTCTCTTCTAACGATGATGGCGGCAGTAACTGGAAAAACACACTTCTTCGGCTCTCTTGAAATAATGTAGCGAGAGCGGGAACACATTTCCTTCTACTCAGAAGTCCCGGGATCTGCTGATGAAAGGAACTATTTTCTCATTTTGCGTTTTATTCCAACATTTGCCTTTTTTTTTTCTGTGACTGTCACTTTTACTGTCTTGCATTTCCACATTTGAACCATTGCATTTCATACAGCAATTCAGGCTTGTTGCTGGACTCTGACACTCAGGGGAACGTGCCCCAGGTCTTCTACTGAGCGCCCCCTGGTGCCCTATGAGATAATCATTTCTATGTGTAGCGCACCCCCGAAAGAGCAGCTGGTGAACTTGGCCCTATTCCACCAGTCAGAACACACACAGCCAGGCACATAGCATTTTATTCAATCTTTCACTGGCTCAAAGGAACAGTCTAGGGGGTGTCTTTTCTTTTTTTTCTGGCGGGGGAGGAGATTTATTGGAACCTGAGGCGTAACTAGAACCTTCAGGGTCTGAGTGCAAGAAACCACAAAGGGCCCCCCTGACCACCAGGGCCCTTTCCATTGGTCCCAGGGCCTTTTTTTACAAGCCCCAGTGCCCTTCCCTTTGAGCCCGGGGCCCTTCCCACTGATCACAGGGCCTTTTACTCCAATCGCTGGGCCCTTTATAAGCCCCAGTTCAAACTGCTGCGACTTATCATGTGACTTGCAGCACAAAGTCGCGCGACAAGTCAAAACACATTAATTTCAATGGTAGCCATCTTAATCAACGCTACTCAAGTCGCAGTGACAAAAAAAAAGGTTCCTGCACTACTTTTGCAATGTTAAATCACAAAAGCCACAGGCAAGTCGCAAGGAAGTGTCAAGGAAATGGCAAGCAAGTCGCAAAGAAATCAGGCGGAAATCACAAGCAAGCCACACAACTTTGGGGTTGCAGCAGTGTAAACCGTACGGTCCTGCAGCGGGATCCTTTCACATGTTCTGCAGCAGCCTCCTTCCTCCCGTCTTGGGGCCCCACCACAGCGTGGCTGAATGCCAGGGCCCGGTCGCAAGTGCGACCTTTGCGACCCTGGTAGTTCCACCACTGATTGGACTGACTGACCGCTTTAAGGACTTTTCTCTAGCTTGCTGAGCTATGCCAAAATGTCCCACAGAATCTACTGGTGGCAGGAGAACAATGTGAATATATTTAAGTCCTGTAAGCTGTGAGGTGGGGCTTCCATGGATCAGACTTATTTTTCCAGCACATCCCACAGATACTTGATTGGATTGAGATGTGGAGGCCAAGTCTACACCTCCAACTTGTTGTGTTCCTCAAACCATTTTTGCAGTGTGCCAGGAAACATCATCCGGCTGAAAGAGGCCACTGCCACCAGGGAATACTGTTTCATGAAGGGGTGTACTTGGTCATCAACAATGTTTAGGTAGGTGGTACGTCCACATGGATGGCAGGAGCCAAGGATTCCCAGCAGAACATTGCCCAAAGCATCACACTGCCTCCACCAGCTTGTCTTCTTCCCATACTGCATCCTGGTGCCATCTCTTCCCCAGGTAAGTGATGCACACGCTCCCGGCCATCCACATGATGGAAAAGAAAACGTCATTCATTAGAGCAGATCACCTTCTTCCATTGCTCCGTGCTCTGGTTCTGATGCTCATGTGCCCATTGTAGGTGCTTTTGGCTGTGGACACGGGTCATCATGGGCACCCTGACCAGTCTATGGTTATGCAGCCCCATACACAACAAACTGCGATACTCTGTGTGTTCTGACACCTTTCTATCATAACCAACATTCATTTTTCACCAATTTGAGCTCCAGGAGCTCTTCTATTGGAGCGGACAACACAGGTCAGCCTTCCCTCTCCACCTCCATCAATGAGCCTTCCCTTCCCACCTCCATCAATGAGCCTTCCCTCCCGACCTCCATCAATGAGCCTTCCCTTCCCACCTCCATCAATGATCCTTCCCTCCCCCACCTCGATCAATGAGCCTTCCCTCCCCACCTCCATCAATGAGCCTTCCCCTTCCCCTCCATCAATGAGCCTTCCCCTTCCCCTCCATCAATGAGCCTTCCCCTCCACCTCCATCAATGAGCCTTCCCTCCCTACCTCCATCAATGAGCCTTCCCCTCCACCTCCATCAATGAGGCTCCCTCCTTCCCTGCCCACCTTCATCAATGAGCCTTCCCTCCCCACCTCCATTGATGAGCCTTCCCTCCCCTCCCCCATCAATGAACCTTCCCCACCAACATCAATGAGCCTTCTCTCCCCACCCCATCAATGAGTCTTCCCTCCTCACCTCCATTAATGAACCTTCCCTCCCCACCTCCATCAATGAGCCTTCCCTCCCCACCTCCAGAAACGTGTCTTCCCTCCCCATCTCCATCAATGAGCCCCCCCCACCTCCACCAATGAGCCTCGCCCCCACCTTCATCAATGAACCTTCCCTCCCCATCTCCATCAGTGAGCCTTCCCTCCCCACCTCCATCAATGACCCTCCCGTCACCACCCCCATTAATTAGCTTTCCCCCCGCCTCCATCAATGAGCCTTCCCTCCCCACCTCCATCAATGAGCCTTCCCTCCCCACCTCCATCAATAACCCTCCCGTCCCCACCTCCATCAAGGAGCCTTCCCTCCTCACCTCCATCAAGGAGCCTTCCCTCCCCACCTCCATCAAGGAGCCTTGGCTTCACATGACCCTGTCGTCGGTTGGCCATTTCTCCTTCCTTGGAGCACTTTTGATGATTGCTGACCACTGCAGACCGGGAACATCCCACAGGAGCTGCAGTTCTGGAGTTTCTCTAAACCAGTCGTCTAGAGATTACAGTTTGGTCCTTGTCCCTGAAATCTTTACAATGGTCCATTTTTTTTTAGCTTTCTCTGCACATCAACTTCAGGGACAACATGTTCACTTGCTGCCTAATATATACTACCCACTGTAAGGTGCCATTGTAATGAGATAATCGATGTTATTCATTTCACCGATCAGTGTTCATCATTTAATGAGTGATCAGTGCACCAGTGGGGAAAATAATTATTTGATCCCCTGCAGATTTTGTAAGTTTTCCCACTTACAAAGAAATGAAGGGTGTATAATTTGTATCATAGGTGTATTTTAAATGACAGAGACAGAATATCAGCCAAAAATCCAGAAAAAAAACACATGATACAGATGTTATACATTGAGTTGCAGTTCAGTGAGTAAAATAAGTATTTGATCCCCTAACAACCAACAATAATTCAGCCTCCCTCAGACTGGCTACAGTAGGTGCTCGTGTGGTACACAGATTAGGCCTCTCAATTTAAGAAGGTGCTCCTAATGACAACTCGTTATGTGTATTGACAGATTCTGGTGGTAGGGTTCTCAATTCTTAGAAGGACAGAGAGGGTAATCTGTAACCAAGACCTGAAGTGCCGAACAGTATGTTGTCTACCGGGCGCTCGGGTTCGGCACATCACGGATCTTGTGGACAGATTACTGGGAGGGGCTGGGGAAGACCCGGCTGTCATGGTGCACGTTGGCACCAATGACAAAGTCAGAGGCAGATGGAGTGTCCTAAAGAACGATTTTAGGGACTTAGGAGCTAAATTGAGGAAAAGGACCTCCAAGGTAGATCGAGCCACACCAGAAAGGAAGAGGGAGATTAGGGAAGTAAACAAGTGGCTGAAGAGCTGGTGTAGTAAGGAGGGGTTTGGGTTCCTGGAGGACTGGGCCGACTTCTCATTCGATAACCGATACTAAATGAGGAGGAGGGTGCAGATCTGCTGGGAATGAAGATGGCCAAAAAGTTAGAGGGGTTTTTAAACTAGGCGATGGGGGGGAGGGTCCAGAGGCAGAGATAGCCAGCGCGGAAGATATTCTAGAGGGTAGTGTTGGGGGCATTAGTGGTAGGTTGACCAAAGCACAAAAACACAAGGTAAGTATAGTAGCAAGTCCTAGTTGCAATCTGGAAACACCCAATAAGGGGATAATATGCGACCGGTCTAAACTATGTGGCATGTTCACCAATGCCAGGAGCATGGCAGACAAGATGGGGGAACTAGAGATACTGTTGTACGAGGAGGATTTGGATTTTGTGGGAATTTCAGAGACCTGGTTCAACAGCTCTCATGATTGGCTGGCAAACATTCAAGGGTATACCCTTTACCGCAAGGATAGAGAGTTACCCTCTTAGTTACCTTAAAAGGGGGAGGGGTATGCCTATATATCAAGAATAATGTACAAGTGAATGTGAGAGATGACATCACTGAGGGAGCTAGAGAGGAGGTGGAATCCTTATGGGTAGAGCTCCAAAGGGATGAAGCTAAGGGGACAATAATACTGGGAGTATGCTATAGGCCCCCTAACCTGAGGGAGGAAGTGGAGACGGATCTCCTATCACAAATTGGATTAGCAGCAAGGATGGGAAGTGTTATCATAATGGGGGATTTTAATTATCCAGACATAGACTGGGCGGAGGGAACTGCGCATTCATTTAAGGCTCGCCAGTTCCTTAATGTCTTGCAGGACAATTTTATGAGTCAGATGGTAGACGCACCAACTAGAAATAAAACATTACTGGATCTACTGATTACCAACAATACAGACCTGATCACAGATGTGGAAATACGGGGCAGCAATCACAGGTCAATTAGTTTCAGTATAAATCACACAAATAGGAAACATAAAGGGAATACAAAGACACTGAATTTCAAAAGAGCCAACTTCCCTAAAATACAAACCTTGCTAAAAGGCATAAATTGGGATAAAATATTAGGAACAAAGAATACGGAGGAGAGATGGGTTTGCTTTAAGAGTATATTAAATAAGGGCATTAGCCAATGTATCCCATTGGGTAATAAATTTAAAAGGGCGAACAAAAGTCCTGGATGGCTTAACTCCAATGTAAAAATGCATATAAAAGCAAAGGAGAAGGCCTTCAAAAAATACAAGGTTGAGGGATCATCCTCAGCATTCAGACTTTATAAAGAATGCAACAAAAAATGTAAGGGTGCAATTAGGACAGCTAAGATAGAACATGAAAGACACATAGCGGAGGAGAGCAAAAAAAATCCCAAGAAATTCTTTAAGTATGTAAACAGTAAAAAAGGGAGGACTGACTATATTGGCCCCATAAAGAATGAGGAAGGACATTTGGTTACAAAGGATGGGGAGATGGCGAAGGTATTGAATTTATTCTTCTCCTCAGTCTTCACGAGTGAATCGGGGGGCTTCAGTAACCAAAACTGCAGTGTTTATCCTCATGACACAACACAGGAAGCACCTCCATGGTTAACAGAGGACAGAATTAAAATTAGAATTGAGAAACTTAACATTAATAAATCACCGGGACCTGATTGCCAGACCATTGTTCCTAATTTTTACAGACAGTCTACTGACTGGAATGGTACCAGCTGATTGGAAAAAAGCCAATGTAGCACCAATATTTAAAAAGGGCCCAAAATACATCCCTGGGAATTACAGACCAGTTAGCCTAACATCAATAGTATGTAAACTCTTGGAGGAGATGATAAGGGACTATATACAAGATTTTAGTAATGAGAACGGTATAATTAGCAGTAATCAGCATGGATTCTTGCCAAACCAATCTACTAACCTTCTATGAGGAGGTGAGTTGCCATCTAGATAAAGGAAGGCCCGTAGACGTGGTGTATCTGGATTTTGCAAAAGCATTTGACACAGTTCCCCATAAACGTTTACTGTACAAAATAAGGTCCGTTGGCATGGACCATAGGGTGAGTACATGGATTGAAAACTGGCTACAAGGGCGTGTTCAGAGGGTGGTGATAAATGGGGAGTACTAGGAATGGTCAGGGGTGGGTAGTGGGGTTCCCCAGGGTTCTGTGCTGGGACCAATCCTATTTAATTTGTTCATAAACGATCTGGAGGATGGGATAAACAGTTCAATCTCTGTATTTGCAGACGATACTAAGCTAAGCAGGGCAATAACTTCTCAGCAGGATGAAACCTTGCAAAAAGACCTGAACAAATTAATGGGCTGGGCAACTACATGGCAGATGAGGTTCAATGTAGAAAAATGTAAAGTAATGCATTTGGGTGGCAAAAATATGAATGCAATCTATAGACTGGGGGGAGAACCTCTGGGGGAATCTAGGATGGAAAAGGACCTGGGGGTCCTAGTAGATGATAGGCTCAGCAATGCCAATCTGCTGCTAAGAAAGCAAACAGAATATTGGCATTAAAAAGGGGATCAACTCCAGAGATAAAGCGATAGTTCTCCCGCTCTACAAGACTCTGGTCCGGCCGCACCTAGAGTATGCTGTCCAGTTCTGGGCACCAGTCCTCAGGAAGGATGTACTGGAAATGGAGTACAAAGAAGGGCAACAAAGCTGATAAAGGGTCTGGAGGATATTAGTTATGAGGAAAGGTTGGGAGCACTGAACTTATTCTCTCTGGAGAAGAGAGGCTTGAGAGGGGATATGATTTCAATATACAAATACCGTACTGGTGATCCTACAATAGAAATAAAACTTTTTCGCAGAAGAGAGTTTAACAAGACTCGTGGCCACTGATTAAAATTAGAAGAAAAGAGGTTTAACCTTAAACTATGTAGAGGGTTCTTTACTGTAAGAGCGGCAAGGATGTGGAATTCCCTTCCACAGGCGGTGGTCTCAGCGGGGAGCATCGATAGTTTCAAGAAACTATTAGATAAGCACCTAAATGAACGCAACATACAGGGATATACAATGTAATACTGACACGTAATCACACACATAGGTTGGACTTGATGGACTTGTGTCTTTTTTCAACCTCACCTACTATGTAACTATGTATAAAAGAAGCCTGTCCACAGAATCTCTTTCTTCCATTCAAACATCACCATCATGGGCAAGACCTAGAGGGGTCAAAGGACGTCAGGGGCAAGATTGTAGAAACGCACAAGGCTGCAATGGGCTACAAGACCATCAGCAAGAAGCTTGGTGAGGAGATAACTGTTGGAGCGATTATTCATGAATGGAAGAAATACGAAATAATCATCACTCGCCCTCAGTCTGGAGCTCCATGCAAGATTTCTCCTCATGGGGTGAGGATGATCATGATAAAAGTGAGGGATCAGCCCAGAACTACACGGAAGGAGCTTGTGAATAATCTCAAGCCAATTGGCACCACAGTCACCAAGCAAACCATTGGTAACACAATACGCCGCCATGGATTGAAATCCTGCAGCGCCAGCAAGGACCCCCTTCTCAAGAAGGCATATATACTGGCCCATCTGAAGTTTGCCAATGAACATCTAAATGATTCAGAGATGGATTGTGAGAAAGTGCTGTGGTCAGATGAGACCAAAATTGAGCTCTTTGGCATTAACTCGACTAGCTGTGTTTGGAGGAAGAAAAATGCTGACTATGACCCTAACAACACCATCCCTACAGTCAAGCAAGGAGGTGGAAACATGACGCTTTGGGGCTGTTTCTCTGCTAAAGGTACAGGCCAACTTTGCCGCATTGAGGGGCCAATAGACAGGGCCCATGTATTGTAAAATCTTGGATGAGAACCTTCTTCCCTCAGCCAGAACACTGAAGACTGACAACGACCCAAAACATACCGCCAAGGCAACAAAGGAGTGGCTCAAGAAGAAGCACATTAAGGTCATGGAGTGGCCTAGTCAGTCTCCAGACCTTAATCCTATAGAAACTTTATGGAGGGAGCTGAAACTTCGAGTTGCCAAGAGACAGAAACCTTAAGGATTTAGAGAAGATCTGTAAAGAAACGTGGACCAAAATCCCTCCCGAGATGTGTGCAAACCTGATCACCAACTACAAGAAACATCTGACCTCTGTGCTTGCTAACAAGGGTTTCTCCACCAACTACTAAGTCATGTTTTGCTTGGGAATCAAATACTTATTTTACTCACTAAACTGCAACTCAATTTATAACATTCGTATCAAGTGTTTTTTCTGGATTTCTGGTTGATATTCTGTCTCTATCACTCAAAATACACCTATGATAAAAAATGTTAGACCCTTTATTCCTTTGTAAGTGGGCAAACTTACAAAATCTGCAGGGGATCAAATCATTATTTTCCCCCACTGTATATCCTGAACCCCTGGGGCACAGTTGGGCAATGTTATAGCCTTTCTACAGCTTGGTAATGCCCACATTGGTAAGGTACCTGAAATAGAGCCAGATCTCGGAATGGCTCAGCGGGAAGGTTAAATCTCATCCTGGACCTTCCAATAATACCGACAGGTATCTGTGTGTAATGATTGGAAATAATTACAGATTCCTGCCGACAAAATATAAACCTCGAGCCAACATTACCCTTTGTGGTACCATGTGCCCCCCCCCCCCCCCTTGTGTTGTGTTGAAAGCCATCAAGTATTTAGACTAAACAAAGGACGTGATTTACACATCACACACCAGCAGACGTCGATGACTTGTCACCAGCCGTCCTGATGGTTATTGAATACTTTGGGAGGTCAGACCTTGCTGACAGAGGAGGGCTCTGATTGTTTTTGCTCTTTAGTGATAGTGTACAAATCTATTAACACCAGTCTGGAGAGGATTGGAAGTGTTACATATGACAGGATTAGGAATTATATACAATTTTATAATAATATAATATAATATAATATAATATAATATAAAGAGTGACATATACAGTAACAGGATTAGGAATTATATTATACCATGTTATAATAATATTATATAATTAAATAAATTTGAAGTGTGACATATGACAGGATTCTGAATTTTATATCCAATGTTATAATAATATAATATAATATAATATAATATAACAAAAATACACTTGAAGTGTGACATATGACAGGATTAGAAATTATATACTATGTTATAATAATATAATAAAATACATTTTATGACATATGACAGGATTAGGAATCATATACAATGTTATTATAATAAAAAATAATATAATATTACCATCAGTCTGGTGAGGATTTGGAGTGTGACATATGACAGGATTAGGAATGAAGGAATTATATACAGTGTTATAATAGTGATAATGAATATCTATATCTATTAAATCAGGTATGTGAGATTATTATTGTGATAGTCATAGCCAAGTGTACAAATATATACCGAATAGCCATAACGTTCTGACTACTGAATAAAAGTAAATAACATTGATTATCTCATTAAAATGACATCTGAAAGTGGGTGGGATATATTAGGTAGCCAGTGAAAATGTTGTCCCTGAAATTGATGTGTTGAAAGCAGAAAAAAACACAAGTGTAAGGATTTGAGGGACTTTGACAAGGACCAACTCCAAAACTGCAGTTCTTGTGGGATGTTCCCGGTCTTGCGGTGGTTAGGACCGACCTAAAGTGCTCCAGGGAAGGAAAACCGGCCAACCGGAGACAGGGTTATGGGCAGTCAAGGCTTTTTTATGGAGTTGGGGAGGGAAGGCTCATTGATGGAGGTGGGGAGGGAAGGGTCATTGATGGAGGTGGGGAGAGAAGGCTTATTGATGAAGGTGGAGGGGAAGGCTCATTGATGGAGGTGGGGAGGGAATAATCATTGATGGAGGTGAGCAGCCAAGGCTTATTGATTCGAGGTAGTGGGGATAAAGGTCCATTGATGGAGGTGAGGGGGAAAGGTTTATTGATTGAGGTGGGGAGGGGAAGCTCATTAATGGAGGTGGGGAAGGAAGAATCATTGATGGAGGCGAGCGGCCAAGGCTTGTTGATTCGAGGTAGTGAGGGGTGGGGAGGCTCATTGATGGAGGTGGTGATGAAGGCCCATAGATGGAGGTGAGGGGGGAAGGCTCTTTGATGAAGGTGGGGAGGGGAGGCTCATTGATGGAGGTGGGGGGGGGCTCATTGATGGAGGTGGGGAGGGAGGGCTCATTGATGGAGGTGAGGAGGGATAAATCATTGATGGAGGTGAGGAGGGAAGAATCACTGATGGAGGTGGGGAGGGAAGGCTCATTGATGGGGATGAGGAGGGAAGAATCATTGATGGGGATGGGGAGGGAAGGTTTATTGATGGAGGTGGGGAGGGAAGGCTTGTTGATGGAGGTGGGGAAGGAAGGCTCAATAATGGGGGTTGGGAGGGAAGGCTTGTTGATGGAGATGGGAGAGGGGGATCATTGATGGAAGACTCATAACTGGAGGTGGGGGGGCTCATTGATGGAGGTGGGGGGGGCTCATTAATGGAGGTGGGTTGGGAGGCTTATTGATGGAGGTGGGGAGGAAAGGCTCATTGATGGAAGTGGGGGGGCTGGCCTGTGTAGTCTGATCCAAGAGAAGAATAGGAGAGCTACTGTAACTCAGATTGCTGGAAAAGTGAATGCTGGTTCTGACAGAAAGGTGTCAGATCACACAGAGCATCGCAGTTTGTTGTGTATGGGTCTGTGTAGCTGCAAGCATTAGAAATTCTGTGGGACATTTTGGTGCAGCTCAGCAAGCTAGAGAAGAGTCCTCAAAATGTTCAGTTCTGGGGTATCCCATGCTCCTTTATCCAATATAAGTTCTATATTCCATTAAAACCCTAAAAATATATCCCTTTACTGTTCCATGGAGCCAGTGAAAGAGTGAAGAAAATGCTATGTGCCTGGCTGTGGGTGCCCTAACTGGGGTAATAAAGATAAGTTCACCAGCAGCTCTCTAGGGGGTGCTCTAGATTACCATGGGTCCTCATCTTGCCTCTTCGGTTTGACCTTCTGGAACTCCGAGAACCACCACCTCTCTTATCCTAAATGGGACCTCTAGTCTCCCCATTTACAGATCTCTGGTGATTTCTAAATTAAGCACCCCACAATTCAAGTAAGAAGGTGGGAGGTAATTTGGGGGTGGGGGGGCTGGGTAATGGCACCATGTTACCTGTTATACTCTAAATATAGTTGAAACAAGAAACATGCTGTGAAAGTTTGACTTACCCTTTAAAACATCATATTTATGTACAGTATGTGCTGTCAAGGGTATTGCTAGACCCCGGAACTCCGGGAACGTGCCCCAGGTCCTCTGGTCTTCTACCGAGTGCCCCAGGTGCCCTTTGAGATATGGAGATGATACTTTTTATGCAATATAAAGCTTTGAAACATTGTATCATTTACTTTTCAATCCATTAATTAGTTTGTCATCGTAATGTGATCGATTTTCAGTAACAAAGATTATATTAATATTAGATAATGATTTGATCCAAAGTGGTCCTCATGGTGTCCCACCAGCCCTCCAACATTTTGAGTTGTGTGCTGTAAATCTTGAACATTAATCTCTGTCTGTGCAGATTGTATATATAAATATATATATAAAATGTAAAATCATTACACAGCCAAATGACTTCTTATGTTACTTTTACTGGTGGCAATTGCATGTTGTTTTTGGCTTTGGCTGAAATCCCACCTGAGCCGGATTGAACATTCGCTATGTTTGTAGAAGAACGTTCCTCCATTTTGGAGCGCTCTAATCACTAACACGTGTCGGAGATTCGGGGCCCCAGATGTTTCTGGTATTTAGGCCTCGTATGCAGGGAAGAGAAGGGTGGAAAACAAGGCTGAACATTGTCCTGGCTGTCAACACGTCAAGGTCAGGCCTGTCAAACCTCATAGGAGGAGCCGTGCTAATTTGGTGGCTCTGTCTGTCTCGGCACCCTACCACCGACGTGGTATCAGTACTGCGAATAGAGGATCAGCTGGTGGAAAGATCCATTCATTGGCATTGAATGGTCGGGGAGTGGCCAGAAAACTGCCAGACAATGAGCTACTTATTGACCTTTAGGTCATCGAGGCTTGTATTTATAAAAGAAAAGGTAGGAGTTACAGTGCCTTGAAAAAGTATTCATACCCCTTGAAATTTCCCTATTTTGTCATGTTACAACCAAAAACGTAAATGTATTTTATTGGGATTTTATGCGATAGACCAACACAAAGTGGCACATAATTGTGAAGTGGAAGGAAAATGATAAATGGTTTTCAATATTTTTTACAAATAAATATGTGAAAAGTGTGGGGGGGTGGCATTTGTATTCAGCCCCCTTTACTCTGATACTCCTAACTAAAAGTGGAACCAATTGCCTTACCTAATTAGTAAATAGAGTCCACCTGTGTGTAATTTAATCTCAGTATGAATACAGCTGGTCTGTGAAGCCCTCCGAGGTTTGTTAGAGAACCTTAGTAAACAAGCAGCATCACGAAGGCCAAGGAACACACCAGACAGGTCAGGGATAAAGTTGTGGAGAAGTATAAAGCCGGGTTAGGCTATAAAAAAAATATCCCAAGCTTTGAACATCTCACGGAGCTCTGTTCAATCCATCATCGGAAAATGGAAAGAGTATGGCACAACTGCAAACCTACCAAGACATGGCCGTCCACCTAAACTGACCGGCCCGGCAAGGAGAGCATTCATCAGAGGAGAGCCAAGAGGTCCATGGTAACTCTGGAGGAGCTGCAGAGATCCACAGCTCAGGTGGAAGAATCTGTCCACAGGACAACTATTAGTCGTGTTCTCCACAAATCTGCCCTTTATGGAAGAGTGGCAAGAAGAAAGCCATTGTTGAAAGCCATAAGAAGTCCGGTTTGCAGATTGCGAGAAGCCATGTGGAAGAAGGTGCTCTGGTCAGATGAGACCAAAATGTAACTTTTTGGCCTAAAAGCAAAACACTATGTGTGGCGGAAAACTAATGCCGCGTACACACGGTCGGACTTTACGGCGGACTTTGCCCGGCGGATTTTTCGACGTACTTTCCGACGGACTTTGTGAATGAACGGACTTGCCTACACACAATCCACCAAAGTCCGTCGAATTCGTACGTGATGACGTACGACCGGACTAAAACAAGGAAGTTCATAGCCAGTAGCCAATAGCTGCCCTAGCGTGCCTTTTTGTCCGTCGAACTAGCATACAGACGAGCGGACTTTTCGACCGGACTCGATTTCAACGGATACATTTTAAACAAGTTTAAAATCTAAGTCCGTCCAACTTTTGAGAAAACAAAGTCCGCTGGAGCCCACACACATCGAATTGTCCGACGAAATCCAGTCCGCCGGGCAAAGTCCGCCGTAAAGTCCGCTCGTGTGTACGCGGCATTACACTGCATATCACCCTGAACAAACAATCCCCACCGTGAAACATGGTGGTGACAGCATCATGTGGTGGAGATGCTTTTCTCCAGCAAGGACAGGGAAGCTGGTCAGAGTTTAAGGGAAGATGGATGGAGCCAAATACAGGGCAATCTTAGAAGAAATTAAAAAGAAAAAAAACGCGCTAGATCAAAATTGACAATAATATTAAAAAGGAAAAAGGAAAGTCCAAAAATCAGCAGCTTATTGCGAGATACACAAAAAACGGAATGGAAAAGAGAAGCTGCGCTGTGTGAAGATTCAATCCAACAATGGCTTGTAGGTATCAAGATAAGGATGAGTAATCTCTCTCTCTCTCTTTCTCTCTCTCTCTCTCTCTCTCTCTCTCTCTCTCTCTCTCTCTCTCTCTCTCTCTCTCTCTCTCTCTCTCTCTCTCTCTCTCTCTCTCTCTCTCTCTCTCTCCAGTAAGTGTAAAAAAGAATCACCTCCCTTTAAACTAATCACATTTTGTTGTTTTGCAGCCTGAAATAAAGACAGACACAGTTTTTGTTTAATCCATCTGTATTTACTCAGTGCCACTTATGATATCCAAGTGAAAGATATAACACCAACAAGTCAGAAAATTAAAAAACAAAAAACAAATACAGATTCATCGAGTTGGAAAAAGGATCCCTCCCTCTTATGTCAGTATTTTGTTGAAACACCTTTTGCTGTAATTCCAGTCTTTAGTCTGTTGGGATTTGTCTCTAATAACTTTGCAATATTTGCCCGATCTTCTTTGCAGAACTGCTCAGATTCAGTTACATTTGATGGTGACCGTTTGTGGACTGCAGTCTTCAAGTCATTCCACAGATTTTCAATGGGGTTTAGGTCTGGGCTCTGACTAGGCCATGCAAGGACATTCACACCCTAATGCAATAGGCTGAGCACATCTAGGGTTGGAAGGGAAACTTTCTTCCCATTGACAACTTTCTGCCAGCAGAGGGCAGCAGATTTTCCTCAAGAATTTAATAGTATTATTCCCCATCCATTGTTTCCTTCTGTCCTGACAAGAGCTCCAGTCCCTTCTGCAGAGAAACACCCCCATACCAAGATTTTACCCCCTGCATACCAGGATATTACCACCTCCATAACAGGATATTACCACCCCCATACCAGGATATTACCACCCCCATACCAGGATATTACCACCCCCATACCAGGATATTACCACCTCCATACCAGGATATTACCACCCCCATAACAGGATATTACCCCCTCTGTAACAGGATATTACCACCTCCATACCAGGATATTACCACCCCCATACCAGGATATTACCACCTCCATACCAGGATATTACCACCCCCATACCAGGATATTACCACCCCCATACCAGGATATTACCACCCCCATACCAGGATATTACCACCTCCATACCAGGATATTACCACCCCCATACCAGGATATTACCACCCCCATACCAGGATATTACCACCTCCATAACAGGATATTACCACCCCCATACCAGGATATTACCACCTCCATACCAGGATATTACCACCTCCATACCAGGATATTACCACCCCCATACCAGGATATTACCACCCCCATACCAGGATATTACCACCTCCATACCAGGATATTACCACCTCCATACCAGGATATTACCGCCCCATAACAGGATATTACCCCTCTGTAACAGGATATTACCACCTCCATACCAGGATATTACCACCCCCATACCAGGATATTACCACCTCCATAACAGGATATTACCACCTCCATACCAGGATATTACCACCTCCATAACAGGATATTACCACCTCCATAACAGGATATTACCCCCTCCATAACAGGATATTACCCCGTCCATAACAGGATATTACCACCTCCATAACAGGATATTACCACCTCCAAAACAGGATATTACCCCCTCCATAACAGGATATTACCCCGTCCATAACAGGATATTACCACCTCCATAACAGGATATTACCACCTCCAAAACAGGATATTACCCCCTCCATAACAGGATATTACCCCCTCCATAACAGGATATTACCACCTCCATAACAGGATATTACCACCTCCATAACAGGATATTACCACCTCCATAACAGGATATTACCCCCTCCATAACAGGATATTACCCCCTCCATAACAGGATATTACCACCTCCATAACAGGATATTACCCCCTCCATAACAGGATATTACCACCTCCATAACGGGATATTACCCCCTCCATACCTAGATATTACCCCCTCCATAGCAGGATATTTACCCCCTCCATAACAGGATATTACCACCTCCATAACAGGATATTACCCCCTCCATAACAGGATATTACCCCCTGCATACCAAGATATTACCCCCTCCATAACAGGATATTACCACCTCCATAACAGGATATTACCCCCTCTATAACAGGATATTACCACCCCATAACAGGATATTACCCCCTCCATAACAGGATATTATCCCCTCTATAACAGGATATTACCACCCCATAACACGATATTACCCCCTCCATAACAGGATATTACCCCCTCCATACCTAGATATTACCCCCTCCATAACAGGATATTACCACCTCCATAACAGGATATTACCCCCTCCATTACAGGATATTACCCCCTTCATAACAGGATATTACCCCCTCCATACCAAGATATTACCCCCTCCATAACAGGATATTACCTCCTCCATAACAGGATATTACCCCCTCCATAACAAGATATTACCCCCTACATAACAGGATATTACCCCCTCCATAACAGGATATTACCCCCTCTATAACAGGATATTACCACCCCATAACACGATATTACCCCCTCCATACCTAGATATTAGCCCCTCCATAACAGGATATTACCACCTCCATAACAGGATATTACCCCCTCCATACCAAGATATTACCCCCTCCATAACAGGATATTACCCCCTCCATACCAAGATATTACCCCCTCCATAACAGGATATTACCACCCCATAACAGGATATTACCCCCTCCATAACAGGATATTACCACCCCATAACAGGATATTACCCCCTCCATAACAGGATATTACCCCCTCCATAACAGGATATTACCCCTTCCATAAGAGGATATTACCCCCTCCATAACAGGATATTACCCCGTCCATACCAGGATATTACCACCCCATAACAGGATATTACCCCCTCCATAACAGTATATTACCACCCCATAACAGGATATTACCACCTCCATAACAGGATATTACCACCCCATAACAGGATATTACCCCCTCCATAACAGGATATTACCCCCTCCATAACAGGATATTACCCCTTCCATAAGAGGATATTACCCCCTCCATAACAGGATATTACCACCTCCATAACAGGATATTACCACCTCCATAACAGGATATTACCCCCTCCATAACAGGATATTACCCCCTCCATAACAGGATATTACCCCGTCCATAACAGGATATTACCACCTCCATAACAGGATATTACCCCGTCCATAACAGGATATTACCCCCTCCATAACAGGATATTACCCCCTCCATAACAGGATATTACCCCTTCCATAAGAGGATATTACCCCCTACATAACAGGATATTACCCCCTCCATGCTTTACTGTAGGAATGGTGTTTTTTGAATTATGAGCTGTATTGGATTTCCGCCAAACATATCGTTTGGTGTTTGGTGTTGATGAAGCGGTGATTCTTTTCTATACCCACATATAGGGCATCTTCCTATATACAGTCTCCTTGATGCTCCTTCTGCACATTCCTTGCTTGCAGACTCCAGCTGGATCACGGTAAATGGATCTGAGAAGCACAGCCAGATTCAACAATGGCCCTTTGCTGGCAGGAACTCGAAGCCCCTTGTTGTGTAGCAGAACACAGTGACCAGCTTGTACTTTCCCTCCTGTGGCGGCTGATCCCAGCACAACCTCTTCAGGCACTGCCAACCCACCTGGCTGCAGCTGCCCCTTTCACAAGCCCTCCAGGCTAACTTCTCAGTCCTCCAGACCCAAGGCTCGGTTCACACCTAAGATGGATCCGTCTCACAGCAGGGGTTCGGTGCTGGTTCACCGTTTCAGGTCCAATTTCAGCCCGAATTTTTGGCTGAATTCGCACCTGAAACGGACCAAAAATCGCACAGCGTTTTTCTGCAAAAGCGCTCCGGACCTGCTGCGGTGATATGTGAACCGGCTCCATAGAGAGGCGGTCAAAATCTCCTGCTATTGCGAATTGGATGCGGGGATCCGCATCTGCATGATGTGAACCCAGCCTGACACTCACCAGCCCATCTGGCTGACTTTGCAGGAGATCTCCCAGGGAAGGGATGAAGACATGGCACACACCGCTGTCTTCAGTCTGACTACACGTGGCAGCCTCCCCCCTTGTAAGTCCTCAGTAGTGCTGCTCTACTCACACTGTCCATTCACTTGCTCCCGTGCCTCCAAGAAGGGCTTCCTCCATGTGTTTTGGGGGATCCTTCCAGAACCCGAGCCCCAGGCCCAGGGTTACTCCCCCCAGATTAGGGGACCCCCTTGAGGGCCACCAACAGCCTCCACCGTACTATATCTCCATCTTCCACCCGACTGCCTCTGCTGGCATGACTCATGCTTATTTTTAAGGGTGGCATCATACCCCCTGCCAGCCCTTTACTGGGGATTGGCTGAGGATCTCATAAATATTCCAGGCAGCTATATTCCTAACCTCCACCCACTATCTCTAGAAGTTTCTACAACATTCTAGACCAGGGGGAGTCACCAGAGGAGCTGTGAGGATGAGTCATCCAGCCCTGACTCACTGAACCCTGACCCAGATTCCACGACCCAGACTTAGCTCTGAGCCAAACTAGAATTTACCTATTTTGAACTTTAACACGACCTTCACTAACTTCTAGAACACACTAGAGCAGGGGAAAGGCAACCTCGGCACTCCAGCTGTGGTGAAACTACAAATCCCATCATGCCTCTGCCTCTAGGAGTAATTTCTGTGATTGTCAGGGTCTTGCAATGTCTCATGGGACTTGTAGTTTTACCACAGCTGGAGGGCCGAGGTTGCCTACCCCTGCACTAGAGGGCGCTACAAGAGTTTCTTACCTGGCGATCCTGCCAGTAACAGCGCTTCCTTTTGGAGGCTAATAGCGCTAATTGTCCCACATTTAGCAGTAGTGTTATCAGCCTGCTGTGTGCAGTGCCAGGACAAGGTCATCTAGCGCCCTAGGCGAGCATGCCAAACTGCGCCCCCCCCCCCCCAGATATGAGTATTATGTGTCAGCAAAGATCCCCCGCACCCAAAAATAAAACAGCACTAATTCCCCCTCCTCCCAGTACAAATCTTTGCTCCCCTACCCCCCCCCCAAAAATCACCCCTACTAGCACAAATATTATATCCCTAAATTTTTCCCCTCTGAGTACACATATCCCCCCAGCACAAATCTTCTTCCCCCACCCCATCCCTCCTCCCAACACAAATCCCCCTAAATCATCACTTTTAGGACTCTTACCCCCTAGATTCCCCCCTCCTAGAACAATACTTACCCCCTGCTGCCCCTCAAAATTCCCCTTACAACACAAATCCTCTCCCCCCCCCGAATCTCTATGCAGCGCCCCTCCTAGCACAAATCTTATACCCCTAAATTTTCCCCTCTGAGTACACATACTCCCCAACTCCAAATCTCCCCCCCCCAGCACAAATCTTCTCCCCCCATCCCTCCTCCCAACACAAATCCTCCTAAATCATCACTCTTAGCACACTTACCCCCTATATTCCCCCTCCTAGAACAACACTTACCTCCTATTGCCCTCCAAATTTCCCCTTACAATACAAATCCTCTCCCCCCGAATCTCCTTGCAGCGCCCCTCCTAGCACAAATCTTATACCCCTAAATTTTCCCCTCCGAGTACACATACCCCCCCCACTCCAAATTTTCCCCCAGCACAAATCTTCTTCCCCCCCATCCCCCCTCCCATCACAAATCCCCCTAAATCATCACTTTTTAGGACACCCCCTAGATTTCCCCCCTCCTAGAACAATACTTATCCCCTGCTGCCCCCCAAATTTCCCCTTACAACACAAATCCTCTCCCCCCGAATCTCCTTGCAGCGCCCCTCCCCACCTCACGTAAAACCTCAGTGCCCAGGGCAGCTGCCCCTCCTGCCCACCCCTTGTCACGGCCCTGGATGTGTGAACAACTTTAGCTGGCCAGTAGGGTTCTCCTTACAGCGAGCCATGGTGCCAAACATACAGATTATAAGACTATGGATTCTATTCAGTGGGAATCTCCTTGAATTCCTCCCGGTTTTTTGGCCGTCACTGAAAGTATCTTAACATTTGCGAGTCCAGTGCCAAGTTTCACCGAGCCGCAAGTCACTTCTCAACCATTCCCGCCGTACAGTGCGGGTGAAATATGAAGTCAGAGCCATTAAGTTTTATCCTCTCTATAAGTCTGGAAACGGCAGAACATATATTGACAGCTTTACAGGTCGGAGGTGTTTTATACTTTCACAGTTATTTCATTAAACTCTTAAAAGAGAATCAAAAAGTCAATATTTATGGCAGAAACTTCGCCTCCCATTTGTTTAGCAAATTAGTCTTCTGAGGGGACATTTTTCTATATTAACTTAAAGAGGAACTGCAGTCTGCAGTCACATCGTTTGTAATAAAAACATCACACAGCCACAATTAGAAGGGTCGAAACGCGTAGGGTGTTCTTTGTGGAATATTATTCTTTGACAATAAAATGCAATTTTACTAAAATTTTCATACAATATGTATTTTCATCTTGATCGGTGGTTTCGTCATTTTCATATGAATGCCAGAACACAATTTTGTAACTGTCAAATTGCTTTTTTGATACAAACAAAAAATTAAAAATTAAAAATATTTGAACAATTTCTTGGCTGCTTAAAAAAAACCCCCATTTTTTAAAAACTTTGGGGTGTGCAGCACCATTAGCTCACGTATATGTGTTTTTTCTATTCTATAAAAACATCTTTGCCATTCTGAAGCTTCCCTCCAACCACTTTGCCTATTATTTTATCTATACTGCGGTTCTGTGCTTGCCGAATATGCTGCAGGAATCTCCCTCCACTGAGTCTGACTGCGGCCATTTTAACTGTGGGCAGCTGAAGCTGCTGCCTGTTCACTTCCTGGATTTACACAGACACACACACAGGAGGCACGCCTCCGGCTCTGCAGCTCTCATTGGCCCTCTTATGACTCATCCTCCCTTCCCTTCCTGGCAAACTCTCAGGAGAGTGAGAGAGAGAGCTGTGCGTGATGTCATAAGCCTAGGCTAATGACCAGACAAGAAACAGGAAGTGGGCTGTATAAGGGATTTGATGGCAGAAAAAAAAAATTACTATCAAAAGTTAAAACAAAAACAAGAGCAGAAGATTTAATAGATAGAAAAATAATAATTTAATAAAAAATAAAAAATGACTGAAGTTCCGCTTTAATCTAAAAAAAAAAACTGTCAATTGCAGACAAATAATAAAGCAGGAGTAAACGCTCAACATTGATTATTTGTAAAAAATTTTGCTGCTAGCATTAGAAAGTAGATAGGAAGGGAGATTATATTTAAACTTTTTTTTTTTTTTTTTTTTTTTATTTCCATTTCCTCAGTGCCTTCCTGGTTTCCGGCCAAAATGATGTCGTACACGCCAGGAGTCTTCATGGGAGGAGGGGCTTTCTCAGCTAAGCCCACCCTTCCCGCCAGCATGCCTGAGCTAAGGGGCGGATGGATTCCAGGAAGTATATGCTACATGAATCCTCTGCCCTTAGTCAAGATGGCTGTGGCTAGAAATGCTAGGAGGGGGGGGGGTGCTTTTCAACAAAATAAAGCATGGCGACATGGATGAATAGAGGAGTTTGCTTTGAATATTAAAAAATAATTAACCACTTGACCTCCGGAAGATTTACCCCCCAACCCCTTCATGACCAGGCCATTTTTTTTAGGATACGGCACTGCGTTACTTTTACCGGTTCCGGCACCGCCTTCCGGACATTTACTGCGGCAAGGCAGCCCGGCTGCGCAAACCGACATACCCGTACGTCGTTCTGTGCAGTAGCTCTGGGGGGTCGGGCGCGCGCACCCCCGGGGGCGCGATCGCACGCTGATTGGCTAGAGGGGAAGCAACCCGCAATCTTTCCCGGAAGAAGGCAGAACCGCGATCAGTCTATGTAAACAAGGCAGATCGCCATTCTGTCAGAAGTAAAGAGAGAGATCTTGTGTTTCTGCTAAGCAGGAACACATGTTTCTCTTTCTTTGCCCAATCATAACCATCCCCCCACACAGTTAGTAAGCACCCCCTAGGGACACACTTAACCCTTTGATCGCCCCCTGATGTTTACTCCTTCCCTGCCAGCGTCAGTAGTACAGTGACAGTGCACATTTTTAACACTGGTCACTGTATTAGTGTCACTGCTCCCCAAAAAAGTGTCAAAAGTGTCACTTAGTTTCCGATTTGTCTGTCACAATGTCGCAGTCCCGCTAAAAATCTCTGATCGCCGCCATTACTAATAAAATAAATTAATAAATAAATATTCCAGAAAAATATCCTATAGTTTGTAGACGCTATAACTTTTGCGCAAACCAATCAAGATACAATTATTTACACTATTTACACTTATTTACATTATTACACTTATTATTCTTACCAAAAGTATGTAGCTAAATACATTTTGACCTAAATTGATTAGATTATATATTTTTTATATTTTTTTTATTGGGTGTGTTTTATAGCAGAAAGTAAAAAAATATATATTTTTTTTTTTTAAATTGTTGCTCTTTTTTTGTATTTAGTGCTAAAAATAAAAACCGCAGAGGTGATCAAATATCACCAAAAGAAAGCTCTATTTGTAGAAAAAAAAAGGCGTCGATTTTTTTTTTTTTTTGGGGGGTACAGCATTGCACGACCGCGCAATTGTCAGTTAAAATAACGCAGTGCCATATCGCAAAAAAATTGGCCTGGTCATGAAGGGGGGGGGGTAAAACCTTCCGGGGCTGAAGTGGTTAACTAAAAATTGCGCGTTCGTGCGACGCTGTACCCAAATAAAATTGATGTCCTTTTTTTCCCCACAAATAGAGCTTTCTTTTGGTGGTATTTGATTATCTCTGCGTTTTTTTTTTTTTTATTTTTAGCGCTATAAAGAAAAAAAGACTGACAGTTATGAAAAAAACAATATTTTTTTACTATCTGTTATAAAAAATATCCAATAAAAAAAAAAAAATTCAAATCAAATTGCTTCATAAATTTAGGCCAACATATATTCTGCTACATGTTTTTGGTAAAAAAAAAAATCCCAATAAGGGTATATTGATTGGTTTGTGCAAAAGTTATCGTGTCTACAAACTACGGGATAGATTTATGTATTTTGATGTATTTCTTTTTTTATACTAGTAATGGTGGCAATCAGCAACTTATAGCGGGATTGCGATATTGTGGCAGATATTTTGACACTTTTTGGGGACCAGTGACACTAATACAGTGATCGGTGCTAAAAATATGCACTGTCACTGTACTAATGACACTGGCTGGGAAGGGGTCAAGGGGTTAATTGTGTGCCTAACAAGTGTTAATGTGTGTACTTTGTGCTGCTTTTTACAACGCATCGATTTGCTTCTTTTCCCTTTTTTTTGCAGGAAAAAGTGTATATATATATATATATATATATATATATATATATATATATACGTGATCCGGTGCACAGCTGCCGCCCTGTATCAATAAAACTGCTATAAGGTGGGCAGCAAGCGGGTAAATTGTGTTTTCAGTTTGTGGTGCTCAGATACTGTTTAGTTCCACTTTAACCACTTCCCGTCCGCGCTTTAGACGAAAGACGGCTGCAGCGCAGACTTAATTTGCCAGGAGGGCCTCCAGTGCTCGAGCGGCCTGCGCGCCCCCTGCAGGGCACTCGCGGGACGCTCTGTGAGCAGCGAGTCTATGAGACTTGGCTGATCACAGATTGGCGTAAAGGGTCGATCCCGACCCCTCACCACGTGATCAGCTGTCAGCCAATGACAGCTGATCATGTGATGTAAACAGAGCCGGTAATCGGCAATTTTTTCTCCTCACGCTGAAAAAATAAAGCCGATTACCGGCGGCTGTGAGAGGGACATCAGTCGCGATCATGGAGAGCCTCTGCAGAGGCTTCTGTGCCACCTACCAGTGCCCACCAGCGCCACCTACCAGTGCCCACAGTACCACCCATCAGTGCCCACAGTGTCACCTATCAGTGCCCACAGTGCCACCTATCAGTACCCACAGTGCCACCTATAAAAGTCACCACCAAAGTGCCTCATCACCAGTGCTGCCTCATCACCAGTGCTGCCTATCAATACCACCTACCAGTGCCCATCAGTGCCACCTACCAGTGCCCAACAGTGCCACCTACCAGTGCCCATCAGTGACATCTATCAGTGCCACCCATCAGGGCCCCATCAGTGCTATCTTATCAGTGCCCATCAGTGCTATCTTATCAGTGCCCATCAGTGCCGTCTTATCAGTGCCCATCAGTGCCATCTTATCAGTGCCTATCAGTGTCGCCCTATCTGTGCCTATCAGTGAAGCCCATCAGTGCCCATCAGTGCAGCCTCATCAGTGCCCATCAGTGCAGCCTCATCCGTGCCCATCAGTGCAGCCTCATCAGTGCCCATCAGTGCAGCCTCATCAGTGCCCATCAGTGCAGCTTCATCAGTGCCCATCAGTGCAGCTTCATCAGTGCCCATCAGTGCAGCCTCATCTGTGCCCATCAGTGCAGCCTCATCAGCGAATATCAATGAAGGAGAAAAATTACCCGTTTGCAAAATTTTATAACAAACTATGAAACATGTGTTTTTGTTTTTTTTTCAAAAATTTCTGTCTTTTTTTTTGTTTGTTTAGCAAAAAATAAAAACCCCAGTGGTGATTAAATACCACCAAAAGAAATCTCCATCTGTGTGAAAAAAATGATAAAAATGTAATTTGAGTACAGTGTTGCATGACCGCGCAATTGTCATTCAAAGTGTGACAGCGCTGAAAGCTGAAAATTGGTCTGGGCGGGAGGGGGGTTTAGGTGCCCGGTAAGCAAGAGGTTAATGTGGACCATGCATGCAGAAGTCATCATTGTGGAAAGTAAACCACTTTGCTGGTAACAGGTAAATTTAAAGTGGTTGTAAACCCTCACCCTGTAAAACAACTTGTGGGCAGGTTGCCTACTAGTAGTTAGTTGCTGCCCCAGCTGGGAGGAATGGGGTTGCTGTCTTTTTGCTGCCGTTCCCAGGTCTGTCTTCGCAGGCTTTTCAGATCTGACCCACTCGTCCTGTGCAGTGGCGTCTCCAGCTTTCATATTTGGGGGGGCACATGGGGGGACAGGGACAAAAGTAGGGGGACCAACTATAAAATGCATATATATATATATATATATATATATATATATATATATATATATATATATATATATAGATAGATAGATATCTATATATCTATAGATATAGATATATAGATATATATAGATATATAAATATATCCTGGGGCCCTTTACTACGATCCCACAACGGCCCTTTCACATGTTCTGCAGTGAGCTCCCTTCCTACTGTATTGGGGTCCCCCAGGGTGGCAGAAAACAAGAGATATATGTCACCAGCATACCAAGAAAATATAAGGGTCCAAAGCAGTGGGAGAACTATCAGGGTTGCAAAGGTTGTCTTGCCACCGGGCCCTGGTGTTCTGCCACTGTGGGGTTCCCCAGCCTCCTCTTGCTGTCCTGCCCCTGCAATTGACAGCGCTGGTCTGGCATCTCTTAGAATTTACAGGCTGGTCCTCCTGTCCTAAGGACGGGAGAAATCAGTCTGGTTTTTCAGTAACTGAGAGTCCTGGTGGAGTCCTTCCTGCAACTCGATCTTCTCCCTGCCAATGAGGATGCAGGGGAAGGAGCAGATCAGGCGGCCGTGGTTGTGTGAGCGCTCGCATTATGCAGTGTCAGCGAGCAGAGGGAGGGGGGAGGAATCACCCGCAGGAGCTGACTGGGGACGCTCTCCCTCTTAGACATTGATTTTTTGTAAAAAAAAAAAATTTTTTTTTTATTGGGGGGGGGGGGGGGGGGCACATGGTGGGGCACAGCATAATGTTGGGGGGGGGGCAGGTTCCCCTCTGCCCCCCCCTAGGGACGCCATTGGTCCTGTGTATATAAAAAGGGTTAGGGGCCTGGGCAAGGAGAGCAGCTGGTGCAACGGCAAAGAAGAAAGAGAGAATGAGCCCGTATTCCTGTGCCTAAGAGGGCTGCATCCAGTTTCCACCTTCCTGTCTTCAAAAGACTTCCACATGTAGAGGCCACCGACTCGGAGCACCACCTTGAAGGATTTGCCTTTTCATGGACTGTAACCTGTGCAGGTATGCTGGGGCAGCAGGAGCTATAATTAGGGTTGGTTAGGGAAAAAGACTTTGCCTGTTAATCTGTTGCATTGAAGATTTCACAGTAAAGCTTTGAAATGTTATTCGGCCTGGTCTGAAATTATTCAAAGGCATGTATGAAGGTAACCAGCACTTCTACACATAGTCCACAGTGTGGGTCGGTAGGCATATTGGGGTAAGAAGACAGCTTTGCAAGAGTTAATGCAGTGCGGAGTTCAGCGAGTGGTTACTAGGGGTAACGAAGGTCTTGCAAGCAGTCTGTCATAAAGTGTGTAGTTGTGAAGGGTGGAACACCAATTACATATGTGGGTGCGACCTATGTACTGTATATGTTTTTTGACCATCTTTATTCCTATCACAAGAAATGTAAAAATCCCTTGTGATAGAAATAAGGCATGACAGGTCCTCTTTATGGAGACATCTGGGGTCTATAAGACCCCAGATATCTCCTCTACCCTGGAAAGCACGAGATAAAAAAAAAAAAAAAAAAAACATTGATCTCATGCTTTCCAGAAAAAAAAAATGACAGTGTTTACTTACATCGATTCCGGCCTCCCAGGATCATAGAGATGGCCTGGGGACCATCCAGTCCACAGCAAAGCTCTGTGGTAACCCGGTGGCACTGCCAGATCAGATCCCGGCTCCACAATTGCACAGAAGATCCCGGAGAGGTGGCGGTGGGCAGCGGGAGGGGGACCCATCCTTCTGCCCATAAAAGCAATTCAGAGGTCAGTCAGCTGCTAGAAAGATGTCTACATTGTAGGGAATCATTGGCTGAAAAGGAAGATACCGGGATGATGCCACTTCAAGTCCAGGACGCCATATAAAAGTCCTTAAAAAGTGGGCTCTCCGGGCCAGTTTTAGACCCAGCCATTTCCTGTCTTAACAAGATCTAAACAGTCCCTGTAGAGGACATTTCAGTGTTCAAGGACCCTGTGAATAAGAGGCTAGAAACTCTAAGGACTTGTTCTCCATTGTAGGCCCTGCTATAAAATTAGCCATTGCAACCAGGTCTGAAAGGCCGTGTCTAGCTGTCTGGTCCAAGGCCATGGCTCAGGGTTCTGATACCATACCAATTGATCTTTCTGTCCTCCGACTACTAGAGGTCCTGCCCATGGCCCTGTGCTGCTGTATTAATGGTCTAGTGGATACCATTTGCCAAGTATCTATAATGGTTTTCCTTTTAATTGCATATGCAGAGGATCCTTCGGACCTGCAGTGGCTGGTGGTATATTTTTTTGGGGGGGCGGCAAACAATTAAAAAGGTTAGCGGATCTCCACGCTGGTTTTGAGCAGCTTCTCTCTTAGGGAGTCATGCCGTTCTGGTGGAGGAGAGATTCCAGGGTTTCTTTTCCAATGATTTTTATTGAAAATAAGTTTTTTACAGACAATAAGGTTCTTAACTTCTTCGCGTCCGCACTATAGCCAAATGACGGCTATAGTGCTGACCTACTTTGGCGCGAGGCCATCGTATGACATCCTCCACTTTGCACTTTGAGACTCGGCTGAACACAGATCAGAGTAAGGGGCTGACCTCGGCCCCTTACCACGTGATCATCTGTTAACCAATGACAGATGATCACGTGATGTACGCAAGGTCGGTAATCGTTTTTTTTCCCTCCTTACGCTGACAGCGTGAGGAGAAAAAAAAGCCGCTCACTGGCTTCTGTGAAAGGGACAAGGTCCCGAAGAGGAAGAGGCACAGCTACATAATCTGTGCCCACCAGTGCCGCCTGCCAGTGCACATCAGTGCCACACCAGTGCATATCAGTGCCACCAATCAGCGCCACCTATCAATGCCCACCCTTGCACCTATCAATGCCCACCAGTGGTGCCAATCAGTGCCCATCAGTGCCTCATCAGTGCCACCTAGCAGTGCTGCCTATCAGTGACACCTGTCAGTGCCCATCACTGCCACCCATCAGTGCCCATCGCTGCCACCCATCAGTTTCCATTGCTGCCATCCATCCGTGCCACCTGTCAGGGCCACCTATCAGTGCCCTTCAGTGCCACCTATCAATGCCCTTCAGTGCCTCCCAACAGTGCCACCTCTCAGTGCAAACCAGTGCCGCCTATCAGTGCCCACCAGTGCCGCCTTATCAGTGCCCACCAGTGCCGCCTTATCAGTGCCCATCAGTGCTGCCTTATCAGTACCCATCAGTGCAGCCTCATCAGTACCCATCAGTGCAGCCTCATCAGCGTACATCAATGAAGGAGAAAAATTACCTGTTTGCTAAATTTTATAACAAAATAGAAAACTGTTTTGTTTGTTTTTTCAACATTTTCTGTATTTTTTAGTATTTTTAACAAAAAATAAAAAACCCAGCAGTGATTAAATACCACCAAAAGAAAGCTCTATTTGTGGGAAAAAAATGATAAAAATGTAATTTGGGTACAGTGTTGTATGACCGCGCAATTGTCATTCAAAGTGCGACAGCGCTGCAAGCTGAAAAATGGTCTGGGCAAGAAGGGAGTGAAAGTGCCCAGTAAGCAAGTGGTTGATAGCACAAGTACCATTTCAGCAACAGTGTTACAATAGTGGATGTCAGATCAATACTTTTGGTCATTGCACAACTATACCTTATCAAAGTTACTAACCACGACCGTCCCTGTCCCGAGAACAAGGTGAAGATTCACGAGATGCCTAGAACTCACTGATCAAAGAAAACCATTCACTGTATGCATAACAATGTGATTATTAGCATTTATAGCAAGTCAAGGCTATGATGCTTATATGATTCCGAAAAGCATTGCATAGAAGGAGAGAGAAAGAAAGAATCCTGTGGTGGGACTCTCGTGTAATGGAACCAGATTTCCCAGCATAAAGCCATAATACCAACACATTACCAAGTGTCGTCTAGGCTTAACGTAACATTAGAGCCCACTATCAAACGTGTGGGAACCCAAAACAGAGCAAAGTGAGAAATCGCATGAAGGAATAGAAGAAGAAAAAAGAGAAAGAAAGTAGAATAGAGAAAAAGAAAAGGTTTACGGTTGACCGCAACACTCCACCCCACCCCTCACGGTTACTGGAGATATCTAATCCAGGGGTTCCAAACCTTTTCAAATCGATTTTGCTGATCACAAAGGATACTAGTCAATTTTTCGTTCATCATGATCCAGAAAATGTTATTTTTCACTGATGCAAAATTTACTATGGGGGTTTTACATGCTCGCGCTATGGTGGTCTTGGCTGCCAAAGAGATGAGGGTCCTGAAATGTCTGGGCAGTTCACTCGAAAGATCAGAAAATAAGGCTGTCTTATCGTTTTTGGATATATTCAATCCAGTCACCGAGTAAACCAAATTGGAAATTCCTACCCAAAACCGATTGACTTTCGGGCACGTCCTCCAGATGTGAAGCATTGTGCCCTCCTGGCCACACCCGCTGAAACAAAGAGGCGATGCGTCCGGGTAGATTTTTGCTAGCCTCACCGGAACGAGGTACCATTGCGACAATACTTTATAATTGGCCTCCACCAAGGAAGTGTTCAGAATTCCTTTGTGCAGCATGGTCGCCCTTTTGGACCAAACATCCTCCTCGATAGTCTCCCCCAGGTCCGCCTCCCAGGCTAATTGATAGGAGAGTTTAAAGCCTTGATCTGTTAGCAGAATATACAAGTCTGAGATACTATCCCACATCCCAGGACTTAGGAATTAGGGTTGTACGAGATCTCCAGTCCTTCCAACGCCTTAACCTCCAGCCCATAGTTGCACGCCTCAAAGATCATTGCTCTCGGTGGGCTAATCTGCCCCTTAACCTCCTAGGGTGAATTAATATCTTAAAAATGATCTACCTTCCCAAGTTCAATTAAATTTTGAGGAATTGCTCTACGTGGATATCCCAGGCCTTTTTCAGGGACTTGGACGGTTGCATTGGCTCCTTGCTGTGGCGGGGGTCCTCCCCTCGGATGGCCAGGTCGACTCTCCAGCTCCCTTTTAGCTGTGGCGGTCTGGCCCTACCTAACCTGCTGGTGTACTACTGGGCGGCCATGTTGGTCACGGTTAGGTGGTGGTTTGAACAGTCTAGGGCCAATTGCTGCAGTTTGTCTGGAGGCAGATGGGATCCCTCAAGGAACTGGGTAACCTGGTGTTTCGGGGAGCCTTGGCATACCCTTCCTTGCCAACTCCCATAAAGGTTACCCTAAGAGTGTGGGGACTGGCTAGGAGGTGGTTTCTCTCCGCCAACCGATGGTCCCCCTTTTTTCCGCTGTGGGGGAACCCGTCTCTTCCACATTTTCAGACAATTCCTGACCCGCAAGTATGGGCTCATTATGGTGTTAAATTATTGAAGGATATTGTCTCGGCTGGATCCCTTATACCCTTTCGGGATCTTGCTAGTAGACACCAACTCTCAATGTGGAAGTTGTCCTGTTACCATCAGCTGCGTCATGCATTCCGTGCTCAGTTCCCAACGCCACCCGACCTCCAGGCGTATGTAGTTGAGGATCTACTGGCTCAGGAAACCTTAGACAAACCCCTTACTACGTTGTATCTGACCCTTCTTCGGAAAGATTCACCCAAAATGGATGCACTGTGGGATAAATGGAGGGCAGAGGTCCCGACCTTGGATAGGGAAACATGGGAGGAGTGCTTTGAAAACAGCTCTAAGCTAGTGATATCTTCTAGGGATAAATTAGTAGTACAAGCCAAATTCCTGCACAGGATATACTATACGCCTCAGAGACTGCATAGAATATATCCACAGAGGTCCCCAAATTGCCCGCGATGCCAATCTCCTGATAGCACCTATATCCATATGTTTTGGGCCTGTCCTAGGCTCTCCCGCTACTGGTCTGCAATAGTGGAGTTCATTAATGTCCGCTTTCAGCTGGAGATACCCTTGACGACTGAATTGGCTCTGCTGGGCATACTGGATGATGACCAGAGGCCTAGATACACCAAATTGCTGCTTTCACTGCTGCTTTTCTATGCAAAAAAAGAGATCCTGTTAAAATGGACTTCTCACCTGCCTCCCACACTGAGGGCATGGGAGAACTCGATTAATGCCATTTTGCCTATGTATAAGTTGACCGAGACCGAGAGACAGAGACCACCCTTTATACCTATTAGTGATACTCTCCCATCTACCCTTATTTGCAAGGTTAGCTTTCTTGTCGCCACTTGCCATCACTTTTCCATGGCAGGTTTCTGAGTTGGCCACCTTGACCTATAAAGAACCATCTCTTCTGTTAATGGCAATGTTGTTTTGAGGCCTAAGGCCTCCCTATTCCCTGAAGTGGTTTCTTCATTCCACCTTAACAAGGATATTATCTGGCCATCTCTATGTCTTGTGCCTAAACATCCTAAGGATGTTTCCTCCATTGTTTGGAGGAAACAGGCAGCCCTGTGTGCTGTAGAGCTATGTTGCTTTGCTTTTTTTATTGGGCCTGTTAACCCTTTTATTCTCAATTGGGCGGCTCTTGGACATCCCAAGGTGCCAGAATACTTCTCCTGTGTCCCGTAGATGTACGCTTAAGAAAATCAAATGTTTTACTTTAAAATTCTTTTCTGGCCAATCTTCTAAAGGCAGTAGCATAACCCAATGTTCCAGAACACTCCACCTGTGCCCCACCTGTGCACTCAGAAATGTAACAAGAAAAAGCTTTTACAGGTAAGAAAAAAAATCATATTTTTTCCCTTCCCCGCACCTATTCTAAACAGGGCAAGCATAAAAGTGGAACACAGAAAAGTTCTGGGTCCAGCTGTTCCTCTTGGCTCTTGGTTCCGTCACGCAGGTGCAGTAAACAGAAGGACGTGCCTAAATACCGCATAATTGGTGTCTATCTGAAATTCTTTATAGCTTCTCCTTCTCACTGATGCCCAGTAAACAGCATTTTTATTATCTTATGGCACTAATAACATAGAATTATGTCGTTATTTTCCTTGTCTGCCAAGTAGGTAGACGTTGGCAGGCGAGATGAACTTATTGTTAAATGCTTGGATGATGTACAGAACTCAATTCTCACACTGAAGCACAGAACAATATTTAAATGCACTTTTCTATTTTCCATTTATATTTGTGTCTGGCCTTGGTACAAGTCTGAAGAACGCTGAAAGTGTTGAGGCCCGGTTCCTTCTAAGGTGTGTGACTCTGATCTCATCCAGACCTTTTCAACTTGGATTTCTGCACAGGGTGTACCCTGTGATTGACTTCTGAAATGAGTTTCAAATGTAATATACGTAGCTAAGTAAATCTGTATTCATTGTATTGAGGAATGTAACATTACACAATTGTGGGAATTAATTGCAATTAATTGATATCTTAACGTTCCCCTTTTGACCCATTCCATGTAATCGAAAAAATCACCTTCATGGTCAATCACGTTACAAAACGCTTATTTTCGGATACTTGTCCGCCAACAATTATAACCATACATCAGGGGTGTAAGTACAGGTGTCGCAATTGCAACCCCGTCCCATCCGTCACAGGGCCCATGTGGGCCCCCCTGTACACCTGGATAGGAAGGGCAGTGGGGGCAGCAGCATATAGAGGAACCGATCTCGTCCATGTTCCCCCGGCTTCCTCTCCTCTCCCTCTCGCAGGCATTCAGTGGCTGCAGGAGGAACATGGAGGAGATCGGTTTCTCTATATGCTGCTGCCCCCATCGCCCTTCCTATCCAGCTTCCCTCAGCTGCCCCCAAGCCCCTGGGCTCTCTCCTGCCCCCCCCCCCGCAGCCCTGCTGGCTTCCCCCCTCCCCTCGGGGATGTGTCAGGATGGAGAGTGGGGGAGGGGCCGGTAAATATGTGATTTACCAACCACTTCCTTTTCGGAATAGACAGAGTCGGCACCAATCATTGACTCTGTCCATTCATAGCTGAGGCATAGTAAACTGTGCTTACTATGCTTCAGTTTGTGAATGTAAGAGAAGCCCTGTACAGAGCTATTCCTGTCCATTCACTTTGTGCAGCTGAGGCTGCAGAGATGGAGATTGAAGGCTGTGTCCTCAATCTCCTTTCTCTGTCTCAAAGGTGGAACATCAGAGGTCTGTTTAGACTCCTGATATCTCTAACTTTTGGAGACGGATTACAGACCATGTCACGGACATACATGGGGGTATTACAGGAAAAACCAATACCTAGGCATTTTGCAGAGTTTCATAATCAGAACGATGAAACCGACTCTCTCACATTCCAAGCACTAGCGAGGGTCCACCCCCCCAGAAAGGGGAGGGGACTTCGATCCAAAAAGTAGAAGTCAAATGGATTTACAAATTAAAAGCAACTTATCCACCAGGGTTAAACGATGCCATCAGTTATGCTCCTGTTTTATAGATCCGATGGATATTTAATCTTTACAACCAGACCATTTAGTCACTAACCTATTTGACTTCATGATAATGTGTTTGATTTTAGTATATATATATGATTGTATTATGTCTATTGCAGCTTGTATTGTAAATATCGTTGTGACAGCTGTGGAATTGTTTGAGTGAGAGTAGATACGACGCAATTGCATTTTTGTCATTTAATAATGACATTTCTTTATCATATCTTTATCCTTATATTATATGGTCTAAATTCAACTAGCCCATTTCCTACAAATTTTATTTGGTTATTTTCCTTTTCCCTTCATTATATATGATCAAAATGCCATTTTTTCTTCATTTTTATTTTTTATTTGTTCATCGGTAAAAAAATAGGTAAGAAACCGTGTACAATCTGCTGCAACGCTTGGACTCAGGTATGGCATATCAACCATGCACTGTCGTTTTAATCATTGCTTTCCTCTTTTCTATTACCTTTTGTTTTCTTTATTTATTTGAGTGTTTCAAGTTGTTTGAATAGCCCTTCATTGATCTTTATATACAGTGCCTTGCAAAAGTATTCACCCCCCTTGGCTTTTTACCTATTTTGTTACATTGCAGCCTTTGGTTCAATGTTTTTTTAATCTGAATTATATGTGATGGATCAGAACACAATAGTCTAAGTTGGTGAAGTAAAATTAGAAAAATATATACTTAAAACTATTTTTCAGAAAAAAAAAACTGATAATTGACATGTGCGTATGTATTCACCCCCTTTGTTATGAAGCCTATAAAAAGCTCTGGTGCAACCAATTACCTTCAGAAGTCACATAATTAGAGAAATGATGTCCACCTGTGTGCAATCTAAGTGTCACATGATCTGTCATTACATAGACACACCTTTCTGAAAGGCCTCAGAGGCTGCAACACCTAAGCAAGAGGCACCACTAACCAAACACTGCCATGAAGACCAAGGAATTCTCCAAACAAGTAAGGGACAATATTGTTGAGAAGTACAAGTCAGGGTTAGGTTATAAAAAAATATCAAAATCTTTGATGATCCCTAGGAGCACCATCATATCTATCATAACCAAATGGAAAGAACATGGCACAACAGCAAACCTGCCAAGAGACGGCCGCACACCAAAACTCCCGGACCGGGCAAGGAGGGCATTAATCAGAGAGGAGCACAGAGACCTAAGGTAACCCTGGAGGAGCTGCAGAGTTCCACAGCAGAGACTGGAGTATCTGTACATAGGATGACAATAAGCCGTACGCTCCATAGAGTTGGGCTTTATGGCAGAGTGGCCAGAAGAAAGACATTACTTTCAGCTAAAAACAAAATGGCATGTTTTGAGTTTGTGAAAAGGCATGTGGGAGACTCCCAAAATGTATGGAGAAAGGTGCTCTGGTCTGAGGAGACTAATATTGAACTTTTTGGTCATCAAAGAAAACGCTATGTCTGCCGCAAACCCAACACATCACATCACCCAAAGAACACCATCCCCACTGTGAAACATGGTGGTGGCAGCATCATGCTGTGGGGATGTTTTTCAGCAGTCGGGACTGGGAAACTGGTCAGAGTTGAGGGAAAGATGGATGGTGCTAAATACAGGGATATTCTTGAGCAAAACCTGCACCACTCTGTGTGTGTAATTTGAGGCTAGGACGGAGGTTCACCTTCCAGCAGGACAATGACCCCAAACACACTGCTAAAGCAACACTTGAGTGGTTTAAGGGGAAACATGTAAATGTGTTGGAATGGCCTAGTCAAAGCCCAGACCTCAATCCAATAGAAAATCTGTGGTCAGACTTAAAAGATTGCTGTTCACAAGTGCAAACCATCCAACTTGAAGGAGCCGGAGCAGTTTTGCAAGGAGGAATGGGCAAAAATCCCAGTGGTAAGATGTGGCAAGATCATAGAGACTTATCCAAAGCGACTTGGAGCTGTGATAGCCGCAAAAGGTGGCTCTACAAAGTAATGACTTTAGGGGGGTGAATAGTTATGCACATTGACTTTTTCTGTTATTTTGTCCTATTTGTTGTTTGCTTCACAATAAAAAAAATAAAAAATAAAAAAAAAACATCTTCAAAATTGTGGGCATGTTCTGTAAATTAAATGATGCAAATTATCAAACAATCCACGTTAATTCTAGGATGTGAGGCAACAAAACACGAAAAATGCCAAGGGGGGGGGTGAATACTTTTGCAAGGCACTGTAGATCCATTGAAGGCTTTATCAATTTTTTTAAACAACCAGCGGAACTTTGGAGTGGCTTTATCCGCTCCTTCTCTTTTCCATGATCTGAGGTGGTTATTTGATACCTATGACAGTTAAAAGTAAGGTTCCCCAATCCACATATCATCCCCACTTCACCCCTTTTTTTCCCCTTCCCACCTCTCCCCTTCCTTTAACCCCCTTCCCCTCACCCTTTCCCCCCCCCCCCCTTACTTCACCTTCCCCATTTCCCCTCTCCACTCCCTTTACCTCTTAAATCTATGTATTTAGATATATTTGCTATATATATTTTTGGTAATGTTCATCTGTGTCCAGGGGACGCTGAGTTAACTTCCACTGGCTCCCCAGGCTTCTCCTCAGGCCTGTGCTGGCCATCGGGACTATCGGGAGATTCCCGGTGGGCCGATTGGCAGCGGGCCACTACACCAATGACTCTCTCTCTGATTGTGTCACTGTCTCTCTCCGTCCGAACGTCGCCGGGCGGCTCCGCTCCAGCACTCGGCGGGCGGGCCGGCCCCCGGCGTCACAAAAGAACAGGCATTGACACTCCCCCAGGCACTCCCCCTAACAGCTATCAATATAGCCATTTGGGCGGCCTCTTTGTCCCGGCGCCGTGACGTCACTCACGGACGGAGGGCGGAGGCGGCCCGGGGACATAGGAGGAGGCGGAGCCAGGGCGATGTCACAAGCAAATGGAGATGGACAAGAAAAGAGGAGGAGGAGGGGCCGCCGGGGGGAGCAGCAGCAGCGTGACATGAGAAAGAACTTACTACAGAGGCTGCCTGTGCTACTCTGCATGTGAAGAAAACAACAAGTAAACGCTGTGCCCTGATGTGCCCTGATTGTACCCCATGTGCCCTGATGTGCCCTGATTGTACCCCATGTGCCCTGAATGTACCCCATGTGCCCTGAATGTGCCCTGATGTTCCCTGAATGTGCCCTGATGTTCCCTGAATGTGCCCTGATGTTCCCTGAATGTACCCCATGTGCCCTGAATGTACCCCATGTGCCCTGATGTTCCCTGATGTTCCCTGAATGTGCCCTGATGTACCCCATGTGCCTGATGTGCCCCATGTGCCCTGATGTTCCCTGAATGTACCCCATGTGCCCTGATGTTCCCTGAATGTGCCCTGATGTGCCCTGAATATGCCCTGATGTACCCCATGTGCCTGATGTGCCCTGAATGTACCCTGATGTTCCCTGAATGTGCCCTGATGTGCCCCATGTGCCCTGATGTTCCCTGAATGTGCCCTGATGTGCCCCATGTGCCCTGATGTTCCCTGAATGTGCCCTGATGTTCCCTGAATGTGCCTGATGTGCCCTGATGTGCCCTGAATGTGCCCTGATGTGCCCCATGTGCCCGAATATGCCCTGAATCTGCTCTGATGTGCCCTGCATGTGCCCTGATGTGCCCCATGTGCCCTATGTACCCTCATGTGCCCCATGTGCCCTATGTACCCTCATGTGCCCCATGTACCCTGATGTGCTGTACCCTGATCTTGCTGTGTTGTGTTGCCCCGATGTGTGCTGTGCCCCGATGTGCAATGTACCCTGATGTGCTGTGCCCTGATGTGCTGTGTTGTGTTGCCCCGAAGTGCGCTGTGCCCCGATGTGCTGTGCCCTCATGTGCTTTTACCCTGATGTGCACTGTGCCCTGATGTGCTGTGCCCTGGGCCATTCTGGATAAAGTCCAGGGCCACATTTTTGTCCCAGTCCAGCCCTGCTTCTCCTCCATTAGGCCGACTATCAATATTTCACAGGTGCAGTTTTAGACACCTATCTTTAATTTGTTATGTTCAGTACAGTGACGACCCATCCATTAGGGTGCCCAGGCTCCACCCCCTCTCTCCTCTCCACCCCCTAGATGCAGTGGATAGATTCATGCATGGCATTAACCTAGCCACGGCCACCACCCCCTATTCATGTGTCTGGCCCCTTTCGGGTCACGGGACAAATGAATTACAGCGGCGGGGGGGTGTGGGTAGGTGTGAAGCACCTGATTAGAGCCAAAGGCTCAAATAGGCTTCAAAATAGCATGGGCTCAGGTCGCAGATTACTGATCCTCCTCCCGGCCAATCGGGAAGCGAGTCTGAAACTGGTCACCTGATTGGCTTACAGTACAGGCGATCCTATTGGAAGCCTTGCAAGGAGAAGAGAAGAGACACATGGCGTCTCTATGAGAGGAAACAGAGCCGCTCCCGGGACACATCTGCTGCCATTCACTGCTGCCTGATCGACCACTAAGATGGGGTAAGTGCCGGGCAGACAGAGGGCGGGGGTGGTAGATGAGCAATTGCCGCGGTTATCTGGCCATGCGGGGGGGGGGGGGGGAGTGTCGCTGGATGAGCCCGCTGGCGGGGGGGGGGAATTTGTTGGTTGATTGCCGCCCCCCCAAACAAGAATTTGTCATGTGGCATATAACAAGCTTTACTGAAATTTAGTCTGCAAACTTATCAACTTTTAAAGCTCTACAAAAGGGAAAATGGAGCTGTTCAAAAAAATTATTGTATTACAAAAAACTATGTGTAAATTCAATCCACTACTGTGAATATTGCCAACACTCCATATAAAGTGAATGGTGCTTCAATAAATAAATATGTGTATAAAACACAAATATAAACTAAAGTATAATATATATATATATATTCTTCTTTCTTTTCTATGTTCTTTCTTCCTAAGCTCCGATATTTGGTGTTTTTAAACTTATCAACTAACTATTTAAAGAACTGAAAACTAGATGTGATACTGTTTGTTAGCATTGTTGAAATATACAATGAATATACTATTTACACAGTTTTTGGTTTTTGATTTTTTTGTATGAACCTTTGTGCTCATAATGTGTTTGTATTACAGTATATTAGAATATAAATAACTTGTGGTATAATCTGAGGCCCCGATGAAGCAGGTTATCCCACGAAACACGTAGACCATTTACCCGGATTTTCCAGTCAGGATCATACCCTGGATAACCTTACTGTAACAATGTTTTTAAACAGGTTTTTGTAATTTTTGAAAATTAAATTATGTGTATGTATAGAATAAAGATCTCTTATAAAAAATCTCCTATGGTTCATGGTTTCATTAGACCCTGCAAGGTACATGCAAAGTCCCACTTTATTTTGTTCTAGTGCGATATGTTTGTTCTGGGACGGTACCTTTGTAGGGTCATAATTATCTCACACTCATCCCACTGTACCCCTCTATCTGATATCTCACCAAATCCCCCCCAACGTACACCTAAAAAAAAAAAAAAAAAAAAAATCAGAAAAAAACTAAAGCAAAAAATTGAAGAAAAAAAAAAGACGACTGACACTGGTGGCAGAACTACCAAGGTCGGAAAGGTCGCCCTTGCTTACCAGGCCCTGGCATTCTGCCACTGGCCCTGAAGGGAAGGGCCCAGAAGGGGGTCAGGGGGGCCCTTCATGGTTTTATGCATCTGAAGGTTCTAGTTACGCCTTTTCCATACATGATATATGTGTAACGCCCTCCTAGCTAGGCTGTTAGGTAAGTTTAGTTTGGGCTTCTGCTGTAACAGGACCTGGTATTGTTTAGTCTGGTCTGCTTGGAGCTCCACAGGTTGGGGGTTTGATTACCTTCCCCTGTCTTTAGAAGGAGCTTCTGGAGAGTAGGGTAGGGAGGATTTAAATGTCCAGCCTGAATATTTAATAGGTCCTAGCTAATCTCTGGGGAGGTGAGCCCAGATGGTGGATGGGTTCTGGTTAAGTCTGGAGCCCGAGGGGAGATTGCCTTTCCTCTGAGTGGAAATGGATGAGCTCCAGGGGGCTGCTTGCTCTTGGAGCACTCCTGAGCTGGGCGCTGGACTACTTTGTTGGAGACTGAATCTATAGACTATGTGTGTTCTAGGATCCTATGGAGTAGACACTCTTCACTTGTGCTGAAGCTTTTCATGGTCCTCAGCCGTGAAACCTGGACTGTTTCAGCTTCCTATCACTTGTGCTTTAGGCAACTGCATTGTCTCCAGTCGTGCACCTAAAGACTGTCCTAGTCTACTACTGCCCATGCAAACTTTTGCTACTACTAAGACAGAAGTGTCCCTCGAATAGCCACACATTTATTTTCATTTTGGAGTATCCTGCATCAACCCCGATCTCCCCCCCTCTAAGTTTTACTAGCAACAAACCTACAAAAGTGACAACCCCTAGACTGCTTATTGAACCAAAGTGCATGGACTATTGCTGTGTGCCTGGCTGCCTTGCACTCACTTAGGAAAGAACCTGTTTAATCCATAGCGGCCCCTACAGGAGTAGAGCTACATAGGATACCCTACATCAGGGATATGCAATTAGCGGACCTCCAGCTGTTGCAAAACTACAAGTCCCATCATGTCTCTGCCTCTGGGTGTCATGCTTGTGGCTGTCAGAGTCTTGCTATGCCTCATGGGAATTGTAGTTCTGCAACAACTGGAGGTCCGCTAATTGCATATCCCTGCCCTACATGATTTCAAAAGCTTGTCCCATATGTCTGCATTTCCCGGGTCTTGCCCGCTTCTTCAGGACAGGGGAAACCCAAGCTGCAAAGTATATTGTTTCACAATGTTCGTCTTTTGGCCAGCATGTCTACGGGTAGATCAGTAGCCAGAAATCACTTCTATTAGAACATAATCTGTGTGTCATTACATATGGGCCATAAGCCATGTGCATCTCCATCCAGTCCAAAAACCAAACTAAGAAAAGAAAGGGAGCCTGTAACTCTGGGGAGAATGGTCATAAAGGGCCACTCTCTCAGTCTGGCATGGGTTTTCCCTGTCCCAAGGTCCAAAAAACTCGTAAATATACAGGACACCCTTTTGAAATCATGTATACCAAGTATGGTTATAAATATTGGTAGATATGTATCCTAAAATAAGCGTTTTTTTAACATGATTGTCCATGAAGGTCATTTTTAGATTACATGGAAGTGAGGCAGACCTCCTCTTTTTAGGGAAGTTGATATATGTTCAATATAAAAGGAGATACATTATTTTCTGTCATTGATTTATTTTTTAGTTGAATGTGTTGATATGTTTGACAACCTCAATTTACTTGTCTAGACTTTTTGGAGGTGATCAATGCTGCAACGTGATAAGGTTTTGTATTTGAGGATCACTGACTTAATATATCAGGAAGCAGAGAACTCTACATAGTATGGTCCTGGCCCCTGGCGCAGTGAACCCATGTGAAGAAGGCGGGCACCACATTTTACAGGAGGCGTTTGACACGCAGTGACAAGGCCTGTGCTGTGAGGGGAGATTTGCAGAGGGGATAGAATTTGTGCTAGGAGGGGGAATCTGGAGGGGATATTTGTGCTAGAAGGGGAGATTTGGAGGGGAAAGGATTTGTGCTAGGAGGGGGGAGTTGTATTTTCATTTGAGGAGAGCATTGGCCTACAGGGGAAATTTATGCTTTGGCAAGAGTGCAGATCAGTGCTAGTTTTTTTTTTTTTTTTTTTCGGGGGTGGAAGGGAAGGGATTTTTGCTAAGACGTGATGCTCACAATTTGCTGGGGCGCACTTTGTCACCTTGGTCCCTGATAACCTTGTCCCAGCACGCAGTATGGTGCTGAGAAAAATAAAACATTTGTATAGGCTACTACTTTTTTTATGCATGTGAGGTGAGAGAGCAATGTCATCCTTGGGACCTGGTGAATTACTGTACATTCTCCAAGGTATCAACACAAAAAAGCAGTGCCACAGGCATGGGCTGCAATGGTCTTGGGAGGAGGTCTACAAAAGGTAGGGCCAACAAGAGCAAAAGATGTCTTCAATAGGGTTTCTAAGCAGGAACATCCTCACCAGGAACAGTGAGATGCTAGTGAGAGATGAGATGGCAGCATTAATTTTATTATTATTACTATACAGGATTTGTATAGCACTGCCATTCTACACAGTGCTTTACAACTTGAGGGTAGACAGTACAACTACAATACACTTTAATACAGTAGGAATCAGAGAGCCCTGCTCGTTAGAGCTTACAACCTAAGAGGGAGGGTCAAGAGGTAATAACTGTGGGGGATGTGCTGATGGAGAAAATGAATGTACAGTTGTTAGGTGGGGGCCAGATAAGCTTCTCTGAAGAGATTCGTTTTTTTAGGGATCGTCTGAAAGAGGACAAAAGTAGGAGATTGTCAGACAGATTGGGGTAGAGCATTCCAGAGGATGGGAGCAGCTCGGGAGAAGTCCTGAAGGTGAGCATTGGATGAGGTGACAAGGGAGCTAGAGAGCAGGAGGTCTTGGGAGGAACGAAAAGAATGATTTGGTTGGTATTTTGAGACTAGGTTAGTGATGTAGCTGGGGGCCAAGTTGTGGATGGCTTTGTTAGGATCTTGAATTTAATTCATTGGTTGAGTGGCAGCCAATGCAGGGATTGGTAGAGAGGGGTAGCAGGCGCTGAGCGGTTTGTAAGGTGGATGAGTCTGGCAGCAGCATTCATGATGGACTGAAGGGGAGATCGCCTATTTAAAAGGTAAGCCAATGAGGGAGTTGCAGTAGTCGAGGCGGGAGATGACCAGGGAGTGGATTAGAAGCTTTGTGGTGTCATTGGTTAAGAAAGAGCGTATCTTGGAGATGCTGCAGAGGTTGAGGTGGCAAGCTTTGGACAGCGGTTGAATGTGGAGCCGAAAGGATAGTCAAGAGTCCAGGATTACACCTAGGACCTTGGCATGGGGGGACGGGGTTGATAGTTGAGCCATTGACTTTGACAGAGAAATCAGGGGAAGAAGCATGTGGGGGAGGAAAGATCATGAGCTCGGTTTTGGATAGGTTGTTTGAGGAAGTGGTGTGACATCCAGGCTGATATGTCGGTTAGTAAGATGCAAGAGGAGACTGAGATGGGGGGGGGGTAGAAAGATAGATTTGAGTGTCATCAACGTAGAAATGGTATTGAAAGCCATGGGAGGCAATCAACTGACTCAGGGAGGAGGTGAAGATTGAGAAAAGGAGAGGTCCAAGAACTTAACCTTGGGGAACCCCAACTGAGAAAGGAAGAGGAGAGGAGGAAGTAGAGTTGTAAGTGACATCAAAGGTGCGGTGGGATAGGTAGGATGAGAACCAGTGAACAGTCACATAGACCAAAGGAGTGGAGTTTTTTTGAGGAGGAGGGGGTGGTCCACTGTGACAAAGGCAGCAGAGAGGTCCAGGAGGTGTAGTACAGAATACTGTCTGTTGGTTTTAGCCGTTAGTAGGTCCTTTGTGAGTTTAAGGAGAGCTGTTTCCATGAAGTGTTGAGGGTGAAATCCAGACTGAAGGTGATCAAGAAGCTTGTTCTTAGTCAGACGGTCGCTCAGTTGGTTGTAGACTAGTCGTTCAAAGAGTTTGGAGGATAAGGGGAGATGGGGAGTAGGTTGTTAAGATTGGTGGGGTCCAGTGAGGGCTTTTTAAGGATGGAGGTGACTAGCGCATGTTGAAGAGCAGGGGTAGGCAACTTCAGCACTCCAGCTGTAGTGAAACTACAAATCCCATCATACCTCTGCCTCTAGGGGTCATGCCTGTGATTGTCAGGGTCTTGCAATGTCTCATGGGACTTGTAGTTTCACCACAGCTGGAGGGCTGAGGTTGCCTACCCCTGTTTTAGAGAGTTGGTGAAGATGCCAGAAGATAGGGAGAGGTTGAAGATGTGAGTTAGAAAGTGTAGAATAGGGTCAGAGGGTGAGCGTAGCATTTGAGAGGGAGCAGGATCCAGGGGGCAGGTGGGTAGATGAATGTTAGAAAAAAAAAAAGTTTAGCAACCTTGTTAATACTAGCAGAATTGAATGAGAGAAGTAATGATTGTACTTGGGGACATGGAGTGTTATTGGGGGAGATTTGTGCGCATTGGAGATCTCCTCACAAATTGTATAAATCTTTTCCATGGACATAACTGAGCAAAGAGCTTTAGTAGAATGCATGTAAAGTTTTTTTTTTTAAAGCATTACCTATAGAGAATTTTAAGTACTGTAAGGTTGTTGCCATTTCATAAGCATGCACAATTTTAAAATGATATGTATAGTATCTATTTACTTGACGCAACATCATCTTTTATATTTTACCCAAAAAATTGGGTATTATATTGCGTTTGTGTGCACAAAATTGTAAAAGCCACCATTTTATTCTCTAGGACCTCTGCTTTCAGAAAATGTATAATGTTTCGGGGCTCAAAGTAATTTTCTAGCAAAAAAGTGCAGATTGTAACACGTATGTGATAATTTTTAAAATTGCCCTGGACAGGAAAGGGGTAAAACAGGAATAAAATTGGAAGATTCCTGAATAGGAAAGTTGTTTGAGAAAATACAATATAACACAATAGGGTACCCTCTTAAGAACATGAAAGAATGTCACCCGCACTCCACTTAGCTTCTCTAGCAGTATTTTTAACAAATCGATGAATTGAGTGTATAAAGTAATGTTTTCACCCAAAAACTAACCTTATTCAACGCGTTTCATCACTAGTGAAATGCGTCGAGGAAGGTTTTTTTTTGTTGGGGGGGTGGAGACATTACTGTGTATGCAATTATTTCATTGAGGAGCTAAGTGGAGTGTGGCTGACATTCTTTCCTATTCCTAATGGAGAGTGGAGATGGACTCCAATGGCCAACACCCAGGATGTCCATGTTTGAGAAGCCAGTCTTGAGCGGAGCTATGGATCTGTGTGCGTTTCTGACACACTGCCATATCAGATTCCATTGACATTATAAAAGTGTGTTTAAGGTTCAAAATCCAATTTTTAAAATGTAAAATATAAATGCCCCCCCCCCCCCCCCCCACACACACACACACACACACACACACACACACACACACACACACACACACACACACACACACACACACACACAAGATGACACAAATTCTCAACAGCCACAGTATGTAAGTATTGCAGATTTTTATTTTTCTAAATATAAATACATATAAATATACACACAATGCACCAACAAGAGAAATGTTAGTTCCATCTAACATGCCGATACTAAGGCATGAACGGAGGACCAAAGAAATCCAGTGTGTATTCTCTATACATTGTGATCAAGCTTACATAGGTCATTCTCCTGTCAGGCCTATATTGGCACACATGTCTTATCAAGATTTCATGTAGATCTAAACCCCATTTTTTATTTTTTTATGGAGCAGAGAATGGATATTAGAACCCCCCCCCCCCCCCCCGCCAAACAGGAAGTGATAGGAAATCACCCTGTCCCAGACAGCCATTAAACCATGCCAGGGGTTCTAACCCTTCACCACTCCATACAAAACTAAAATAAACAAAAATCTGGCTTTCGATACACTTTGGGGTGTATTTATGAAATGTCCACAGAGCTTTGCATCCTATGAAACTGCTGGCAAAAAATGTGGATCCCCCCCAACAGGTTGAATGTTGTTCATTCATACAGAATAGATTGAATGAGGAAAATATAGCACTATGACCACTAGATGGTGCTAACCATCGTAATAGTAAATATGTTTTCTTACGATTATCTACTTTATCTTCCTAAACCACTCTATTCTTAGGAGTGAAGATCATCTGGCCGGCAAAGCTACTTACCATGTGAAACTGCATGTACATGTTCTTCTGTGCAAATGGGGCGAAATTCAATGTTACTAGGCCATTTCTTCTCCAGGTCGGATGTTCTTCTTTCATAGGAAATAGCATGAATCAGGAAAATATTATTATGGCCACTAGATGGTGCTAACAATCATAGTAAAGTATTTTCTATGATCATCATCTCCATCTAGTGGCCATATTGTGGTATTTCCCCAAACCACTCATTTGTATGACGGAAGAGCATCCGACCTGTAGAGAAAGTAGTCTAGCAACCTTCAATTTTGCCGACGTTTTGCACAGTACAAAAGTATAAGCAGGTTCACAAGATAAATACCTCTGCATTTTTTTTTTTTAATAAACACAACACTTTGACTTATCAAGCTTAACACACCACCAGCCATAGAGGGGGTGTCAGCATTAAATAATGCGATGCCATAAATCCTTAGGTCATTTTACAAAAGGCAACAAAGATTACGGAGCTATTCACCAGCAACCATTGCACAAAGCCCAAGTATTTTTTTAGTAAGAAATAAGCAGCAACTGTAAGTAAATAAGGAAACTTGTCACAACCAGGGCTGGAAACAGAAGTCACCTGTACATGGGCAGACATAGGCAGCAAAGATAACACGTAATCCACTTAAAATGGATCTAAACTCTCCATCGGCATGAACCCTGTATAATCCTTATGCTGCTAGCATTAGTAAATAGATAGGAAGGTAGATTATATTTACTAATTTTATATATATCTTTTTTTTTCTACATTTCAGTTACTTCCTGGTTTCTGGCCTAGGCTAAAACTATGTCATACATCCCAGGAGACTTGCTGATAGGAGGGGCTTTCTCAGCTATGCACACCACCCTCCTACCTACATGTCTGAGCTAAGGGCAGATGGATTCCAGGAAGTAAATGCGACATGAATTATTACTCAAGATGGCCAGGGCTAGAAATGCTAGATGGGTGTTTTTCAACAAAATAAAGCATGGAGACATGGATGGATGAGGGAGTTTGCTTTAAATGATTAAAAAAAAAAAAAAATCAAGTAGCATTTTCGGTTTGTGGTGCTCAGATACTTTTATTTCTTAGAGTAGAAATAAACTGTAATAAAAAAAGAAAATATTAAAGTGATATTAAAGATTTTCTTGTTAAAACAAAAAACCATGTCATAATCACCTGCTCTGTGTGATTAATTTAAATAAAATATAGGCATTATAAAAAAGAGGCTCTGGAATGGTGCGGATCTCTGTATGGGCTCTAGGACAAGATATGAAAAATATGAACTGTGCTCAGTGCACAGAGCAGCCTCGATCCTCCTCTTCTCGGGTCCCCTGCCCACGCCCTTGGCCTCTCCCTCCTGCCGAGCGCCCCCCAGAGCAAGCAGCTTGCAATGGGGGCACCCAAGCAAGCTCATTCACATGTCCATTCACACACAGTCCGCCCCGCACCCTCTCTCCTCACTGGCTGTGATTGACAGCAGCGGGAGCTAATAGCTGCTGTCTCAGCCAATGAGGGGGGAGGGTCTCCGGAGAGCCGATGTTCTCGTGCACATCGCTGGATCAAGATGGGGCTAAGGTAAGGTCATTATTAGGGGGTTGCTACACATGTGTTTTTTTTTTTATCTTCATGCATAGCATGAACCATGAGCCTTTACAAACATTTTAATAGTCAACAAAGATGTGAAACTGGCTTTTCAGCTATACCCAGTGGTGTCATATCTTCTCCTAGAGTCCATACAGAGATCCGCACTATTCCAGAGCTTCTTTTTTATAATGCCTATATGTTATTTCAATTGCCTGACAAGGTGGGGTCATGGAGAACTGACAATGGTGATCTAAAGTGAACCTGTCACCAGACACACAATCTAAATTTACTGAATCAAGGACTGACACACAAAAGGTGGGCCACTGTCTACTGGGGTGGAGATGGGAGTTGGGGGAGGATGCAGGGTGCATGGAGGGGTATTCTGGAAGGTCCACATGAAATACAGGGGACAGCGGAAAGAAAACATGGGGGCTGCTACTGTGGGCACTTCCTCTGGTGCTGGGGATTAACAATGATGGAGCCTATGTTACTCTCTCACACTACAACCCTTGACCATGTGAAGCAAATTCACCTTATTGGCCACTCCAGGTTTTTGGTGGGTAGCACGCTAGGCGCTCTGCATTTTATCTTCTTGATACCTTCATGGCTTCCCTCCTGACTATCCATGCCTATCTCAGTGCCTCTTCATTAAACTGTTTATTTTGTCTATTTACCTTGAATGTTTTCCTACGGTCCCAAAAGTTTGTAAGCAATTGTTTGAGGATGTGCTCAAATGGGGGAAATTTTGTGGGTTGTGGTTAAAAGTGGTCATAGCCAGTAGAGTGTCCCTGGCTTTCACAATGAAGATCTGGTAACCTCTAACTGAAGTCCAGTTCAGTGCACAGGCCCAAAAGGCAATGACAGGGGTTCCCCCTTTATGTGTCACCTGTTCAGTTCTGAATTATTCCCAGCAGATGATTTCCCACCAGAATAATCAGCAACAAAAATCTCCAGAATTGTACCCCGGTGTAGAACCGCTATTTGTCCTGGTCATCTGAAGAGGATATGTACCTTCAAAGTCAGCACCAAGAGAGATATAGATAGATAGAGATAGATAGATAGATAGATATATATATATATATCTATCTATCTATCTATATATCTATCTATATCTATATCTATACAGTCATGGCCGAAATTGTTGGCACCCCAGACATTTTTCCAGGAAAATCAAGTATTTCCAACAGAAAAGTATTGCAGTAACACATGTTTTGCTATACACGTTTATTCCCTTTGTGTGTATTGGAACAAAACAAAAAAAGGGGGGGGGGGGAAGCAATTTGGACATAATGTCACACAAAATTCCAAAAATGGGCTGGTCAAAATTCTTGGCACCCTTTCAAAATTGTGGATAAATAAGATTGTTTCAACATGCGATGCTCCTTTAAACTCACCTGGGGCAAGTAACAGGTGTGGGCAATATAAAAATCACACCTGAAAGCAGATAAAAAGAAGAGAAGTTCACTTATGCCCCGTACACACAGTCGGACTTTGTTCGGATATTCCGACAACAAAATCCATGGATTTTTTCCGACGGATGTTGGCTCAAAGTTGTCTTGCATACACACGGTCACACAAAGTTGTCGGAAAATCCGATCGTTTTAAACGCGGTGACGTAAAACATGTACGTCGGGACTATAAACGGGGCAGTGGCCAATAGCTTTCATCTCTTTATTTATTCTGAGCATGCGTGGCACTTTGTCCGTCGGATTTGTGTACACACGATCGGAATTTCCGACAACGGATTTTGTTGTCGGAAAATTTTATCTCCTGCTCTCCAACTTTGTGTGTCGGAAAATCCGATGGAAAATGTCCGATGGAGCCCACACACGGTCGGAATTTCCGACAACACGCTCCGATCGGACATTTTCCATCGGAAAATCCGACCGTGTGTACGGGGCATAAGTCTTTGCATTGTGTGCCACACTAAGCATGGAAAACAGAAAGAGGAGAAGAGAACTGTCTGAGGACAAAATTGTGGAAAAATATCAACAATCTCAATACAAGTCCATCTCCAGAGATCTAGATTTCCCTTTGTCCACAGTGCACAACATTATCAAGAAGTTTTCAACCCATGGCACTGTAGCTAATCTCTCTCGGGGCGTGGACGGAAGAGAAAAATTGATGAAAGGTTGCAACGCAGGATAGTCCGGATGGTGGATAAGCAGCCCCAAACAAGTTCCAAAGAAATTCAAGCTGTCCTGCAGGCTCAGGGAGCATCAGTGTCAGCGCCAACTATCCGTCGACATTTAAATGAAATGAAACGCTATGGCAGGAGACCCAGGAGGACCCCACTGCTGACACAGAAACATAAAAAAGCAAGACTAAAGTTTGCCAAAATGTACTTGAGTAAGCCAAAATCCTTCTTGGAAAACATCTTGTGGACAGATGAGACCAAGATAGAGCTTTTTGGTAAAGCACATCATTCTACTGTTTACCGAAAACGGAATGAGGCCTACAAAGAAAAGAACACAGTACCTACAGTGAAATATGGTGGAGGTTCAATGATGTTTTGGGGTTGTTTTGCTGCCTCTGGCACTGGGTGCCTTGAATGTGTGCAAGGCATCATGAAATCTGAGGATTACCAAAGGATTTTGGGTCGCGCTGTAGAGCCCAGTGTCAGAAAGCTGGGTTTGCGTCCGAGATCTTGGGTCTTCCAGCAGGACAATGACCCCAAACATACGTCAAAAAGCACCCAGAAATGGATGGCAACAAAGCGCTGGAGACTTCTAAAGTGGCCAGCAATGAGTCCAGATCTAAATCCCATTGAACACCTGTGGAGAGATCTTAAATTGCTTTTGGGAAAAGGCGTCCTTCCAATAAGAGAGACCTGGAGCAGTTTGCAAAGGAAGAGTGGTCCAAAATTCCGGGTGAGAGGTGTAAGAAGCTTATTGATGGTTATAGGAAGCGACTGATTTCAGTTATTTTTGCCAATAGGTGTGCAACCAAATATTAAGTTAAGGGTGCCAAGAATTTTGACCAGCCCATTTTTGTATTTTTGTGTGACATTATGTCCAATTTGCTTTTTTTCCTCGCTTTTTTGTTTTGTTCCAATACACACAAAAGGGAATAAACATGTGTATAGCTAAACATGTGTTACTGCAATACTTTTCTGTGAGAAATACTTGATTTTCTGGAAAAAGTTCTGGGGTGCCAACAATTTCGGCCATGACATATATATATATATATATATATATATATATATATATATATATATATATATATATATATATAAATATATAAATATTTATATATTAACCAATGCATGAAAAAAAAAAAAAATACAACAACTTGGTTATACTTTGTATCCTAAATACAATATTTGATGTTATAAAATTAATAACTAAAAAACACAAAAAACTCTGATCAATAAATAAGGTTTTGCGTCATCTGCTCCTTGGCAGCTCACGGCAGGCGACACCTGTTCCAACGACAACATGTCTGCGTACACGGCGTGCAGCTATTCACTGGCAGTAATGTCACAAAGGGTGCGGATGAGGCGGCGAGGGCCATTCAATAAACCCGCCATTCCACATATTAAAGGCCTTCAGTCAATACCACAACTCGTTTTCTAAATGTCCTGTAATGTGTGCCGACTTATCTCATTTGTGGTTCAATTTAAATGCTGCGATGACAAAGCACATTATTCCATACTGGGAGGATGACACTGACTATAATGCAGCTTCGTCCATCTTTATGTATAGAAGGCCCCTTGCACGCTGGGGCATTCAGGTGCAGTGCATACGTGGGGGGGGGGGGGGTTGTTGGAGGGACGGGTGCATCACCCAGCCCCACTGCAGGCGGCCTGCCAAAGTCTATGGCAAGCTGCGGATGGACAGGCAGAAGTCCTGCATTCCAGACCTTTGTCCCTTAATAGGCACGGCCCTAAACACCATTACAGCATTCAGCCCTGTCTAGCCAGAGTCTGACAGGCTGCCTGCTGCCCCTATTCCCCACCCAGATGCACTGTAACTGAGCGCTGATCTTGCCTGCTCCCTGGTGCGCTGCAAATGAACACTGCACCCGTTTCTCCTCCCCTAGGTGCACTGCAGCTGAACGCTGCGCCTGTTCTTACCCCCACCAAGTGCACGGTCAATGAAGGCTGCACCGGTCCCTCCTCCTGCTCCTCAATGTGCACTGCCACTACAGGCTACACCTACCCCCCCCCCCCCAGGTGCATTGCAACCGAGCGCTGCACCTGTCTCCCCCCCCCCCAGGTGCACTGCAACTGAATGGTGCACCTGTCCACCCCCCCAGGGTGCATGGCAACTGAGTGCTGCACCTGCCCCCTATTCCCCCTCCCAGGTGCAATGCAACTGAGTGCTGCACCTACCCCCTATTCCCCCTCCCAGGCGCAATGCAACTGAGAGCTGCGCCTGTCCTTCCCCCCCAGGTGCACTACAACTGAACACTGCACCTGTCAACCCCGATCCCCTTCCACAGGTACACTGCAACTAAATGCCCCAACATGCAAGGAGCCGTCTAGGCTGCTTCAAGTATTAAAAAAGCTTCTTACAGTAGGTCCATGTCATAGAAATGTACAGAAGATATTTTTTATATAAAACTGATAACTTCTGGTTTTATACAATATACATTTATACAGATGTACAGCATGTAGACAGAACAGAGAACTAGATAAAAGACATGAAGGTATCGGGTGTACACCCCACCCACACCAGAGTGTCCATCTCCGAATCCTGGTAGTGGCGTATTTCATGAGAAGGGTTCGTGGAGAACACAAAGATCCTATTTACTCAATACCTGGTTGCATGACGCACATACAAACATGGTTTCTTTCTGTGCATCTGGAGCTGGAATGATAGAAAAGGTACAGAAGTTCAGTGTATACGTTTGTACAGACCAATGGTGATTTGCGCACATTTAAAGCTGAACTCCAAGCAGATATAGAAGACATGAATTCAGACCTAACTTTTACAATTTGCCAACTCCTACTCCATCCCCCCCCCCCCCCCCCCCAACAAATGTGATTTTTTTTTTTTGGGTGGAAGTTCTGCTTTAACATGTTGGCAGGCTGGTAATAAAAGTGATGCTTCTGTTGTAAGACAAAAATGTTCATCAGCCAAATGGGAACTTCATTGCTGGAAGAGGTCTTCTTAGACAACATAAAATAAAGCCAACAATCCATTTTCTCAGTATGAAGCATCCTAACAGAAAGCCTATATGTGCTGTATGGATCCTACATAAAACATCTATGCAGACCCTGTAGGTGGAAATGTATTGAAGGAAGTGAGATGCAAGACATGAAGTGGCAACAGCAAGAAATACTTCACATACAATGTTCATGGGTAGAGGAAGGACAAAAAGCCCATCGGTAGGCAGGCTTCCCGGAGTGTGTCCTTGTGAAATGTGTGATGGAATTGCGGTGGGCTTCCACTTTCAGTTCCAGGCTTCCCAAAGTGTATTTTGTGAAGTGTGTGGTGGAAATGTGGTGAGTTTCCACTTTCTGCTTCCAGGCTTCCCGGAGTGTGTCCTTGTGAAGTGCGTGGTGGAATTGCGGTGGGTTTCCACTTTTGGTTCCAGGCTTCCGAAAGTGTATTCTTCTGAAGCATGTGGTGGGTTTCCACTTTCAGTTCCAGGCTTCCCAAAGTGTATTCTTGTGAAGTGTGGTGTGGGATTACAATGGGCTTCCACTTTCAGTTCCAGGCTACCCTGATGTCTTAGACAACATAAAATAAAGCCAACAATCCATTTTCCCAGTATGAAGCATCCTGAAAGAAAGCCTATATGCGCTGTATGGATCCTACAGAAAACATCTCTACAGCCCTGCAGGTAAGAATGTATTGAAGGAAGTGAGATGCAAGACCATGAAGTGGCAAGAAATACTTCACATACAATGTTCATGGGTAGAGGAAGGACATAAAGCCCATCGGTAGGCAGGCTTCCCAGAGTGTGTCCTTGTGAAGTGTGTGAAGGAATTGCAGTGGGCTTCCACTTTCCGTTCCAGGCTTTCCAGAGTGTATTCTTGTGAAGTGTGTGGTGGGCTTCCACTTTCAGGTTACAGGCTTCCCAAAGTGTATTCTGTGAAGTGTGTGGTGTGATTGTAGGTTTCCACTTTCTGCTTCCAGCCTTCCCGGAGTGTATTCTTGTGAAGTGTCTGGTGGGTTTCCACTTTCGGTTCCAGGCTTCCCAAAGTGTATTTTGTGAAGTGTGTGATGGGATTGTGTCGAGTTTCCACTTTCTGCTTCCAGGCTTCCCGGATCATGTCCTTGTGAAGTGCGTGGTGGAATTGCGGTGGGTTTCCACTTTCGGTTCCAGGCTTCCGATAGTGTATTCTTGTGAAGTATGTGGTGCGTTTCCACTTTCAGTTCCAGGATTCCCAAAGTGTATTCTTGTGAAGTGTGGTGTGGGATTACAATGGGCTTCCACTTTCAGTTCCAGGCTACCCTGTGAAGTGTGTGGTGTAATTGTGGTGGGTTCCCAGTTCAAAACCTCCCAAAAAGGTGTTGAAGTGTGTGGTGGGTTTCCACTTTCCAGTTCCATGCTTCCCAGGCTGTGTACAGGTGAAGTGTGGTGGGTTTCCACTTTCCAGTTCCATGCTTCCCAGGCTGTGTACAGGTGAAGTGTGGTGGGTTTCCACTTTCCAGTTCCATGCTTACCAGGCTGTGTTCTTGTGAAATGTGTGGTGGGATTGTGGTGGGTTTCCACTTTCTGGTTCTTGAGGTCAAAAGCTTTTGAGAACATGCTCTGAGAAGCCTGAAACCGGAAAGTGGAAGCACACCACAATCCCGCGCCACTGCCAATCGGAATACTGACGGTCTTTTCGTCCTTCTCCTGCCCAAAAATGGTACCACCCGCCTTACAGGCCCCAAGAGGACTCATGATCGGGACCCCCAGGGCATTTAAGAGCGACCGAGCTCAGACTGTGTGGTGACAAGTGTTATCCCCACCTGCAATTACAGAGGGTTGCGTGCCTTACCCCATGTGGCTACCGCAAATTTTTTTTTTTCTTACTTATTATTATTTTTGGCTTTGATTCAACAACCACAATACATATACACACTACACTAGAAGGGCTCCCCCACCTCTCATTTTGTCTTTTTGAGGTAGACACTCCAAATCATCCTATGGGTCTTAATTTGCTTTTTTTGACTTGACCCTTTGGACCCACCACCCATTTGCATACAGTAGCAAAGACTAGAAAGGGAAGAATAGCGAGGAGTGGAGGATACATACAAGACCTGGACCACAGACAAGCAGGGATAAGCTGAGCAAAACATAAGCGTGAGAATACAATCGTCCTAAAGATGGGACAGTTTATTTTTTTCCCCCCAAGTTTAAAGAAGGATTAAAAGAAGGGAAAAAATAATGCAAAGTAAAATAATTTGTGTGGACAAGTGATTTTTTTTTTTTTTTTTTTTGAGCAGAAGGATGTGGTTTCTTAGAAACGCCTCACCTGTGGCTCCCATAGCGGATTTGGGGACTTTGTATGAACAACACCTTGAACAGAAGCTGTTTCCACAGTTATTGCAGCAGCGCTGTAAAGGAAGGGGGGAGGAGACTTAAAAAGTAAGAACATTTACCACCCACATTTAAAGTCCAATTCAATTACAATGTGGTTTAAATCATTTACCTACATTCCACGTGCATAGAAGAGAAGGCGTACAATAGGTTGTTTGCTCTCTTCGCAGCCATGACCTGAGCAGAGATGCTGGTCCCCTGCCAGCGTGCTAAAACTAAGTCAGCATTTATCATGAATTTGCTGACTTAAAGGTTCTGGCTCAGCAGTGGGTGTGTCAGACCTCTGAAGAGAGACCACTGCTTCCACTCAGAGAACAAAGGACCCACACCATAGCTACAGGCTGTGGCTGCTTTTTAACAAATGTGCCTGGAATGTATTTAGCGGATTTAAACTAAAGGTTCAGTTGGGCTTTAAAGTGACTCATTTTATAAAACACAAAAAAAAAAAATCTTCTCTACAAAGAAAAAAAGGGGGAACTCTGATAGGGCCCCCTGCACAAGGGGGGACTCTGATGGGGGCCACCTACAAGGGGAGGGGGGGACAATGATGGGGGCCACCTACAAGGGGAGGGGGGGGACACTGATGGGGGCCACCTACGCAAGGGGAGGGGGGACACTGATGGGGGCCACCTACGCAAGGGGAGGGGGGACAACTGATGGGGGCCACCTACGCAAGGGGGAGGGAACACTGCTGGGTGCCACCTACGCAAGGGGGGGGAACTCTGATAGGGCCCCCTGCACAAGGGGGGACTCTGATGGGGGGCCACCTACGCAAGGGGAGGGGGGACACTGATGGGGGCCACCTACGCAAGGGGAGGGGGGACACTGATGGGGGCCACCTACGCAAGGGAGGGGGACACTGATGGGGGCCACCTACGCAAGGGGAGGGGGAACACTGCTGGGTGCCACCTACGCAAGGGGGGGGGGAACTCTGATAGGGCCCCCTGCACAAGGGGGGACTCTGATGGGGGCCACCTACGCAAGGGGAGGGGGGACACTGATGGGGGCCACTTACGCAGGGGAGGGGGGACACTGATGGGGGCCACCTACGCAAGGGGAGGGGGGACACTGATGGGGGCCACCTACGCAAGGGGAGGGGGAACACTGCTGGGGGCCACCTACGCAAGGGGGGGGGAACTCTGATAGGGCCCCTGCACAAGGGGGGACTCTGATGGGGGCCACCTACGCAAGGGGGAGGGGAGACACTGATGGGGGCCACTTACGCAAGGGGAGGGGGGACACTGATGGGGGCCACCTACGCAAGGGGAGGGGGGACACTGATGGGGGCCACCTACGCAAGGGGAAGGGGGGACACTGATGGGGGCCACCTACGCAAGGGGGGGGCTCTTATTGGGGGCCACCTACGCAAGGGGGGGGACACTCTTATTGGGGGCCACCTACGCAAGGGGGGGGACACTCTGATAGGGTCCCTGATGTAAGGAAGGACTCTAATGGGGATCCTAGCAGAAAGGTTGACTGATAGGCACCCTGATGTAGGGGGGGGAGGGGGGAGGAGTTTCTTCAGCCCACCAATACAAAGTGGCCCTCATACTGAAAGGTTTCAAGGACCCCGGGGTTAGATGCTTACTAGATTTCTGGCAGATCATTAGGCATATTTCTGTACTAAAGAAACAAAGCACGATGTGTTCAGGTCAAAAAGGAAATAAAAGGGACATACCCTCTTCTTCAGTAGTATGGAAAAGGGTGCATTGCATCCATAACAGTTACCTGGAACATAAAAAGGACACATAGAATCTTTGAGATAAAGAAAGAGCACGCCACATTAATCACATCATCTTGTTAGAGGAACACATGGTGGACATACAGAATACTCAATAAATCATTGCACACACTGACGTTGCAGGCTGATGCAGGTGAAAGCATTTGTGTGTGAAGTCCCCCCCCCCCCCCCCCATGAGTGGGGTCTTTGGTTCGATGATATCACAGGTCCTGTATAGATTACCCTCTTGTCGGCTGCCTCATGTAGGAGTACTGTGGCAGAGCGGCTCTCCTGTGCCGGATCACGAACCTAGTACGTGATCCGGCACTTCTGGGAAGGGGGCGGGCACGTGATTTGTCACAGCACAAGCCGATCAGCGGGTGCTGGTCAATGGATGACCGCCGGCACCCGCTGATCAGCGAGGAGGAAGGAGGACAGAGCTCTGTTAATGCAAACAATACAATACAGTATAGTACAAACAATCCCTGTCAGTGGGGATGTGCCGGTTTTTGTTTCCCTGCAAAGCAAGGAGTAAAAACCAGCACATCTCTCAGTAAAAGCAGCACACAGTACACACAAACACTGGCTAGGCACCCATTTACCCCTTTGATTGCCCTAGATGTTTAACCCCCTTCCCAGCCAGTGCCATTAGTACAGTGACAGTGCATATTTTTTTAGCACTGATCACTGGATTAGTGTCAATGGTTCCCACAAACGTCAGTTAGAGTCAGATTGCCCGCCATACTATTACAATCCAACTATAAGTCACCGATCACTGCCATTACTAGTAAAAAAAAAATAAGTAAACAAAAATTCCAGTATATACACACTATCGTTTGTAGACACTATAACATTTGCGTAAACCCATCAATATACGCTTATTGGGATTTGTTTAACCAAAAATATGTAGCAAAATACATATTGGCCTAAATTTATGAAGAAATTTGCTTTGTTTTTTTTGTTGTTTTTTTATTGTATATGTTTTAAAGCAGAAAGTAAAAAAAATATATATTTTTTTTGGGTCTTTTTTTTTTGTTTAAAAAATAAGTGGTGGTCAAATACCACCAAACGAAAGCTCTATTTGTGGGGGGAAAAAAATGATACAAAATTTAGTTAGGGTACAGCGTTGCATGAAAATAGAACCACCCCCAGCAACAATAGACTCCCAACAACCCCCCCCAGCAACAATGGATACACCCCAGTAATAATAGATTCCCAACAGCCAGCATTAATAGACTCTCTAGCAGCCAGAAAGAATAGACCCCTCCTTCAACAGTAGATCCCTCCCAGCAACGATTGGCAACCAAGGAACATAAGTTCCACACCCAGCAACAATAGATCCCCTCCAGCAACTATAGATTCCACAGCAGTCATCATAAATAGACCCTTCAGCACCCCTTGCCATTCCATACATTCAGTTCTAGAGGTGCTGGAACTGCATTCCCCCGTGTTCCCGCTGAAAAAAAAAAAAAAAAAAAGCTGGAGGCTTCATCCCTTCAAGTCTCTGCAAATCCCCCAGACTCCAGGACCCAATCCCGGACTTACCAATCCTGGAGAAAAATACAAAGCCTGTTTTCTCTGCTCAGAACCCTGGAGGATACCAGACTATGACAACCTGTGACAAGGTGCAAAATACAGTTCTGCTTTAAGCCCTTCCTCCAGCCTCAGCGTCCCATTAAAATGGGGTTTATGTTCGGGGGGGGGGCAGGAAGGATTTCTGGCACGCGCAATCACTGTGATTGGCTGTCACAGTAGTCACTTGTCCTGCTGGCTCTCAATCTCAACTAGAGATCGAGAGCAGTCTATGGCACTGGAAGCGCACTCTCAGCACAGAAACCTTGGGTGCCCATGGAAGCTTACAGTTAGGTCCATATATATTTGGACACAGGCACAATTTTCATATATTTGGCTCTGTATACCACCAGATAAAAATTAAAACGAAACAATCCAAACGAATTTGAAGTGCAGAGTTCCAGCTTTAATTCAAGGGGTTGAACATAAATATCAAGTACAAATTTTAGGAACTGCAGCCATTTTTATACACCCCCCCCCCCCCCCCATTTTCAGGGGCTCAAATTTAATTGGATAAATGAATATAATCATAAATAAAATGTTCATTTTTAATATTTTGCTGAAAATCCTTTACTGGCAATGACTGCCTGAAGTCTGGAACCCATAGACATTACCAAAGACTGGGTTTCCTCCTTTCTGATGCTTTGCCAGGCTCTAACTGCAGTTGTCTTCAGTTGTTCTTTGTGGGCCTTTCTGCCTTTAGTTTTGCCTTCAGCAAGTGAAATGCTCAATTGGGTTGAGATCAGCAGACTGACTCAACCATTGCAGAATATTCCACTTCTTTTCCTTCAAAAGCTCCAGGGTTGCTTTTGCAGTGTGTTTTATATCATGGTCCAGCTGTACTGTGAAGCGCCGTCCAATCAACTTTGCTGTATTTGGCTGAATCTGGGCTGATAGTATATCTCTAAATACTGCAGAATTCATCCGGCTGCTTCTGTCACATCATCAATAACCACCAATGACCCAGTGTCACTGGAAGCCATGCATGCCCATGCCATCACACTGCAAGCTCCACCATGTGACCACAGATGACGTTGTCTGCTTTGGATCATGAGCTGCTCCAGGCCTTCTCCACACATTTTTCTTCCCATCATTCTGGTACAGATTACTCTTAGTTTCATCCGTCCAAAGAATGCTATTCCAGAACTGATCTGGCTTTTTTAGATGCTTTTTTTTTGGCAAAGTCTAATCTGGCTTTTCTATTCTTCAGGCTTATGAATGGTTTGCTCCTTGTGGTGAACCCTTTGTATTTGCTCTTGTGAAGTCTTCTGTTGATTGTAGACTTTGGACAATGATACGCCCACACACAGGAGGGTGTCCTTCACTTGTCTGGATGTTGTGAATGGGTTTTTTCTTTACCATAGAGCAGATCCTGCGATCATCCACCACTGTTGTCTTCCGTGGACGTCCAGGCCTTTTTATGTTGCAGAGATCACCAGTGCTTTTTTATTTCCTCAAAATGTACCAAACTGTTGAGTTGGCCACTCCTAAATGTTGCTGCTATCTCTCTGATGGGTTTGTTTCATTTTTAAAGCCTCACAATGGCTTGTTTCACGTTCATGGACAGCTCCTTTGAACGCAAGATGTAGGTTCACAGCAATAGATTCCAACTGCAAATACCACACTTAGAATCAACTGTAGACCTAGGGCTGGGGAAAAAATAGATTTAAATCTTGAATCGAGTTGAGAGGTCAAATCGATTCATATCGATTTTTTTTTTCACCGCGCCGGTCCTGAGAAGCTGCGGGCAGGAGTTTTTAGGCGTGGCCGCGGCTTCATCCTAGTCCGCGGCTTCGGCTTAGTCCTCGAGGCCAGACGCCGTGGACTAGGCCAAAGCCGCGGCCTCTCCTAAAAACTCTTGCCTGCAGCTCCCCAGGACCCGCGCTGACACCACGCCGGTCCTGAGGAGCTGCGGGCAGGAGTTTTTAGGTGAGGCCGCGACTTCTGGCCTCGTGGGCTAGGCCGAAACCACGGCCTCGCCTAAAAACTCATGCCCACAGCTCCTCAGGACCGGCGCGGTGTCCAAAAGTAAAAAAAAAAAAAAAAGAAAAGAACTCGATTCAAATCGTGAATCGAGTTTTTTTTAAGAAAATCGCCCAGCCCTATGTAGACCTTTACCTGCTTAATTAATGAAGAAATAATGAAGGAGTAGCCCACACCTGGCCATGAAACAGCTTTTGATTCAACTGTCCAATTACTTTTTTGGTCCCTGAAAAAGCGGGGGAGGCTATTACTAAGAGCTGTAATTCCTAAACCCTTCCTCCAATTTTGATGTACATATCCTCAAATTAAACCTGAGTGTGTGCACTTTCATCCCATATCCATTCTATAAACTATAGCTTGAATGTGTTTTGGTAAATATCTGAAAAAAAACAAAAATTGTGTCTTTATCCAAATATATATGGACCTAACTGTATTTGCAGCACATGGACATTAAAGCCCACCCTCTGTGTTACATGGGCAGCAAGAGGTTAATAATTCCAAAAAAAAAAAACAATTTTGCAGTGATGTTGCTTGCTCTACCCCAAGACTATTAGAGTGACAAGTGTGAAAATATTTGGTCTAGAAAAGAAAATATGACATCAGTTCTCATTGGAATGTGTCATTTACGGGCTCCATTTCTGGCATTCTTCACGATTATAGGCAGGTTGACAAGCTTTTTGCGTTATACTTGTGTTGTGAAAGAAAATCAACCCCCCCCCCCCTCCAAGCCAGATATTCTACAGGAATCTTTGCAGAACAGAAGTCTTTTAAGAGAGACAGTTCTGCAAACGCATTAAATGTGAACGGTGATATACTGCAAACTTTGGGGAACAGAAATGTGATGTGTGCAAAACAAAGCAGCCAGCAGTTCTGAAGGTAAACAGTAAAGGTGGTGCTGTAAAGCCAATGACAGGCAAACCATAAAGGTCAACACAAATCTATACATTTCGGAGGGTGTAGATGTATTATTTTAGGTGTTCGGAAACTGGCCATGGAACACAAACTTGGGTAATGTCATTACAAAAACACACCTTGGGTTTAATTTGGTTTTCATCGGTTTGTACAACAGTCGTAATAGCACAGGGTGGAATAGGCCACTATGATGTCATATTTATTAGTAGGCAGGCTCATAAAAGTGCTCATAGTTTTATAGTAACAAGGAGAAAAAACACTATGCAAGTAAAATCCCATTTTAACATTTTATTAAACACTCAACGTGAAATCTGATATATAGCAGCATGCTACAGGACGTACTATGTTTGCGCTTTACTTTCTATCTGCAGACTATCACTTTTTGAAGTCTTCTTTGGAGGTTTCTCTACATGCCTTTCCTGTATTCAGGGTGGCTCCTAGGCCTTCCAGAATCCCATGGAGCCACCCTTGCATGCCTACTTCTGCCTATAACAGGCATGCAGGTGTCAGGACCTAGATCACCTGCTGGTGGCGCTGTGGTTTTGGTTCCCTGAGCGGAGGGTTTTTATTCCAGTGTCCACCAGCAGGTATCTGTATCTTGTTGTCTTCAAGGTATCTCCCAGCAGCCAACAGACACCAGTAATCAGTTTCCACCTGATGCTGGCTGCTGGAATGGTATTTAGTTCCTCCTAAACTAAGTGTCTCTCGCTCCAGTGTTTTGCTTGCTGCCAGATACTGCTAGCTGTTATCCTGTTCCTGCTATCATTAACTGTTTGTTAGTCATTAGTCATGTATTCTGTTACTGGGTTTTTTGGTTCCATTTTATTTTCATGTTTGCTCTGTGCTGGTGTTTGGAAGGATTTTGCTCCACTGAAAATAAATCTCACTCCCAGCAATCAGTTTCCACCTGATGCTGGCTGCTGGATGGGTATTTATGTCCTCCCAAACTAAGTGTCTCTCACTCCAGTGTTTTGCCTGCTGCCAGATACTGCTAGCTGTTATCCTGTTCCTGCAATTGTTAGGCTTTTGTTTGTTAGTCATTAGTCAGGTATTCTGCTACAGGGTATTTTTGGTTCACTTATATTTTCATGTTTGCTGTGTGCTGGTATTTGGAAGGATTGTTTCACTGCAAATAATTCTAATTTCCAGCAACAGACCCCCACAAATCAGATTCTGTCTGATGCTGACTGCTAGGAGGGTATTTAGGCCCTTTCACACTAAGTGCGCCTCACTCCAGTGTTTTCCTTGCTGCCAGATATTGCTGTTATCCTGTACCTGCTCCTGACCTGTTCACTGCACCCTGTATCCTGCTGTCTCGTACCTGCACCCCTCCTTATTCCAGATCCCAGTTTTGGCTCCCCTTCACATCTGCTCCCTGCACTTCCAATTTTCCCTGCTTTTCGGCGTTCCCAATTTCTGTATGTATTGTATATATTTACTTAGGCTTCTGTTTGTTAGTTGTTAGTCAGGTATCCTGCCACTGGGTTTTTTTGTGCCTGGGAACACCCTAATCACCCCAAGCACCTGCACCAATGATAAGGCAAGTACACTGGCCCTCCTATACCAGGCCCAGGCCCTATCAATTCAAAAGTGGGGCCTTGACACCTGCTGAGCAGGGGGACTGGCTGTACTGCCTTATTGCTCTGCATGTGCAAGCTGTCAAAGTTGGCCCTCAACTCCAGGCCCCGTTAACAAATCAGGAGTAGGAGTGGTTCCCAATCCTGTGATGTCAGCTATGATATGGTAATCACATGCAGACTGACTGCTTTACTCAAGAGACCAACAATAAAACCTTCCAGGCTGTACATTGTACCCTAAAGATGGTGGCTCCCATTTCTCTAGTTTATGCGTTTATTTAGCTTTTTACATGGAGTTCAGCCTTACATGTATTCCATGGAGGACTATAAATCTAATCCATCATCCCCGTAGAATTATCCAGACGCAAAGCCATAGTGCCATGGTGTGTTGGATTGGTCCCTCTACTGCTGTTTGCTGTCATCCTAATATGCGTGATAAATACTGTTGGAAATTTGGTCCTACAGCCTACGCCCCCTCATTTGGCCGGACAGGAATTCTGAGATTGGATTAGTTTATCTTGAAGTTTATATTAGTTGGCTGAGGCAGAAAATACTCAGAGAACATCTTTTTTCCATTATAGGCAGCACAGCCATAGTGATCATGTGTGAGCAGAAAGAAGGACAGCTCCTGCCTGCAAACATAACTCATGCTTGAAATCTTACAGCCACCCCCCTCCAGCACACGGTATGTTGTAAAATTGTTACTCCTATAAATTTTCAGCTTTTTACATTTACACCATTTTGATTTAGAGCTCAGCGGCCCGCGGTGGGGATCAGGCCAAAGCAGCACATTATGAAGTAGCATGGAGGCCGCAGGTGGCCAATTTCCCCGCGCGTCTGCACCAGAAAGCAAAAGCTACAAACCTTCATCCGTTTAGGATTTTATTTTGGCCCGATCTTTCAGGCAACTCACAGTTATGCCCGAAGTGTTTCAAACGAAGGAAAAAAATAAAATAAAATGGAGATTTTTTTTTTTCTAAAATGTGAAGTATGAGGAGCAATTTTATTCCATAAACGCAAACCAATCTATAAACTATTCAACGTATTCCGCAACAGTGCTCTTAAGGAAAATGGATAAATATCACAGGACCCATAGGGTCTCACTGGTATTGCTATCCTAAAGTATTGATGTAAATCAGGGGTGTCAAACTCAATCTCATCACGCGCTGCATCAGCAATATGGTTACCCTCAAAGGGCCAGTTGTGTCTGTAAGACTAGAAGTCCAGAGCACCCGCACGTCTTACATCAGATGTCAAGAGCTCCCTCACCATCCGAAGTCAAGAGTCCCCCACCCCAGCCCATCCCCCCTTACCTTGTGCTGCCGGGAAGAAGTTGGGAAGCAAAAAGTGCATGGTCTGGAGGAGGACTGGAGTCAGTTGCCGAAGTTTTCTAAATGCTGAGACCAGGGGAGGCGAAGACGAGGGGGTGCTAAGGGCTGTAGAGAGGCACAAGATCTGTAGGAGGAGCTCTGTCCTCTCTGCTGCCGACTGCCAAGATGGGAGGAAGGGGGGGAGGCAGAGATGAGCCTCCCCCAGTGCATTTCCCACATGTGGAGCTTAATCAGAATCATAGAGGCCTTGCTATGATTAAGCACCACGTGAGAGAAATGCACTGGGGGGCTCTTGTATGGGTGGAGAACCAAGTTGAAGCCAATTCCTGTGTGTGGCTGGGCGCCATTTTCCTGTGGTCTAAGCTCATGGAAGATGGTCCTGCCATGGTGTTCTGTCTGGGAAGTCTCCAATAAAGTTTCTTGTGGATGATACCAGCGGTGTGCGACCCTCTTTTTCAACTGGCACAGAATTGTATTAGTCTCATAATAATTATAAGCAGATGTCCAGAGCACCCCATCCCCCCTTATATCAGATGTTAAATTCCCCCCCAGCATCAGAAGTCAAGAATCCTCCACCTTCCCTTACATCACAGTGCACCCCCCCCCCTTGTCCCACTACCGGAAAGAAGCTGGGGACAGAGTTGGGAAGCAGAAAGTGCAGGGTTTGGAGGAGAACTGCCGGAGCTAAATTCTGAGAAAAGGGGAGGTGGAGATTAGGGGGTGCTGTGGCTGCATGGAGAAGCGCAAGATCTGGCGGAGGAGTTCTCTCTTCCTTTATGCTGCTGGCTGCTGAGACAAGGTGGGGGCAGAAATGAGGGGGTGCTGCAGCAGCAAGAGAAGTGCAAGGGACACATGAAATGGCCTGGAGGGCCAGATTGGGCACAGAGACCTAGTGTTTGACATGTGAGCTACACAAAAATGAATCACAAAATTCTAAAAGAAACACCATTAGCAGATGAGTGCTGCTAATTAAGGAGGAAACAAGGGAAACTGTGAGAGGATTTTTACAGTTAGAGTATATACTCGAGTATAAGCCGAGGCACATAATTTTACCACAAAAAAACTGTGAAAACCTATTGACTCGAGTATAAGCCTAGGGTGAGAAATGCGCAGCTACTGTAAGTGGAAAAGAGGGTCAACAATGCCCATTTTCAGCCTCACTGTGCCCATTTGCAGCCATAGGTCCCCCGAAATTCTTGGTAGTTAAGGGTTCCTAGATCCTCCTAGCTGCAGCCAAAATTTGGGGTCTCTGGACACAAAGGGTCCCGAAATGACATTGCTGCAGATGGACACATTGACCGACTTTGGGGCCCCATATCTCGGGGGCCACTTGGTGCTAGGAACCCCAAATTTGGTGTGCAAACCCAGTGGAACATATCCAGTGTCAAGCACTTTTCTGCAGCAGAGAATGACATTTTCCGAACAGATTTTGGGACCCCATATCTCAGGGGCCACTTGGTGCTAGGAACCCCAGCTTTGGATATGTTGTAGAGCTAGTTCCACTGGGATTGCACGCCGAATTTGGGGTTCCTAGCACCAAGTGGCCTCGAGATACGGGGCCCCAAATTCGGTTTGGAAAATGCCATTTTCTGCTGCAGAAAAGTGCTTGACTCGAGTATATACAGTATATTGTTTACAATATAAAAAAAGAAAAAACTGCAGACATTAAACAGGAAAGCTTGTCATTTTTGCTTCATTTCGTTTTCCTTTGGAAAGTAAAGGTGCGATACCCTAAAATATATATATATATATATATATATATATATATAGACGTTGCAGGTAGAACAGACGTGTTCCAGATGTCACCACTATTGCCATATATATAAAACTGACGTTATTTGCTTTCCGAATCCCAAAATTAGTATAATTTGTAAAGATCACCTGTTTCCTCCAAGCTATTATTTAAACAGGTGCCGTTAATTGGTAAGGTTGATAGAACATACAATGTATACACATACCATTCATTTTAAACTAATTATGTTTGCCTCTGAAACGTAATCCTTGCACACATCTCTTTATAAGTTGTCATTGATACAAGCCACTAAAGAGTAAAGAGAGTTTACACTATATCCCAGTATTTCATATATTAAGCAAAAAAAAACAGCTATTGGTTAAAGTAGTCTATGTAACACTAGATTGTTCTATACCAGCCATTTCAACCAGTGGTTGGGGTTCCTTGAGCTGTGGCTGGTTGATCTCCCATTTGATAGCGTCTACATAGTTCCGAGGTCATCCACACTTGGCAGAGCCAGCAGCATCACACCAATGGTCTTTTTAGCTGCCTGTAAGGGTGGCATTCTGACCACCACTACAAGGGGCCAATCTTTCCATTGGCCACCACTGTAAGGGGCCGTTGTTTCCACTGGCCATCACTGTAATGCCGCGTACACACGTTCGGACATTCCGACAACAAAATCCATGTTTTTTTTCCCCGACGGATGTTGGCTCAAACTTGTCTTGCATACACACGGTCACACAAATCTTGGTCGGAAATTCCGATTGCCGAGAACGCTGTGACGTACAACACGTACGACGAGCCGAGATAAATGAAGTTCAATAGCCAGTTCGGCTCTTCGGCTTGATTCCGAGCATGCGTGGAACTTTGTGGGTCGGAATTGCGTACACACGATTGGAATCCTACAATAGAAATAAAACTTTTTTGCAGAAGAGAGTTTAACAAGACTCGTGGCCACTCATTAAAATTAGAAGAAAAGAGGTTTAACCTTAAACTACGTAGAGGGTTCTTTACTGTAAGAACAGCAAGGATGTGGAATTCCCTTCCACAGGCGGTGGTCTCAGCGGGGAGCATCGATAGCTTCAAGAAACTATTAGATAAGCACCTGAACGACTGCAACATACAGGGATATACAATGTAATACTGACATATAATCACACATAGGTTGGACTTGAGGGACTTGTGTCTTTTTTCAACCTCACCTACTATGTAACTATGTAACTTATGAAAACGGATTTTGTGGTCGGAAAATTTGAGATCCAGATCTCAAATTTTGTTTGTCAGAAATTCCAACGGAAAATGTCCGATGGAGCCTACACATGGTCGGATGTTCCGACAACAAGCTCCCATTGAACATTTCCCGTCAGAATATCCGACCGTGTGTGCACGGCATAAGGGGTTATTCTTTCCACTGGCCACCATTGTAAGGGACCATTCTTCCTACGGACCTCCAATGTAAGGGGCCATTGTTTCTACTGTCTATCACTGTACAAGGTCATTCTTTCCTCTGGCCACCACTGTAAGGGGTCATTCTTTCCACTGGCCATCGCTGTAAGGAGTCATTCTTTCCCCTGGCCACCACTGTAAGGGACATTCTTTACCCTGGCCACCACTGTATGGGACATTATTTCCACTGACCACCAATGCAAGGGACATTATTTCCACTGACCACCAATGCAAGGGACATTCTTTCCACTGACCTCCAACGTAAGGGGCCATTGTTTCCACTGGCTATCACTGTAAGGTAATTATTTTCTCTGGTCACCACTGTAAGGGGTCATTCTTTCCACTGGCCGTCGCTGTAAGGAGTCATTCTTTCCACTGGCCATCAACGTAAGGCACATTATTTCCACTGACCTCCAATGTAAGGGGCATTCTTTCCACTGGCCCCCAGTGAATTAGTTTTTAGATAAAATGATTGGCATGGAACACTAACTACTACAAAACAAAAAGATGACCCTATTTTGCACGCAAGGGAGTAACCACAATTCACGGGGCCTCAAAAAAATGTTCATGAGGTCCCCCACTGACACTTGGCAATGTCAATTACAACAATAGTATGATTGGAGTAACCTGAAGAACGGAGGAAGAGAAAAAAAGGAGGAAAAGTCCCAGAAGAGAATGCGGCATAGATATACAGTAATAGAGAAGTCGTAGGTTAGTTCTGGATGATTATGATAAGCCAATACTCATATCAATATATACTTGCTATGGGGGCACTCATTGCGTGCTCGCTCCCGAGTCCTGTTCTGGGTGTCCATAAGACATACAGAACTGTACTTGGCCCTGCCCCCCGCACCCCCCCCCCTACTGCCTTTGAATGAAAACAGAGGCAGCCAATAGCCCCTGCTGCTGTATTTGAGCCAATCAGGAGTAAGAGAGACTCAGCTCTTATGCACATCACTGGATCGAGATCGGGCTCAGGTATATATTTGGGGGGGCTGCAGGGAAAGCTGCATGCAGATGGTTTTTTTACCTTACCGCATAAAATGCAGTAAGGTAAAGAACATTCTGCCTTTACAACTACTTTAGGACAAAGACAAATCTGTTCATCTGTTCAGTAAAGTATTAAAGGCAAGTTCCAACTGTCATTTGCTTATTTGGAGAGGCGGGGATGCCCGACATTGGTTCCTCATGGTAGGTTTCTGGGAGTGTGATGTCCCCATGAATATGAAATGGCAGAAGCTTCACCACAGGTAGGAGAATCACAAACCCCAATCCCCTCATGTTGTAGTATGCTTCCCTGGTGCATCATGTGGTGTGTTGCCAACCGCCAGGGGACCTACTAACAGGGGTGCAGTCAATCCTGTTCTTTCTGCCAGTGCTTCTTTTTATAACTTTGGAACATTTTCCCATAACGTATTTATGTATTTAAATAAAATGTAGGCATGGACTCCACCAGACAAAGCATAACACTGGCTTCGCTGGCTTACCTTCTTCCCATACTGCATCCTGGTGCCATCTCTTCCCCAGGTAAGCAACATACATGCACTCGGTCATCCACATGATGTAAAGGAAAACGTGATTAATCAGACCAGGCCACCTTCTTCCATTGTTCTGTGCTCCAGTTCTGATGCTCACAAGCCCATTGTAGGTTTTGTTGGCTGTGGACACGGGTCAGCATGGACACCCTGACCAGTCTGTGGCTACACAGCCCCATATACAACAAACCATGATGCTCTGTGTGTTCCGACATCTTTCTATCAGAACCAGCATTCACTTTTTCAGCAATTTGAGCTCCAGTAGCTCTTCTATTGGATCTGGCTACATGGGCCAGCCTTCCCTCCCTACCTCCATCAATGAGGCCCCCCCCTCACAACTCCATCAATGAGCCCCCCCCACACCTCCATCACTGAGCTTTCCCTCCCCACCTCCATCAACGAGCCATCCCTCCCCACCTTCATCAACGAGCCTTCCCTCCCCACCTCCATCAACGAGCCATCCCTCCCCAACTCCATCAATGAGCCTTCCCTCCCCATCTCCTTCAATGAGCCTTGCCTCTCCACCTCCATCAATGAGCCTCTCCCCCCCACCTCCATCAATGAGCCTTGCCTCTCCACCTCCATCAATGGGCCCCCCCCACCTCCTTTAATGAGCCCCCCCCACACCTCCATCACTGAGCTTTCCCTCCCCACCTCCATCAATGAGCCATCCCTCCCCACTTCCTTCAAAGAGTCTTCCCTCCCCACCTCCTTCAAAGTGCCTTGGCCTCCCATAAACCTTTTGCTGGTTCTCCTTCCTTGGATCACTTTTGGTCAGTCCTGACTACTGCAGACCAGGAACATCCCACAAGATCTGCAGTTTTGGAGTTGCTCTGACCCAGTCATCTAGACATTACAATTTGGCCCTCGTCAAAGTCACTCAAATCCTTACACTTGCCCATTTTTCTGCTTTCAACACATCAATTTCAGGGACAACGTGTTCACTTGCTGCCTAATATATTCCACCCACTTTCAGATGCCATTGTCACAAAATAATCAACATTATTCGCTTTACCTGTCGGTGGTCATAATAATATGGCGGATCGGTGTGCGTCTACCCTAGTAAAGAGTTGAGTTGGGAAGCGTTCCCTTGTAGCCATCCCCTGTTTGCACCAACCAACCATGTCAAGAGAAATACATTTTTGCTGACATAGCAGAAAGCGAAGGTTGATAAAACTGTTGCCTATTACATTCGATAGCAGTTCTTTGAGAATATTATAGAACCTTCCACTTGGGCTGTAGTGTTTTAATAGAAGCCATTACATGGAGGAGCTTTACAAACTCCCTTTTTCTTCATATCAGCATTTCTTGAGGAATGCATTTATAATATTCCTTATCGCCTTACAAACCACAGTTCTCTAAGCCATTAATAAAAAGGCAGTAATGTCCTGTCATCACCGAGATGGCCTTCAGAGAAGTCTCTGGGCCATCAAGGATTATTCTGCTGCCCCCTAGGCAAGGTCCCCACCCCCTCAATCTCTTGGGGTTGCTCCTTTACAAAACAAGACCATTCGGATCACATAATTCAGGTGAGGTTGTTTACCTAGAGCACAAAATTTGTCAGCTTTACGGCTTGGCCGTAATATCGAGCAGAATCTCTGAAGCCGGCAAAGTTAGACTCAAAATAGAAAGGAGAGTTGGACAGAGAAGGAGGGTGGGGGGGTGGGTATTGTTCCAAATGGTCATCCATTACCAACATTTCAACCTGTGATTGCAAAAATGTTGCCTGCAACTGATTCAGATGCACGGGCTTAGGCGACCGTAAAAAAATGAAAAATAAAACCAGTTATATTAAATATGTCTTTCGTGAAATATTGCCTGTCAAGTACAAAGAAACAAAAAAAAATATCTGAGGTCTGTTAGTATAATGAGAAAAGCAAAGGGCATGTCAACAGAGAATTTATTTCCGCTCCCTTTCTCACTCTCCACTTCAGTAGATGCACAGCTGCTTTACATAGTAACCCATAAATTCTTCATTCCCCCTTCTCCGGAGGTATCCGGCACTGAACATTTCAGCTTCAACCTTCCCCATCTATTGATTTCTTTATCCCTTAATGTGATAGCGACATTGATAGCGAAGAAATGGCATCCATTATGATCCTTTTATCACACGCACAATAAAGCTGTGATTGCTTTGGCTTCATGCTAACAGAGATGGATGCTTTCAGTAACAAGATCAGCAGTGCAGTATGAATATTTGACAAGGAAGTTAATCAAAATGTTTTTAGACCCCATCACCGAGATAGGCTTTAATGCACTGACATGGCAGAGGTTTATAGGCAGACGGAGAAATGCTTTAGTGCTGCATGAAAAGCTAACTTGTTGTGGGCATAAAAAGCTATCTTTATACACTAAAATCTGTTTATATAAAGATTTGCTTCTGTTTTATTTTTTATTGACTATACTATAGAACTTTGATTGCAGGGCAGAGGGCGGTTTAATGAACAGAACACATTTTGTTGAGTATCCACGAAAGCCGTGTTTATCTTGTTTTGTACACTTGACTAGCAAAGTAAATGGTAGAATTGGAGACGTTGTTCTATAGCATAAAAAGTATCTTAAAGTACAATTAGAGGATGACAATGGTGGGCCCCATGAATCAGCCTGAGGAAGCCATCCTCAACCAGGGCTTTGTATAACCCTAGGGTTCCTCCAGGGATACCTAGGGGTTCCTTGATCTCTGGCTAACTAACCTCCCATCTGATGGTGCCTACACACTTCCAGGTCCAACGCCACTTGAAAGAGCCAGCGACATGACTGCAAGGGTGTCATTCCGGCCACCCCTGTAAGGGGAGTATTCTTCCCACCACCAATGTAAAAGGGAATTTTCCCAATGACCTTCAATAGACTTTCAGGTCTCGGGGAACCCTTGGCAAGATAAATTATTTCAAGGGTTCCTCTGTGGTATAAAGTTTCAGAGGGGCTGGCCTAAAAAGAAGACATTGTTCTATAGCATAAAAAGTATCTGAAAGCACAATTACAGGATGCCAATGGTGGACTCCATGTATCCACCTCAGGCAGCCATTCTCAAACAAAGGTTCTCTAGAACCCTCGTGTTCCTTCTGGGATAACTAGTGGTTCCATGAGCTGTGGCTAACTGACCTCCCATCTGACGGAGAATGCATAGTTCCAGATCCAGCACCACTTGGCAAAGCCAGCAGCATGACTACAATGGTGTCATTCTGGCCACCCCTTAAGGGAGTTATTCTTCCCACTATCAATGTAAGGGGCATTTTACCAATGACCTTCAATAGACCTATTTTACCAGGGTTCTCCGAGACCTGAAAATATTTTAGGGGTTCCTCTGGGGCTAAAAGGTTCAGAGGGCCCATCCTAGGAAGAACTGCTGCATCCCCACAGCCAGCAAACATTTAGGTTCCAAGAGTCATTTTGTAGGGCAAGTATTGTCACGTTCCTACTTGGGATGGACTAACTTACCAGGACTTGGCAGTAGCAGCCTGGGATAGGAGATGGTATAAGCCCCAGTAGAGTCACAGAGAGGCAAAGGACACTGTGGGGGACATGGACACCACATGATACTGATGGAGATGGAGACAGCATGCCTGCTCATTCCTGGTGGGTTGGCTAACTGACCAGGACTTGGCAGTAGAAGCCTGGGCTAGGAGATGGCATAAGTCACAGTAGAGCCACAGAGAGGCAAGGGACATTGTGGGTGACATGGATACCATATATCACTAATGGAGATGGAGACAGCATTTTTGCTTATTCCTGTGCAGGGAGTGGTCCCCCAAAGAACATTGAAATACTTTTGTCCCAGGGCTCCTCAGGGTATCCGAGGACGATGAAAGCTGCTATTGCTTGCCCCTTCGTGTGAGCTTACTTATCCAGAGACGCCTGGCCGGAGCACATTCCTACTACAGACCTTGGAGCAATGAGTCCTACAGCCACCCATCACTTACACATGCCCGTTACCAGGAGAAATTCCCAAGAGTGGTCAGGGGAAGGAAGAGTCCAAAAGTCTTGCTCCTCTCCTTGCTTGCTTCCCCCCTAAGGGTATCTGAGATAAATCCTTACAGCTACACCATGCCGTAGCTTGGTCGCCAGTACTACCCATCATGATCGAACATGGTGGCGCCACACAAACTTTTCATATTCTAGTTTTCGAACCCAGGGAGCCCCATTGCTGCCTATCACTGGCATCCTACCTATGGGGACATGTAGAGGTTACTAACAAAGCTACACTGCTGACTCCAAGTGGTCCTGGACCTACCCTACCTTTTGGCCAGAAAAGGTAACTACACCATGCCCATCTGTCCCCTAGCCTAAATGGATTACTTTGTTTGAAATGTCAAAAGTTCTAAGTCCTGCTAATTAAATCCAAAGCTAGAAAAAAAAAAAAAAGAACTGGCCGAAGATATACCGGTAGTTTAAGGAATTTTCTGCCATTTCTAATTGTTTCCTCAAACGATTACATTACGTAGAAAAATTCACAAGCATGCTAGGAAAAGCCGGAGGCATGGTCAGATAGAGAAACAGGAGAATTCTATCACTGGATTGGAATGGGTTTGGCCGACTCACCCTTGACCAATAAAAGAAAAACGTGGCAAAAATGCTAAACTTATTCTAATAGGACTAACAGGTGACTGAAGGAATGCGCCACACACAACTTCAGCGTTAATTAACTTCCTGTCTCAGGCGCCTCCTAACATATCTACGCAGTTCAGAGGCCAAGAATAAACAGAATCTATGAAGAGTTTCCCCTGGGCGCACAGCATAATGAATGGACAGGAAGTGTGCGTTATGCAACTTAGTTTCTGAGAATGTAAATTTGGACAAATCCAAGAAACCAAATTGTTCTTCCACATCTGCACTTGGCCTGAATCCTTTGTGCGTTGATCGGAGGTGCCGGTCAGCTGTCTAATGAGTTATTGGCTGTCATGATTAAGCTATACAAATATGTAGAAGGACGCTAGTTACAATAGGGCGACTATGTAGACACCAAAAAACAGGGAGTGTAGAGAAGTTGCCTATGGTAGCCAATGAGGATGCTGACGCACACCCTGGCTATAGAAGTAAGAGGTAAGGGGAGAAAAATGGGTAGGGGGACTGTGACGATTCCCTTTAAAGTGACACTAATTATTCTTAGTCTCTAAAAATAATCCATACACATCCACTACTCGTTGGCCCAGTAATCTATTTTTAAATAAATTGTTTCTTACGGTGTTTTCCTGCTTCCTTATATCATCTTTTGTGAGCTCCTGAACCTCTCTTTTTCCCCATCACTTTGGAAAGAGGAGTTAATTTTAGTTGCAGTCATGTACACTGCCCTATGCACACTACAAATCCCATACAATGCCTTGAAAAAGTATTCATATCCCTTGAAATTTTAAAAATTTTGTCATGTTACAACCAAAAATGTAAATGTATTTTATTGGGATTTTATGTGGTAGACCAACACAAAGTGGCACATAATTGTGAAGTGGAAGGAAAATGATTCACTTTTTTTTACAAAAAAAATGTGAAAAGTGTGGGGTACATTTGTATAGCGCCCCCCGGAGTCAATACTTTGTAGAACCGCCTTTCACTGCAATTACAGCTGCAAGTCTTTTTGGGGATGTCTCTACCAGCTTTGCACATCTAGAGAGTTACATTTTTGCCCATTCTTCTTTGAAAAATAGCTCAAGCTCTGTCAGATTGGATGGAGAGCGTCTGTGAACAGCAATTTTCAAGTCTTGCCACAGATCCTCAATTGGATTTAGCTCTGGACTGTGACTGGACCATTCTAACACATGAATATGCTTTGATCTAAACCATTCTATTGTAGCTCTGGCTGTATGTTTAGGGTCGTTGTCCTGCTGGAAGGTGAACCTCCGCACCATTCTCAAGTCTTTTGCAGACTCTAACCGGTTTTCTTCTACAATTTCCGTAGCCCCATAGGCCCGCAGTCCCATAGCCCCATAAGGTGCACAGTCCCGTAGCCCCATAAGGTGCACAGTCCCGTAGCTCCATAAGGTTTACAGAGTTCCGTAGCTCCATAAGGTCCACAGTCCCGTAGCCCCATAAGGTGCACAGTCCCGTAGCCCCATAAGGTGCACAGTCCCGTAGCCCCATAAGGTGCACAGTCCCGTAGCCCCATAAGGTGCACAGTCCCGTAGCCCCATAAGGTCCACAGTCCCGTAGCCCCATAAGGTCCACAGTCCCGTAGCCCCATAAGGTCCACAGTCCCGTAGCCCCATAAGGTCCACAGTCCCGTAGCCCCATAAGGTCCACAGTCCCGTAGCCCCATAAGGTCCACAGTCCCGTAGCCCCATAAGGTCCACAGTCCCGTAGCCCCATAAGGTCCACAGTCCCGTAGCCCCATAAGGTCCACAGTCCCGTAGCCCCATAAGGTCCACAGTCCCGTAGCCCCATAAGGTCCACAGTCCCGTAGCCCCATAAGGTCCACAGTCCCGTAGCCCCATAAGGTCCACAGTCCCGTAGCCCCATAAGGTCCACAGTCCCGTAGCCCCATAAGGTCCACAGTCCGTAGCCCCATAAGGTCCACAGTCCCGTAGCCCCATAAGGTCCACAGTCCCGTAGCCCCATAAGGTCCACAGTCCCATAGCCCCATAAGGTCCACAGTCCCATAGCCCCAAAAGGTCCACAGTCCCATAGCACATTTCAGGAGTATGCAACAGAAGGTGGCTACATTCCTACATATAGTGTGACCAAGGAGCATAAATGTAGATACCCTCTTAAAAAAAAAAAAAAGGCATATAGAGATTTTGGGCTAAGAGCAACAGAAAGGGCATTTTTTTAAAAAAAATTAAGAATACATACTTGAATAGATAAAAAAAAAAAAAAAAAAAACAGAGATTAGTGTCACTTTATGGGCCATTAACTCCCAGAGGTGTCCCCTGAAGGAGCATTAGCCAAGGTCTGGTCCACCTAGTTTGGTCAAATGTTAAAAAAAAAAATTGTCCCTTTATAAATATACTTGGTACCAAAAGATCGTTCTTCCTGTTAACAAAACAAAGCACAGTCTTCATCATCCATGGATAAAAGAAAAACTCGCTTGCTATGCTAATTATTGTACAATATAACAAAAAAACAAACAAAAAAAATACTTACAAAGATTAATTCTCTTCTAATAAAATATGACATGGAAAATATTGTTTTTGGGATACAATACACTTTTTTGAGAGGTTCATCAGGTTTGAATTTTCCTCAAATTTCTACTTTTAAACTACAAATGCTTCTGAGCCCAAAACCCAACGTGACGCATTCCAGGGAAGGATCACTCGCAATTTATGTCTCCGGTCCACAAAGTAAAATGTTCAGTTGTTACATTAAATTTCAAAAAAATGTACAAAAAAAAAAAAAAAAAGTGTTGGTTCCAAAAGCAACTGCCATCAGCTGGGAGAGCACGAAATGTTCATCATTATAATATTTTATTTTACATGTTTTTGCGCTGTGGTGGGTCTTGCAGGGTAAAATAATATGCTGTACACGCTAATACGCCAAATCTCAGGGGTGGGACAACTAGAAGAGGACCAAGGGAGGAGAGGGATGGATTTCTCTTCTGTTCTACTAGTAAAATGAAAAGAAAACAACTTTCTTGGGAAAATGTATCAGTTTGAAAACACTTCAAGTCCCACGTTGGAAAAACCGATGTTGTTGCACTAAATGAAATAAACAAAGAGCTGCCACCCCGTGTGATGAAATGCGTGGAATCCATATACACAAGTAATGTATGAATATACGTAAATGCCGAGGAAACGTTTTACAGAATGCAGCCATGAGGAAAAGAAAAAAAAAACTCCTTATCAGACATCGCGTGTTTTAGGATGTGCGTCTATATCGCTACGGAGCATGAATGCCGTAACAGAAGAACCTCTAAATATTTACAGTACTGAAACAAAATGGAAAGAAATTAACTCCAATACGTTATACCAGTGATCCCCAAACTGTGGCCCTTGAGGCACGATTCCTCCCATAGACACCAATGATGGGACACCATTCCTCCCACTGATACCAGTGATGGGGCACTATTCCTCCCACTGATACCAGTGATGGGCACTATTCCTCCCTCTGATACCAGTGATGGGGCACTCTTCCTCCCACTGATACCAGTGATGGGGCACTCTTCCTCCCACTGATACCAATGATGGGGCACTATTCCTCCCACTGATACCAGTGATGGGGCACTATTCCTCCCACTGATACCAGTGATGGGGCACTATTCCTCCCACTGATACCAGTGATGGGGCACTATTCCTCCCACTGATACCAGTGATGGGGCACTATTCCTCCCACTGATACCAGTGATGGGGCACTATTCCTCCCACTGATACCAGTGATGGGGCACTATTCCTCCCACTGATACCAGTGATGGGGCACTATTCCTCCCACTGATACCAGTGATGGGGCACTATTCCTCCCACTGATACCAGTGATGGGGCACTATTCCTCCCACTGATACCAGTGATGGGGCACTATTCCTCCCACTGACACCAGTGATGGGACACTATTCCTCCCACTGACACCAATGATGGGGCACTATTTCTCCCATTGATACCAATGATTAGACACTATTCCTCCCACTGACACCAATGATGAGACACTATTCCTCCCATTGATACCATTGATGAGACACTATTCCTCCCACTGACACCAATGATGAGACACTATTCCTCCCACTGACACCAATGATGGGGCACTATTCCTCCCACTAACACCAATGATGGGGCACTATTCCTCCCACTGATACCAATGATGGGACACTATTCCTCCCACTAACACCAATGATGGGACACTATTTCTCCCACTAACACCAATGATGGGGCACTATTCCTCCCTAGGATGCCAATGATGGGGCACTATTCCTCCCTAGGATGCCAATGATGGGGCACTATTCCTCCCACTGATACCATTGATGGGGCACCATTCCCTCCACTGATAGCAATGGGGGGGTGCTTACTGTTCTTACCCGCAAGCCCAGGAAATGAGCCAACTGTTTGCGCGGCTGACCATAGAGGTGAAGAGAGACCAGATCGTCTCTTATCGCCTCTATGATCTAGGAGGACTGGAGCAAAGTCATGACATCACTTCCCGTCTAGGGAGGAAGTAAAAAAAAAAAATTTTCCTTATAGCAAGAGATCAAATTTTGATCTTTTGCTTTTAACAGTAGAGGAAAAATTCAGGGTTTTATTATAGACCCCCATATCGCTCAATAAAAGAGAACCTGTCATCCCTTATTTCTGTTACAAGGGATGTTTACATTCCTTGCAATAGGAATAAAAGAAAAAGAGACAGTGTAAAAAATAAAATAAATAAGAAAAAAAAATTTGGAGGCGTCCCATCCCTTTGTGCTTGCGCACAGAAGCGAACGCATAGGTAAGTTGAGCACGCATATGTAAACAGTGTTCACGCCTCACATGTGAGGTATCACAGCAAACGTTCGAGCGAGAGAAATACCTCCTCTGTAACTCTAAACTGGTAACCTGTAAACATTTTTAAAACATCATCTATGGAGATTTAAAAAATTGTGACATGTTAGGTATCTACTTACTCGGTGTAACATCATCTTTAACATTTAATTTAAACATTGGTTTATAAATAGTCTTTTTGCATTAAAATTTTGTTTCAAAAAATTGCGTTTGAAAACCGCTGTGCAGATACCATGTGACATAAAAAATTGCAAAAACCTAGCAATGTATTTTCTAAGGCCTCTGCTTTAAAAAAAATATATAATGTTAGGGGGGTCTAAGAAATTTTTTTGCAAAAAAAAACTGGTCGTTACATGTGACTGGAAGCAGTTAAATTCAACCCATAAAATACTGCCCGTGACCTTTGACCCCGACCCTAACACTAATCCTGGCAAACCTTGATCTTGTTATTTTTTCTTCTTTATTTTTCAGTTTTATGAAGTTTTTTTTGTTTTTTTACACACTTTTCCTCTCCTTGAAAAATTAGGAAGATACAATGTAACTATCTTCATTCAGAAGAGGAAATAATCATAGGGGCGGGCTTAAAGTGACTGATCACTGTGATAGCCAAAGGCAGAAAGTCCCGTGTCCCGATCGTTCGTGAAAGCCTGGGGTCTGTGCTGAGAGAGCGCAGTGTGGCGCGCTCCCAGCAAAAACAGAGGTACGCCAATATGTGGCCCCATGGGGAAAAAAAAAAAAGCCCAATTCTGTGAGGTCGCATATATTGGTGGGAAGGGGTTAAGGTCCTGGTTCCCAGGTTTGCAGTGCTTTTCCGAGTTGGTAGAGTAGGGACAGGTTCCTCACCTTGTAGGGACAGAACTAGCGGCAGAGAAAGGTTCCCAACGAGGAGGGCTCGCAACTTCTCTGGACACCTTGCCCGTTGGCCACACGATGGCCAGGCCGCTTTCTACCCTTCTCTACAGGATGTCATTCAGCTGCATTCTGCTCTCTGCACGCTGTTGAGTGTTCTCGGTTGGACTGCCTTCCCACCGGGTCGTTTGTGAACTGTCCTTGCACTATCCCAATACGAGTTGTTTCTTTGCACTGGGACTGAGTGTGTTATCCTTCGGCACCACTCTTCACCCCACCTACATACTTTTATTCGATTGCTTATTCCAGTAGCCTTGGTTAACTGGCGGAGTACCTGATAATGATAGGATCACCTCATGCTCATAGTTAGCAATAGCATTCCTGGCTTTCAGCAGAGATTCAGAAGGTCATGTAAGACCATCCACAGGAGTTCCATGATTCATGGTCATTTGTCGGAGAATCTGGAGTCATCCTTCACTGCAGAGGCCTCGGGATTCTGCATCTCTACATACCGCCGCTGCTGTGCTCTAGGATGACTCCTGCCCGGTCCGGGCAAGCATTCCACTAGAACGTAGAAAATAAAAAAAATGCTAAAGCTATATCATGGCAATATACCACGGAGGGAGGATGTATAATTCATCCTTCTGCCAGGAGGAGGGAAGATCTCCAGATGGTATCAGTGTGTGCCCAGCTACAGAATAAAAAGTGATTCCCTTCTAGGTCAGGGAACATATCCATCCTAAATTATTTGTGACTTGAATTATGGCCATCTGACGATCACCATCTCTACACAACCAAAGGGATGAAGTCTAATCCTTTATGTGCAAAATGTTTTCAGTATGTATTGCTGCTGCACTAAACTCATAGGATTTCACTCTACCATCACAGTTAGAGAAGGTGGCCCTCAGATCCATATCGGAGCGTCGGCGCCAAAGCGGGTCTTCCAGTCCGGGCCTTTTCTGGCACTTTGTTTACATGTAACAATCGGTATTTTTTGCTAAATAATTACTTAGAACCCCCAAAACATTAATATTTTTTTTTTTTTAAGCAGAGGCCCTAGAGCAGGGGTCTTCAAACTACGGCCCTCCAGTTGTTCAGGAACTACGATTCCCATCATGCCCTAGTCATGTCTTTGAATGTCAGAGTTTTATAATGCCTCGTGGGATGTGTAGTTCCACAACAGCTGGAGAGCCGTACTTTGAAGATTCCTGCCCTAGAGAATAAATTGGTGGATTTTACAATTTTTTTTTTTTCATGTCACACGGTATTTGCATAGCGGTTTTTCAAAACGCAATTTTTTTTTTTTTTTAGAAAATAAATACACTTTTTTAAACTTTAAATCCAAAAAAAAAACAACAATACATAATCCATTTTTTTGGAAAATATAAAAGATGAGGTTACGCCAAGTGAATAGATATCGAACATGTCACAAGTGTGGTGTATTGCATTTAGGGTTGGCGCCCTTTTTATTTATCATTTCAGTTCTTTTAAAACATGTTACCCTTTAATTTGTTCATATCCACGCTATAGCGGAATGACGACTACAGCGCGGATTTGCTTTGCCAGGAGGCCGTCTATTCTCCCCTTTGCACGCTGGGCACGACCCCCCCCCCCCCCCTGAAGGGCGCGTGCGGCGCATGCTGTGATCACCTGAGTAAAAGCTGAAAATTGGTCAGGGCAGTAAGCAAGTGGTCAAAATTGCGCACGCCCCGTGCAATGGCAACAAATGACGTAAATTTTACTATTCATAGGCGGCGCCTTAAAAGCTTTTACAGGTTACCACTTTAGATTTACAGAGGAGGTCTGGTGCTAGAATTACTGCCCATGATCTGATGTTCACAGCGATGCCTCATGTGTGGGGCAATCGCGGTCTTTGTATGTGCGGGGCTTGTGTGTGCGTTCGCCTTTGCACACAAGCGCGGGGGGGGACAGGGGCAATTAAACAAATTTTTAATTATTCTTTTCGGATCGGTGTGATCAAAAGCTTTTCATTTTTGAAAAATGGTGCCGTTTACTTCTCGGGAAACCAGAAGTGATGTAAGCTCATCGCTCCAGGGTTCCTACAGGTGCATCTCATAAAATTAGATCATCATCAAAAAGTTAATTTCAGTAATTTAATTCAAAAGGTGAAACTCATATTATATAGATTCATTACACACAGAGTGATATCATTCAAACATTTCTTTCTTTTAATTTTGATGATTATGGCTTACAGCTAGTGAAAAACCCATAATTCAGTATCTCAGAAAATTTGAATATTACACAAGACCAATAAAAAAAAAAAAAAAAAAAAAGGATTTTTAATAGAGAAATGTTGGCTTAGTGAAAAGTATGTCAATGTACAGTATAGTATGCACTCAATACTTGGTCTGTGCTCCTTTTGCATGAATTACTGCATCAATGCGGCGTGGCATGGAGACGATCAGTCTCTGACACTGCTGAGGTCTTATGGAAGCCCAGGTTGCGGTGATAGCGGCCTATAGCTCGTCTGCATTGTTGGGTCTGGTGTCTCATCTTCCTCTTGACAAAACTCCACAGATCCTCTATGGGGTTTAGGTCAAGCGAGTTTGCTGGCCAATCAAGCACAGTGATGCCATGATCATTAAACTAGGTATTGGTACTTTTGGCAGTGTGGGCAGGTGCCGAGTCCTGCCGGAAAATGAACTCAGCATCTCCACAAAGCTGGTCAGCAGAGGGAAGCATGAAGTCGTCCAGAATTTCCTGGTAGAGGGCTGCGCTGACTTTGGACTTGATAAAACACAGTGGACCCAACACCAGCAGATGACATGGCTTCTCAAATCATCACCAGCTGTGGAAACTTCACACTGGACCTCATGCAAATTGTATTCCGTGCCTCTCCACTCTTCCTCCAGACTCTGGGACCTTGATTTTCAAATAAGATGCAAAATTCGCTTTCATCCGAAAAGAGGACTTTGGACCACTGAGCAACAGTCCAGTCCTTTATTCTCCTTAGCCCAGGTAAGACGCTTCTGACGTTGTCTCTGGTTCAGGAGTGGCTTGACACAAGGAATGCGACAGTTGTCTTGGATACGTCTGTGTGTGGTGGCCCTTGAAGCACTGGACACCAGCCGTAGTCCACTCCTCGTGAACCTCCCCACAAATTTTTGAATGGCCTTTGCATCACAATCCTCTTAAGGCTGCGGTTATCCCTGTTTGGTGCACCTTTTTCTACCACACTTTTTCCTTCCACTCAACTTTCCATTAATATGCTTGGATACAGCACTCTGTGAACAGCCAGCCTCTTTAGCAATGGCCTTTTGTTACTTACCCTCCTTGTGGAGGGTGTCAATGATTGTCTTCTGGACAACTGTCAAAATCAGCAGTCTTCCCCATGATTGTGTAACCTACTGACTGAGAGACCATTTAAAAGCTCAGGAAACTTTTACAGGTGCTTTGAGTAAATGAGCTGATTAGAGCGTGACACCATGAGTCTACAATATTCAACTTTTTCACAATATTCTAGTTTTCAGAGATACTGAATTTTGGGTTTTCACTAGCTGTAAGCCATAATCATCAAAATTAATAGACAGAAATGCTTGAAATATATCACTGTGTGTGCAATGAATCTATATAATATATGAGTTTTACTTTTTTGAATTGAATTACTGAAATAAATTAAATTTTTGACGATATTCTAATTTTTTTTTTAGATGCACCTGTATGTCAGAGGCAAACAAAGCTGTTCCGATCGGGACTCCTGGTGGGTCAGGAGATACCGGTAAAGCTGCAGAAGGTGGTGGGAGAGATGTCCCCTCCCACTGCTTGTAAAAGCAATCCAGCGGCTAGTTAGCCACTAGGATTGCTTTTACAAGAGAGCTGACCACTGGCTCTAAAAAACAAATACAGGGATGATGCCTGTAGCTGCAGGCATCATCCCGATAAAACCACTTGATGTTTAGTGTCGTACCGGTGCGTTGCTAGTCAACAAGTTGTTAACCACTTCCCGCAATCCGCCGTAGCTGTACGTCGCTACTTTGACGCCGGTATTTTACCCCGGCATTTTCTGAAATGGCAGACGGTCCTCTTTAGGATAAAAGTGTTCTCTGTGGCGGATTCGCCACAAGATCACATTTAAAAATTGGTGCTCTGCTGCTTACTGGAGCCATCAGTAGTGGCGGAGATGATCCGGTCCTTTCTCCAGGGAGGCTGTGAGTCAAGTGAGGGAAAGATGGCCCCCACTCGGCTCCATACCATTGGATGACGGAAGCGACGTCAAACGTCACTTCCGCCCAATGGCCTTAAAAGGGGGGAAAAAAAGGGAAAGTGCCCGGTATTGAAGTGGTTAAGCATAGAATTCCTGTAATCCCCTTCAGGGGACCTGATGATTCCCTCTTCCCTATACTACTAGAGGTATTGAGGTTAATTAACTAAATGGTATAAAATGTAGTGATGAGAATAACAATAAAAACTGTGATCACAGAGTAAAAATGGGGGGGGCAATGTGAGAAACAAAGCCAAGCCCGACACGTTTCGTCCCAAAGGACTTCAACTGGGGCATGCCCACCTTTGATGCCCTCATTGCCGGAGAGTGCCAGTGTATTACACCTTTGATTAGCCACCATTTGGTGGCGGACTCACACTGGTCCTTTTTAGGACCTTCGCAGGCATTGGACTTTTTCAGAATTTCATGATTTTTGTATGATTCAATTTTTTATTTGTCTTTTATACCATTCACTTTCTAACATTCTTGCTACATTCTTAGCTTTTTCACTTTGTTTTAGAGTTAGCGCAGTAATATCCACATTCACATTCATTAACTAAAGGCAAATAGACTGTTCACTTTGCAAGGGAATCTTCCCCAGAGCTTAGCGAATGAGGTGGAGCTCTGACTTCCATCATCCAATCATGTGCAAGCAAAAACGCTGTTTTTTTTTTCCCTTGCACATGATTGGGTATTCTTTACATGTAAAATATCACCTCATTCACTTTTCTCTGGGGTAAAATTCCCTTGCTAAAGTGAGCAGCCTGTTTTCCTTAATAAAATCAGCCTCAGTATGTAGGATTAGCAGTATAGAAATGCCCACAGCGATCGGTTCATCCGCCGCTCGCTCTGCTCCTAATTATTTCAGGGTTTGTGAAATCGGCTCGTATCGTGTTTATTTTTTCATTCTTTTCTCAGACCAACATTGAAATGCACACCGGATTCCTTGTGTTTCGAGTTAGCAACCTAAAGTTTTAATCCTAACTCTTAACCTACAATACTGCGGAGTAAAAAAAAAAAAAAAAAAAAAAGACTTTTCCGTGAATTATTTAGCATGCACAGTTCAATAGCAGACAAGTAACATATCTCAGGAGACGCCTGCTATGTGTGTCCCATGCAACATGTCTTACAAGTCTCCTTCCTCCATACAAAAGGTGATTTTGTAGCAGAGCCCCCCAGAGAATTAAAAAAAAACAAAAAAAAACAAAACAACAAAAACGAGTTTTAGAGAAATCTTTTATGTCTCAGACTTGGGCAAAGCCAATAAATCAATACGGAACGTACTGAGATCACAATCCGCCCGTGGTTAAGACACAATTGCAGCTTGTACCGCAACGTTTTCCCAACAGTACAAAAATGCCAAAAGTAACACTTTGTTTTACATAATATTACAAGGTAATAACAGAGGTATAAAATATAAAATCGGACATCTGTTTAAAAAGTTAATCTGCAAGAAGTGTAAGTTTTAAAATTTGTGTGTGGCCCGTCGGGTCTTGGTTGTTCGTGTTTGTATATTTGTCAGTGCAAAAATTGACAAATAAAACTTAAAAAAAAAAAATTAATCTGCAGTCGCCTACTGACTATTCACAGAATGGGGCTTCTAAATCTACAAAAATCAGATCCGCAACACTTGTTTAATGGCAGCACAGCAGCTAAGTGGTTAGCACTTCCAACTAGCAGCACTGGGGTTGTTGGTTCAAATCCCAACCACGACCCTACCTGCTAGGAGTTTGCATGTTCTGTGGGGGTTTCCTTCGGGTACTCCGCTTTCCTCCCACACTCCAAAGACATGCTGGCAGGTTCATTGGTTCTGGTCTAAATTGTCCCCAGTGTGTGTGTAAATATGAATGTGAGTTAGGGACAGTTGAGCAGTGGTCTCAAAACAGCGGCCCAATGATGGGGCACTATTCCTCCCACTGATACCAATGATGGGGCACTATTCTTCCCACTGATACCAACGATGGGGTATTATTCCTTCCACTGATACCAACTTAGGGGTATTATTCCTCCCTCAGATACCAACGATGGGGCACTATTCCTCCCACTGACACCAATGATGGGGCACTATTCCTCTCACTGACACCAATGATGGGGCACTATTCCTCTCACTGACACCAATGATGGGGCCCTATTCCTCCCACTGACACCAATGATGGGGCACTATTCCTCCCACGAACACCAACAATGGGGCACTATTCCTCCCACGAACACCAACAATGGGGCACTATTCCTCCCACGAACACCAACAATGGGGCACTATTCCTCCCACGAACACCAACAATGGGGCACTATTCCTCCCACGAACACCGACAATAGGGCACTATTCCTCCCACTGACACCAATGATGGGGGACTATTCCTCCCACTAATACCAATGATGGGGCACTATCCCTTCCCTTGATGTCAAGATGGGGCACTATTCCTCCCACTGACACCAATGATGGTGTACTATTCCTCACCTTAATATCTAAGATAAATTGTTTACATCCACTGACACCAGGAAAATGTGTACTCCCACTGGCCACAGTCCAACCCCCCTAAAGTCTGAAGGACCATAAACTGGCCCTTTGTTTAGAAAGTCTGGAGACCCCTGCTATAGCTTGCAAGCTCCTTGAGGGCAGGGACGCGAATGTACAATAAAACATGTGTAAAGCGCTGCGTAAATTGACGGCGCTATACTAGTACCTGTAATAATAATAATAATGAATATGGCTGGCGTGTGAGAGACAACACAATCATCAGTTGTGTTTTTGTATTACTAAAGTCTCGGTAGCCATAGAGTTTTAAAAGAGCCAAGATTCTGAAGTATAAATGTTTTGTTTTGTTTTTTAAAAGGCAACTAAGTCCCTATAACGGCCTTTTGTTTCTAGCATAGAGGGACCCCAGGAAATAATTTTCTAGGCCAAGAATTACTATATCTACAGCTCATAGTACATTACTGTGAAGGTTAGTACAATGCTCCATACATTTGTGCTCTATGGGAAGAATCCCCCCCTTACAGATCACTAAAAAAGATAATTGGTGTCAGTTGGTTGCTCAGCTGAAAGTGGCTGCTCATTGCTCAAGGAACCCCTAGTGACCTCTTGAGCAGCCATTCTCAACTGGGGTTCCTCCAGAAGTTGGAATGGGTTCCTAGAGCTGTGGCTGAGTGACCTCATTTGAGGATACCTTCATAGTTCCAGGGTCAGAGGCAGCTTCCCACTGACCACCAATGTAAGGTGCATTCTTCCCACTAATCACCAATTTAAGGACCTAATATTGGCGATAGGCCCCCTAGCCCGAGGGAGGACCTCCAATCACAATTTGGATTAGCAGCAAGGATGGGAAGTGTTATCATAATGGGGGATTTTAATTATCCAGATATAGACTGGGCGGAGGGAACCACGCATTCGTCTAAGGCTTACCCCATGTTCCTAAATGTCTTGCAGGACAATTTCATGGTTCAGATGGTAGACGCACCATCTAGAAATAAAGCATTACTAGATCTACTGATTACCAACAATACAGACCTGATCACGGATGTGGAAATACTGGGCAATTTATGAAACCACAGGTCAATTTGCTTCAGTATAAATCACACAAATAGGAAACACAAAGACACTGAATTTCAAAAGAGCCAACTTCCCTAAACTACGAACCTTGCTAGAAGATATAATTTGGGATAAAATCTTAGGAACAAAGAACACGGAGGAGAGATGGATTTGCTTTAAGAGGATATTAAATAAGGGCATTAGCCAGTGCATCCCATAAAAGAGAGAACAAAAGTCCTGGATGGCTTAACGCTAATGTAAAAATACATATAAAAGCAAAAGAGAAGGCATTCAAAAAATACAAGGTTGAGGGATCATCATCAGCATTAAAACTTTATAAAGAATGCAACAAGAAATGTAAGGGTGCAATTAGGACGGCTAAGATAGAACACGAAAGACACATAGCGGAGGAGAGGAAAAAAAAATTCCCAAGAAACTCTTTAAGTATGTAAAACAGTAAAAAAGGGAGGACAGACCATATTGGCCCCATAAAGAATGAGGAAGGACATCTGGTTACAAAGGATGGGGAGATGGCGAAGGTATTGAATTTATTCTTCTCTTCAGTCTTCACAAGGGAATCGAGGGGCTCCAGTAACCAAATTTGCAGTGTTTAACCTTGCGACACATTACAGGAAGCACCCTCATGGCTAACAGAGGACAGAATTAGACTTGGGAAACTTAACATTAATAAATCACCGGGATCGGATGGCTTGCACCTGAGGGTACTTAGGGAACTCAGTCAAGTAATTTCCAGACCATTGTTTCTAATTTTTACTGACAATCTACTGACAATCTACTGACTGGAATGGTACCAGCGGAATGGAAAAAAGCCAATGTAGCACCAATATTTAAAAAGGGCCCAAAATACATCCCTGGGAATTACAGACCAGTTAGCCTAACATCAATAGTATGTAAACTCTTGGAGGGGATGATAAGGGACTATATACAAGATTTTAGTAATAAGAATGATATCATTAGCAGTAATCAGCATGGATTCATGAAGAATCGTTCTTGCCAAACCAATCTATTAACTTTCTATGAGGAGGTGAGTTGCCATCTAGATAAAGGAAGGCCCGTAGACGTGGTGTATCTGGATTTTGCAAAAGCATTTGACACAGTTCCCCATAAACGTTTACTGTACAAAATAAGGTCCGTTGGCATGGACCATAGGTGAGTACATGGATTGAAAACTGACTACAAGGGCGAGTTCAGAGGGTGGTGATAAATAGGGAATACTCAGGAATGGTCAGGGGTGGGTAGTGGGGTCCCCCAGGGTTTTGTGCTGGGACCAATCCTATTTATTTTGTTCATAAACTACCTGGAGGATGGGTAAAAACAGTTGAATCTCTGTATTTGCGGATGATACTAAGCTAAGCAGGGTAATAACTTCTCCGCAGGATGTGGAAACCTTGCAAGAAGACCTGAACAAATTAATGGGGTGGGCAACTACATGGCAAATGAGGTTTAATGTAGAAAAATGTAAAATAATGCATTTGGGTGGGAAAACTATGAATGCAATCTACTCACTGGGGGGAAAACCTCTGGGGGAATCTAAGATGGAAAATGACCTGGGGGTTCTAGTAGACCAGGGGTCTCAAACTGGTGGGCCTCCAGCTGTTGTAAAACTACAAGTCCCATCATGCCTCTGCCTGTGGGAGACATGCTTGTAACTGTCAGTCTTGCAATGCCTCAAGGGACTTGTAGTTTCGCAACAGCTGGATGGCCACCAGTTTGAGACCCCTGTAGTAGACGATAGCAGCAGCTTGGCATAGCTGAGCCTAACAAAGCAAACAGAATATTGGCATGCATTAAAAAAGGGATTAACTCCAGGAGATAAAACGATAATTCTCCTGCTCTACAAGACTCTGGTCCGCCCGCACCTGGAGTATGCTGTCCAGTTCTGGGCACCAGTCCTCAGGAAGGATGTACTGGAACTGGAGAGAGTCCAGAGAAGGACAACAAAACTAATAAAGGGTCTGGAGGATATTAGTTATGAGGAAAGGTTGCGAGCACTGAACTTATTCTTTCTGGAGAAGAGACACTTTAGAGGGGATATGGATTTCAATTTACAAATACCGTACTGGTGACCCCACAATAGGGATAAAAGTTTTGATAAGATAAGCACCTGAACGACCACAACATACAGGGATATACAATGTAATACTGAAATATAATCACACACATAGGTTGGATTTCATGGACTTGTGTCTTTTTTCAACCTCGCCTACTATGTAACTATATGTAAGGAACATTCTCCCCACTAATCACCAATGTAAAGGACATTCTTCCCAATGTAAGGGACATTCTTCCCACTGACCACCAATGTAAGGGACATTCTTCCCACTGATCACCAATGTAAGGAACATTCTGCCCACTGATCACCAATGTAAAAGACATTTTCCTACTCGTAAATAATTTATCCTCAGAGATAAAAGTGTTGAGAAAGGCAGCACTACATACAAAGTATGCATTAAAACCCAGCAAGTCACCCATGGTAGCCTCTGTGATTTTCTTAGCACATGTTACTCTCTATTCAGGGATATAAGAGCTCAGAAGAACTCACCCAGGTTATTGGAAGGATATCTCTTTCTTATCTGCTCTTTCAGTTTGGAGACTTTGCTTTTGATGGCGTCGTTCCTGCTCAGGAAGCCATTATCCTGGAGGTTGAGCTCGTACTCTGAAGGACACTGGGACACGTCGTCGTCCTCCTGACACAAACATTAGTGGGAAGAATGGAACATTAATGATACATAAACAACATTCTTACTGGTTTCTATTGAAGCCACTTTTGGCACGATGTCTGAGAATGGCAATGAAGGTACCGCAGCCAATGGCGGGCAATACGTCACATTCACGGATGAAGAGGTAGAATGCAAAAATAAAAAGACAAAGTTCTATGTTCGATGTAAAATCTAGATATTTTTTCCATTGCATTGAGGCAAAACGTGACGGACGCATTTAAACTGGTTTACCATCCCAATATTTATTGTGAAGGCAGTGAACTCTTGCTGTGTAGCTACACCAACATCACGTCCAACCAGTGAAGCTTCATGTATGCATTGAAGAGGAACCCCACTCCATCTACCTTCAATTCAGTTAAGAGTCCAACTCTGTGGGATACCATGGACTTTGGTAAACCGTGCTCGTCGGTCAGGAGGGGATTCTCTGAACACTTACTGGTTCATGGCATTTTTAACACAAGCTTATTTTGTTTCCTTCTCCTTTTACCTTCAGACTTAACCAGCATTATAGTCTCCTCCACGGAGACCCACCTTCACATATTGTGTCCACGATAGTTGGAATGTTCATTTCCTTGAATAAAGATTAATTTTATTGCAGCCCATGCAGCACTCAAAAGTTTCATGCGATATCAAAGTCCCAAAGTTCTGGTGGTCATGCAATCATCCATTCTGATAGTTCGGGTTATTACTGGGCAGGCCATAACGAATGCTAAACAAACGTACTCCTAGAACCTTTTCCATCTCTTGTGCAGTTATGCCAAAGATTTCTGCTATCTGAATTGTGAGGATTTAACCTTAAACCAGTAAGCTCCAAACTGTGGCCCTTTGCTTGCCTTTATCTGGCCCTTGGGACACTATTACTCCCACTGACACCAATGATGGAGCACTATTCCTCCCACTGGCACCAGTGATGGGACACTATTCCTCCCACTGGCACCAGTGATGGGACACTATTCCTCCCACTGGCACCAGTGATGGGACACTATTCCTCCCACTGGCACCAGTGATGGGACACTATTCCTCCCACTGGCACCAGTGATGGGACACTATTCCTCCCACTGGCACCAGTGATGGGACACTATTCCTCCCACTGGCACCAGTGATGGGACACTATTCCTCCCACTGGCACCAGTGATGGGACACTATTCCTCCCACTGGCACCAGTGATGGGACACTATTCCTCCCACTGGCACCAGTGATGGGACACTATTCCTCCCACTGGCACCAGTGATGGGACACTATTCCTCCCACTGGCACCAGTGATGGGACACTATTCCTCCCACTGGCACCAGTGATGGGACACTATTCCTCCCACTGGCACCAGTGATGGGACACTATTCCTCCCACTGGCACCAGTGATGGGACACTATTCCTCCCACTGGCACCAGTGATGGGACACTATTCCTCCCACTGACAATAACAATGGGGTACAATTCCTCCCACTGACACCAACAGTGGGGTACTATTCCTCCCATTGATACCAACAATGGGACACTCTTCGTCCCAATGACACCAGTGACCGGGCACCATTCTTCCCATTGACACCAAAAAGATGGGCACTATTCCTCCCATTGATGGGACACTGTTATTCCTCTGAGACCAATGATGGTGAAATATACCTCCCACTAATACCAATGATGGGGTACTATACCCCCAACTAATACCAATGATGGGGCACTATTCCTTCCACTGATAGCAATGATGGGGCACTATTCCATCCACTGACACCAATGACGGGACACTATTCTTCCCACTGACACCAATGATGGGACACCATTACTCCCACTGACATCAATGATGGGGTACTATTCCCTCCACTGACACCAATGATGGGGCACTATTCCTTCCACTGACACCAATGGTGGGGCACCATTTTTCCTATTGATACCAATGATGGGGTACTATGTAACTGTATTATTTCCACTGTCAATTAACGATAGGGCATTGTCTACTCTCATTGGCCACAGTTTGCCCCTATCCCCTAAAATATGAAGCGCAGTAATCTGGCCCTTGTTTAGAAAGTTTGGGGACCTCTGCCTTAAACTGACTGGTTTATATATTTCCTCTGACTCTTTCTTACATCGAATGCCATAAAATGGCCAAATAAAACAATTTAATATATTTATCTCCAAAAAGATGAAACTCCAATAAATGGACATCTAATATGTGTTGATAGCAATAGAGCATGCAGGGAATTATGGCTGGGAAAGTAGCAGGGCCAGAACCATGAAAAGCCAAAAATAAAGATAAGCTGGGCATATGGAAGCACAATTTTTTTTTGAAAAAGCCATTTCTAAATCCTTCTCCTGGATCACCGGGCCTGCACTCACCATGGTCATCAGTTGTTGCTCCTTTCCCAAGCAGCGTGGACAAAGAGAATATGGTTAGGAACTAAATTTGGATATGTTATAAAAGGGGCACTCATGAGTAGACGGCCATCACAGCTGTGGCAAACGTCTGTTATCATATTGATCTTGGGGCAATTAAAGCCAAAGCTTTTTCACTTGACTATGAACGCCCATGCTGAAGGACCATTCCCCATTTCCATTAACGAGGTCAAGATGGAACGTTTGGTGACTTTCCAGCATGCTGTAATAAGTTTGCATCCAGTGCAATATTAGCTTGTTCTGTATTCCCTGGGGTGGGATGGCCTGTGTATATGTGTTGGAAGTCTCCTCTGCCCTCCCAAACCCTTCCCACTCTGCGCTAGGTGCAGAGGATACTGTCCACGCTCCAATACATAGAGGAACAGAGGAGAAGGAGCTCCCCACACATCAAAAACCTCACACAAGGTTCCAAAGCACAGGAAGTTAATCAGCAACCACTGGCAAGAATACCAGGTATGTTTTTTTTGAACAGATACAGCAAGACGCTATTGAAGTGGAATTCCAGGCTACCAACCAAGTAGTCTTAAAAATGCTCCCCTCCCCCTTCCTAACACCTATGCTGATTAACCTGTTTAAGAAAGATGTATATACTTACCTATTTTCAGCCCACTCGGGTACGGTCACATGATCCGGCTTCCGTGTCTGCCAGCAGTGGCTGCAGGGGAGAAGGGAGCGCCAACAACAAATGGGCTATGGCAGCCTATGGGTGATGTCCCTGCTCAACTATAATTGCAGGCGTTCTCTCCTCTCCCCTGCAGCTGCCACTGGCTGACATGGGAGGGCAGGATCACGTGACCATACGTACATACATGTATTTATTTATATGTACTTTTTTAAAACCAGTTAATCAGAATAGGTGTTGGGGGGGACATTTTTAAGACTAGTTAGGCTTTACTTGAAAGTCAAGGCTATAAACGATGTTGATTGAAAATTTAAGGTCATAGATGAGATTTGAGGGGAGGATGCGATCGTGTTTTAGCACTGAAGAAAAAGGGAAGTATGGTGGATCCATAAACTTTTTGCCAGAGGCGTACCTACAGGGGTGGTAACTGAAACCCGGCGCCATGCTCCAGGGAGCCCATGCGGCTCCCCTGTACACATTGCTAAGAGGGGCAGCAGGGGGGGCATATAGATCAACCAATTTCGGAGGAAAAGGGATCAGTTCCTCTACATGCCGCTCCAGCTGCCCCTTCTTTCCATGTCCTGCTGCCCTGGGCCCCTGTCTGATCCCTTCACCCCCCCCCCCCCCCCTTTTACCTTTTATCATTTTTTTTTTCTGGTAACCTGCTGGGTACCCACTGAAGGGTAGCCCTGTCCCAGCATTTCTCAACCAGTGTGCCACAAAGACTCCTCAGGGGTGCTGCAGCAAAAGGACAAATCTGCCTGTACATTCCAATCTCAGTGTGTTCTGTCTTAACTCCTGTATACAGACAGGAGGGAGAGAGCACAGCCCGCACTTCCACCCATCTGTACTCTTGTTAGCAATATGGAAAGCTTTGTCAGCCACCTGCATTCTATTAACCACTGCCGCCATTGGTTGCCAAGAACATGCCAGGCGCCCACAGAGCTTTCTTGGTTGCCAACAGGAGTACGGATAGGAGCAGAGAGGATGAGAGAGCCAGGAGGCGGTGTGGGCTGTGCTTTCTCCCTTCTGTCTGTAAGCAGGAGTTAAAGTGGTTGTAAAGTCTCCTGTTTTTTTCTATAAAAATAATAAACATGTCATACTTATCTGCTCTGTTGCAGTGGATTTGCACAGAGAAGCCCTGATCCTCCTTTTCTCGGGTCCCTCTTCTGTGCTCCTAGCCCCTCCCTCCTGTTCAGTGCCCCCACACCAAGCAGCATGCTATGGGGGCACCCGAGCCATGTCACAGCTCAGTGCCCATTCAGACACAGAGCCCCGCCCCCCATCTCTCCTGATTGGCTAGCTGACTTTGTTGATTGACAGCAGTGGCAGCCAATGGCATTAGGATAGAAAACCTACTGACTTTACAATCCCTTTAAGACAGAACACGCGGAAATCGGAATGGAGGGCTTGATTACCCGCCTCCTATCTCCTCCCACACACTGCTCCTGTCCCGGCAGCAGAAATTGAGGGTGGAGGGCAATAATCAAACCCTGGACAGTCCTGATCTGAGGATTCTGTGTCATCTCCTGTATAAAGACAGGAGGGAGAAGAGGTGGGGAAAGAGGGAGAGCACAGCCCATGTTTGTGCTGGGGGAAGAGGATTTGAGCTAGGAGGGGGGATTTTTGCTAAGGTGAAGATTTGTGCTAGTAGCAGGGATTTGGAGGGGGGGGGGGGTTTAAACTAGGAGGGGGGATTTTTGGGAGAGAGGAAATTTTTGCCAAGATCGGGATTTGTCTTAGGAGCAGGGATTTTGGAGGGGTGGAGATTTGAGCTTGGAGGGGGGATTATGGCGAAGATGGGGATTTGTGATAGGAGCGGGGATTTTGAAGGGGGGGGCATTTGAGGTAGAGATTTCTGCTAGTAGCGGGAATTTGGAGGGGGGGGGTTTGTGTTAGGAGCAGGCATTTTGGAGGGGGGATTTGTGATAGGAGAGGGGATGGGGGGGGGGGGGGAGCTAGGATGGGGGGGACTTAAGCTACCCTGTTTCGCTGAAAATAAGACCTAGCGTGATTGTAAGTGATGGCTGCAATATAAGCCCTATCCCCCAAATAAGCCCTACCCTGTTTTCCCGAAAATAAGACCTACAAGGAATTTAACTAGGGCTTATTTGGGGGGTAGGGCTTATATTGCAGCCATCACAGACAATCACGCTAGGTTTTATTTTCGGGGAAACAGGGTAGTAGCGGGAATTTGGAAGGAGGGGGGATTTGTGCTTGGAGCAGGGATTTTGGAGGGGGGGAGGAGTTTGAGCTAGGAGAGGGCATTTTGGAGGGGGATATTTGATTTGATTGATTTTAAGATGGGGGATTTGTGCTAGGAGCGGGGATTTTTAAGGTGGCAGGGGGATTTGAGCTAGGAGGGGGGGGGGGGGGTTGCTAAAGTGGAGATTTGTGCTAGTAGCAGGGATTTGGAGGGGAGGGCGGTAAAGGGTTAAGCTAGGGAGGATTTTTTTGGGGGAAAGGGAATTTTTGAGCTGGGAGTCGGCATTTTGAAGGGGAGATTTTTGCTAAGGTGGAGATTTGTGCTTGGAGCAGGGATTTGTGCTAACAGGGGACTTATAGCAAGGGCAATATTCAACTTTACTCAAAGCTGCACAATTTATCTACAGACGCCCCTTATCTGCACGGGCAGGTTTTTGGTAAAGGCCAAGTAAGGACGGCCATACACGGTGCAAGAAATTTGCATGATTCCCCCATCAGCACAGACAGTGTTGACAGGGGAATCCCTCCTGCCAAGCAATTGTCTGATCCTGGCGGGGGGGAAGCCGTCCCCGCTGGGAGAAGACAGCGATTATCGCTAGCGGCTATAGTAGCAATAACCGCAAGAGAATCCAGCAGGCTGGTTGTACCCAAGTTGATCGATCGAGCCTTCCCATTAATGGTTCGACTCTTGGTCGGTTCCTGCTGAATCCACCGAGATTCGAACCGTGTTATGGTCGGGCCTAACCCTTTAAAATTTGAAAGATTGGAAAGACAAATAATTGCATTTGAACGGATGCCACGTCTCGTTGTGTTGGACTATTATTTGCACGCGGTATTTTCTCGCTGGATGTTTGATCGGATAATAAATCAGTAGGTTTTCTCACTTTAGCCATGGTCACTAAAACCATATATGATACAAAACAAACGTCGGGATAATCCTCACAGATGGAGCAGAGTGCGGCGCTACCCGTGCGGTCATGCAAACCACATCGCCTTTCTCAAATGGCCCAAACGCACTCCATTATCTAACGCCGCTCCATCTGCACAGCCATTAGAATAGACGGTCCCATCATTTTTTTTTAAAGGCAAGTCGGACACATTAAAACCAATGGTGCTCAACTATGGTCCTCAGGAGCGCCGGCAGCCAATGTCTTTCGGTTACTTTCACAGCCCCGGAGGACCTCAGTTGAGCACCACTGCATTAAAAGAAAACTCAAGAAAATGTTAAAGATTCCAGACGTGCCATTACCGAGATTCAAGGCAAAGTAAAATAAAAATTGCTGGAGACTAGTAAACCCTTTAGTGTGATGAGCGTCATTCATGCAGCTCAGGAAGCTTTTATTTCATGGCGTTAAAATGTTTAAAAAGCATAAAAAAACACTCTTTGCCTGGAAGAGGATACATATTTTAAATCTATATAACTTTACGCAAGTGTACAAACTGTACGTTCTTTATCAGTCCTATGATAGACATTTCACCAATGAACAAAGATCAAAATCTTTTTTTTTTTTTTTTTTTTTTTTTTTTTACCTACCTCAATAGCGTCTTTAAATTCATCATCAGGTTCAGCTTCTTCGGCTTCCTCTACACTCCCGGGAGAGAGGTCCTGCCACATAGAAAACATTATATGATGTGCTAAATATTCCCACCAATCTGCCGCAACATAGCCCCGCCCCCCCCCCCCTCCTATCTACACCCAGCTAGAACCATAAAGCGCCCAATTTAATTCAAGAAAGTATTGATTGCTATGCCCTGGGGTGGCAATCAAACACCCCCGAATATACATGTGCCACATCCTAAACAATTGAATGAATAGATAATAAGGAACCATGGGCTTTAAACGGAACGTATTAAAAAAAAATAGCAAAATTTGAATTGAATTTTTTATCTGAACAACTAACGTCAGCCACAAAAATGTTTTCTTTTTCTTAACCCCTTCAATACCGGGCACTCCCCCCCCCCCCCCCCTTCCTGCCCAGGTCAATTTTCAGCGGTCTCGCACTTTGAATGACAATTGCGCGGACATGCAACACTGTACATACAGTATCTCACAAAAGTGAGTACACCCCCCACATTTTTGTAAATATTTTCTTCTATCTTTTCATGTGACAACACTGAAGAAATAAGTTAAGCGGGGAGGGGGGAGGAGGGGGAGGAGGAGGGGGGGGGTTACTTTAAGAAACAGTTAGAGGACTATGTTAGTTTAGTCTTCTTTTTTGGGCCCTGCGAGGCCAAGATTGTAGGGTTTAAGTCAAGTATGGCTGCCTTAAGGTTGTTATTTTTATGTATGTTTTTAAAATCTGAATAAAAAGAATTTTCAAAAAAAAAAAAAAACACTGAAGAAATGACACTTGTCTACAATGTAAAGTAGTGAGTGTACAGCTTGTATAACAGTGTAAATTTGCTGTCCCCTCAAAATAACTCAACACACAGCCATGCGATGTGCATTGCATTATATTCAGAGGAGCCCACAGAGGAGACATTGGCGGTCTTTTAAACCCTGTAGGTCTCATTTTAATGAGTGAAATAAGTATTTGATCCCCTATCAATCGGCAAGATTTCTGGCTCCCAGGGGTCTTCTATACAGGTAATGAGCTGAGATTAGGAGCACTCTCAAAAGGGAGTGCTCCTAATCTCAGCTTGTTACCTGTATAAAAGACACCTGTCCACAGAAGCAATCAGATTCCAATCTCTCCACCATGGCCAAGACCAAAGAGCTGTCCAAGGATGTCAGAGACAAGATTGTAGACCTACATAAGGCTGGAATGGGATACAAGACCATCGCCAAGCAGCTTGGTGAGAGGGTGACAACAGTTGGTGTGATTATTCGCAAATGGAATAAACACAAAAATACTTGTAAATCTTCCTTGGTCTGGGGCTCCATGCAAGTTCTCACCTTGTGGAGTTTCAATGATCATGAGAACGGTGAGGAATCAGCCCAGAACTACATGAGAGAATCTTGTCAATGATCTCAGCTGGGACCATAGTCACCGAGAAAACAATTGGTAAAACACTACACCATGAAGGACTGAAATCCTGCAGTGCCCCCTGCTCAAGAAAGCACATGTACAGGTCCGTCTGAAGTTTGCTAATGAACATCTGAATGATTCAGAGGAGAACTGGGTGAAAGTGTTGTGGTCAGATGAGACCAAAATCGAGCTCTTTGGCATCAACTCAACTCGTGTTTGGAGGAGGAGGAGGAATGCTGCCTATGACCCTAAGAACAGCATCCCCACCGTCAAACATGGAGGTGGAAACATTATGCTTTGGGGGTGTTTTTCTGCTAAGGGGACAGGACAACTTCACCGCATCAAAGGGACGATGGACGGGGCCATGTACCATCAAATCTCGGGTGAGAACTCCTTCCCTCAGCCAGGGCATTGAAAATGGGTCGTGGATGGGTATTTTCTAGCATGACAATAACCCAAAACACACGGCCAAGGCAACAAATGAGTGGCTCAAGAAGAAGCACATTACAGTCCAGGAGTGGCCTAGCCCGTCTCCAGACCTTAATCCCATAGAAAATATGTGGAGGGAGCCGAAGGTTCGAGTTACCAAACGTCAGCCTGGAAACCTTAATGACTTGGAGAGGATCTGCAAAGAGGACAAAATCCCTCCTGAGATGTGAGCAAACCTGGCGGCCAACTCCAAGAAACGTCTGACCTCTGTGATCGCCAACAAGGGTTTTGCCGCCAAGTACTAACTCATGTTTTGTGAAGGGGTCAAATACTTATTTTACTCATTAAAATGCAAATCAATTAAGAACTTTTTTGAAATGCATTTTTCTGGATATTTTTATTGTTTTTCTGTCTCTCACATAATAAACCGACCATTAAATTATAGACTGATCATTTATTTTGTCAGTGGGCAAATGTACAAAATCAGTAGGGGATCAAAATACTTTTTTCCCCTTACTGTATCATTTGTGGGTCATACATAGTATATGTGGTGTAGGGATTTGATGTGATACATAATAATTTGCTTTGGTTGTGCCGCACTTTATGAATACATTTGAATCTATTAGTAGCGTGGGCTGCAACTGGAGGATTACTGAACAACAACTTTTTTTTAGAGAAAAATTTATTGCTATGCCCTGGGGTGGCAATCAAACACCCCGAGTAAACAAGTGCCACATCCTAATATATTGAAGAATTGAAGGATAGGGGAAAAATTGACTTTAACGGCACGTTAGTTGCAATCTCGAAACACCCAATACGAGGACAATATGCGACCGGTCTAAACTATGTGGCATGTTCACCAATGCCAGGAGCATGGCGGACAAGATGGGTGAACTAGAGATACTGTTGTACGAGGAGGATTTGGATTTTGTGGGAATTTCAGAGACCTGGTTCAACAGCTCTCATGATTGGCTGGCAAACATTCAAGGGTATACCCTATACCGCAAGGATAGAGAGGGTAAAAAAGGGGGAGGGGTATGCCTATATATCAAGAATAATGTACAAGTGAATGTGAGAGATGACATCACTGAGGGAGCTAGAGAGGAGGTGGAATCCTTATGGGTAGAGCTCCAAAGGGATAAAGCTAAGGGGAAAATAATACTGGGAGTATGCTATAGGCCCCCAAACCTGAGGGAGGAAGTGGAGACGGATCTCCTATCACAAATTGGATTAGCAGCAAGAATGGGAAGTGTTATCATAATGGGGGATTTTAATTATCCAGACATAGACTGGGCGGAGGGAACCGCACATTCATTTAAGGCTCGCCAGTTCCTTAATGTCTTGCAGGACAATTTTATGGGTCAGATGGTAGACGCACCAACTAGAAATAAAACATTACTGGATCTACTGATTACCAACAATACAGACCTGATCACGGATGTGGAAATGCGGGGCAATTTAGGTAACAGTGATCACAGGTCAATTAGTTTCAGTATAAATCACACAAATAGGAAACATAAAGGGAATACAAAGACACTGAATTTCAAAAGAGCCAACTTCCCTAAACTACAAACCTTGCTAAAAGGCATAAACTGGGATAAAATATTAGAAACAAAGAATACGGAGGAGAGATGGGTTTGCTTTAAGAGCATATTAAATAAGGGCATTAGCCAATGTATCCCATTGGGTAATAAATTTAAAAGAGCGAACAAAAGTCCTGGATGGCTTAACTCCAATGTAAAAATGCATATAAAAGCAAAGGAGAAGGCCTTCAAAAAATACAAGGTTGAGGGATCATCCTCAGCATTCAGACTTTATAAAGAATGCAATAAGAAATGTAAGCGTGCAATTAGGACAGCTAAGATAGAACATGAAAGACACATAGCGGAGGAGAGCAAAAAAAATCCCAAGAAATTCTTTAAGTATGTAAACAGTAAAAAAGGGAGGACAGACCATATTGGCCCCATAAAGAATGAGGAAGGACATCTGGTTACAAAGGATGGGGAGATGGCGAAGGTATTGAATTTATTCTTCTCCTCAGTCTTCACGAGTGAATCGGGGGGCTTCAGTAACCAAAACTGCAGTGTTTATCCTCATGACACAACACAGGAAGCACCTACATGGTTAACAGAGGACGGAATTAAAATTAGACTTGAGAAACTTAACATTAATAAATCACCGGGACCAGATGGCTTGCATCCGAGGGTACTTAGGGAACTCAGTCAAGTGATTGCCAGACCGTTGTTCCTAATTTTTACAGATAGTCTACTGACTGGAATGGTACCAGCTGATTGGAGAAAAGCCAATGTACCACCTATATTTAAAAAGGGCCCAAAATACATCCCTGGGAATTACAGACCAGTTAGCCTAACATCGATAGTATGTAAACTCTTGGAGGGGATGATAAGGGACTATATACAGGATTTTAGTAATACGTACGATATCATTAGCAGTAATCAGCATGGATTCATGAAGAATCGTTCTTGCCAAACCAATCTATTAACCTTCTATGAGGAGGTGAGTTGCCATCTAGATAAAGGAAGGCCTGTAGACGTGGTGTATCTGGATTTTGCAAAAGCATTTGACACAGTTCCCCATAAACGTTTACTGTACAAAATAAGGTCTGTTGGCATGGACCATAGGGTGAGTACATGGATTGAAAACTGGCTACAAGGGCGAGTTCAGAGGGTGGTGATAAATGGGGAGTACTCAGAATGGTCAGGGGTGGGTAGTGGGGTGCCCCAGGGTTCTGTGCTGGGACCAATCCTATTTAATTTGTTCATAAACGATCTGGAGGATGGGATAAACAGTTCAATCTCTGTATTTGCAGATGATACTAAGCTAAGCAGGGCAATAACTTCTCCGCAGGACGTGGAAACCTTGCAAAAAGACCTGAACAAATTAATGGGGTGGGCGACTACATGGCAAATGAGGTTCAATGTAGAAAAATGTAAAATAATGCATTTGGGTGGCAAAAATCTGAATGCAATCTATACGCTGGGGGGAGAACCTCTGGGGGAATCTAGGATGGAAAAGGACCTGGGGGTCCTAGTGGATGATAGGCTCAGCAATGGCAGGCAATGCCAAGCTGCTGCTAACAAAGCAAACAGAATATTGGCATGCATTAAAAGGGGGATCAACTCCAGAGATAAAACGATAATTCTCCCTTTCTACAAGACTCTGGTCCGGCCGCACCTAGAGTATGCGGTCCAGTTCTGGGCACCAGTCCTCAGGAAGGATGTACTGGAAATGGAGCGAGTTCAAAGAAGGGCAACAAAGCTAATAAAGGGTCTGGAGGATCTTAGTTATGAGGAAAGGTTGCGAGCACTGAACTTATTCTCTCTGGAGAAGAGACGCTTGAGAGGGGATATGATTTCAATTTACAAATACCGGACTGGTGACCCCTCAATAGGGATAAAACTTTTTCGCAGAAGAGAGTTTACCAAGACTCGTGGCCACTCATTAAAATTAGAAGAAAAGAGGTTTAATCTTAAACTACGTAGAGGGTTCTTTACTGTAAGAGCGGCAAGGATGTGGAATTCCCTTCCACAGGCGGTGGTCTCAGCGGGGAGCATTGATAGCTTCAAGAAACTATTAGATAAGCACCTGAATGACCACAACATACAGGGATATACAATGCGATACTGACACATAATCACACACATAGGTTGGACTTGATGGACTTGTGTCTTTTTTCAACCTCACCTACTATGTAACTATGTATAGAAAAATATAACAAATTTTAATAGTTCACATACATTAAGTACATATGCAGTGCACGTTCAATAAAACACACTTGAATATTTGGTACAAAACAAAGGACCTATTGATTGACCCAGGAGATAGATGCCGCTTATGAGGAAAAGATGATCCACACTCCGGTGGTTGCTCTTAAAAAGTGTAATATTTATTGACAAGCCACAGTGACCAAACGCAAATGAGAACAGTTGACGCATTTCAGCCTATAAGGCCTTAGTCATAAGGCCTTATAGGCTGAAACACGTCAACTGTTCTCATTTGCATTTGGTCACTGTGGCTTGTCAATAAATATTACACTTTTTAAGAGCAACCACCGGAGTGCGGATCATCTTTTCCTCATTTCCCTACTCAGCCAGCGACTGTGGATCGAGCACCCGGGTTCTCTGCTTTCTATGTGATGTATGGGTAGTAGCACTGACTTTTTGTATAGATGCCGCTTATATACTTCCTGTGGGGCTATACTTGGTATACATCAGAAAAAAGCCCACACTGAGATATGGCATTCGCTGTTAGGGTGTTTAAAAGTCCTTGAAGAGTTAAAAAAAATGCTCAACATGCTTCGCGACTGGAGTTGTCGCTTCTTCGGGAGCTTCTGTATCTCTGATTGGAGAAATAGATTGCAATTAAAATAGGATATAAACATTAGTGATCAGTGGGAAGAATGCTCCTTACATTGGTGATCAGTGAGAAGAATGTTCCTTACATTGGTGATCAGTGGGAAGAATGTTCCTTACATTGGTGATCAGTGAGAAGAATGTTCCTTACATTGGTGATCAGTGGGAAGAATGTTCCTTACATTGGTGATCAGTGGGAAGAATGTTCCTTACATTGGTGATCAGTGAGAAGAATGTTCCTTACATTGGTGATCAGTGAGAAGAATGTTCCTTACATTGGTGATCAGTGAGAAGAATGCCCCTTACATTGGTGATCAGTGAGAAGAATGTCCCTTGCATTGGTGATCAGTGAGAAGAATGCTCCTTACATTGGTGATCAGTGAGAAGAATGTTCCTTACATTGGTGATCAGTGGGAAGAATGTTCCTTACATCGGTGATCAGTGAGAAGAATGTCCCTTACATTGGTGATCAGTGAGAAGAATGTCCCTTACATTGGTGATCAGTGAGAAGAATGTCCCTTGCATTGGTGATCAGTGGGAAGAATGTTCCTTTTAATATATAGTTATTGTAGTATATATACACATATGCATAACCATATACGCAAGTTATATGAACTCACCACACTTGGTGTTGAGGAAAATCTTAACGCTCACCCCTACTGGTGGGACACTACTACTGACCAATAGGCGTCTCCTGGTGGAGGGGAGAGGAAGACCACGGGACCCGGCGCCAAGCACAACAGGACAACTCTTATCCTGGTTTGCTGTCCTGTTGTGCTTGGCGACAGGGGGCCCGTGGTCTTCCTCTCCCCTCCACCAGGAGAGGCCTATTGGTCAGTAGTAGTGTCCCATTAATAGGGGTGAGCGTTAAAATTTTCCTCAACACCAAGTGTGGTGAGTTCATATAACTTACGTATATGGTTATGCATATGTATATATACACACTACAGTAACTATATATTAAAATGTTTATATCCGATTTTAATTGCAATTTATTTCTCCAATCAGAGACACAGAAGGTCCTAAAGAAGCGACAACTCCAGTCGCGAAACATGTTGAGCATTTTTTTAAACTCTTCAAGGACTTTTGAACACCCTAACAGTGAATGCCATATCTCAGTGTGGGCTTTTTTTTCTGATGTATACAAGCAGCATCTATCTCCTGGGTCAATCAATAGGCCCTTTGTTTTGTACCAAATATTCAAGTGTGTTTTATTGAATGTGCACTGTATATGTATTTAATGTATGTGAACTATTAAAATTTGTTATATTTTTCTATACGTGCCGTTAAAGTCCATTTTTCCCTATCCTTCAATTTCTTTTTTAAATAGATGTTTTTTTGTACTATTAGGAAATGAACTGTGTGGAGTGTTAACTTTTTACTATTGTTCTCTTATGGTTGTGTTGGACAACGCCACTCGACGCACCACAACAGCTCTGGCAAGAACAGGCTCTTAAAACTACTTATACCAGAAGGAACTCCAATGGGCCCCATTATACAGATACATAGGAAATCAAAAGGCAGCATGTAATTGCTTAGCCCACGGGCAATCAGTTCTTACAGTCACAATTCCACTCTTCGGCTTCTACTGGATACAAAAAAAAAAAAAAAATGCGCACTGTATTCACTTTCTTCTTTTCCAAATGACAGCAGGTAAAGCAGAAAGACTGCTCTTTATCTTTTTTTTTTTATTATTCAAAACGAGTCCAAAGTGAAATTCCCTGGACAGGAAGAAAGCTCCATTCTCCTGCCATTTACATGTTTATTGGACTAACAACAAAGCAGAAGATATTCCATTTAGGGGTGATTACTTTAATAGAGTCATAGCAAAGCACGAACCCATCATTCATAGAGAAAAAGCGATAGCTCCAATTTCATTATAAAGTCTAATCTGTATTTAATCTTTTCAGGAAAAAAAAAAAAAAAAAAAACTTGATCAGCAAAAACAAAAACTTGGCAGCGCCGAGTCTCTAATATGTTTTCCAAGAGAAGATTGTTGGGTATGGAAAAGTCTATTGCAGGAAAAAAAAAAAAGAATTTGATTATTTTCTTTCTATTTTATACTGCAGGGAGTTGTACCCGGAGAGGATTAGGTGTATAACACCCGCAATTCACTTATAAGAAGTTGTATGGTGGCAAAGAAACCAGGACTATTGCCATCGCCCATATCAACCCGTGAATATATATACTTAGTGGTGGGCCAATAAGAGCACATTACATTAATATAGATATTGTACCCCGGCTTTACCATTCTCAGCCTGGGTTCATCTTAAGGACTCCTTAAACTGTAGCTGAATGAACTGTGCCAGGGTTAATGCCACTCGGAAAACCAGCAGCATGACAGCAATTCAAAGCTGGTAAGGGTTTCATTCTTCTACTGATCACCAATGTAAGGAACATTCTTCTACTGATCACCAAAGGGGCATTCTTCCCACTGATCACCAATGTAAGGAGCATTCTTCTCACTAATCACCAATGTAAGGAACATTCTTCTCACTGATCACCAATGTAAGGAACATTCTTCTCACTGACCACCAATGTAAGGAACATTCTTCTCACTGATCACCAATGTAAGGAGCATTCTTCTCACTGATCACCAATGTAAGGAACATTCTTCTCACTTATCACCAATGTAAGGAGCATTCTTCTCACTGACCACCAATGTAAGGAGCATTCTTCCCACTGATCACCAATGTAAGGAACATTCTTCCCACTGATCACCAATGTAAGGAACATTCTTCTCACTGATCACCAATGTAAGGAACATTCTTCTCACTGATCACCAATGTAAGGAACATTCTTCTCACTTATCACCAATGTAAGGAGCATTCTTCTCACTGACCACCAATGTAAGGAGCATTCTTCCCACTGATCACCAATGTAAGGAGCATTCTTCCCACTGATCACCAATGTAAGGAACATTCTTCTCACTGATCACCAATGTAAGGAACATTCTTCTCACTGATCACCAATGTAAGGGACATTCTTCTCACTGATCACCAATGTAAGGAACATTCTTCCCACTGATCACCAATGTAAGGAACATTCTTCTCACTGATCACCAATGTAAGGGACATTCTTCCCACTGATCACCAATGTAAGGAACATTCTTCTCACTGATCACCAATGTAAGGAACATTCTTCCCACTGATCACCAATGTAAGGGACATTCTTCCCACTGATCACCAATGTAAGGAACATTCTTCCCACTGATCACCAATGTAAGGGACATTCTTCCCACTGATCACCAATGTAAGGAACATTCTTCCCACTGATCACCAATGTAAGGAACATTCTTCTCACTGATCACCAATGTAAGGAACATTCTTCCCACTGATCACCAATGTAAGGAACATTCTTCTCACTGATCACCAATGTAAGGAACATTCTTCTCACTGATCACCAATGTAAGGAACATTCTTCTCACTGATCACCAATGTAAGGAACATTCTTCTCACTGATCACCAATGTAAGGAACATTCTTCCCACTGATCACCAATGTAAGGAACATTCTTCCCACTGATCACCAATGTAAGGAACTTTCTTCTCACTGATCACCAATGTAAGGAACTTTCTTCTCACTGATCACCAATGTAAGGAACTTTCTTCTCACTGATCACCAATGTAAGGAACTTTCTTCTCACTGATCACCAATGTAAGGAACTTTCTTCTCACTGATCACCAATGTAAGGGACATTCTTCTCACTGATCACCAATGTAAGGAGCATTCTTCTCACTGATCACCAATGTAAGGCACATTCCTTCTACTGGCCACCAATGTAAGGGACATTCTTCCCACTGATCACCAATGTAAGGGACATTCTTCCCACTGATCACCAATGTAAGGAACATTCTTCCCACTGATCACCAATGTAAGGAACATTCTTCTCACTGATCACCAATGTAAGGGACATTCTTCTCACTGATCACCAATGTAAGGAGCATTCTTCTCACTGATCACCAATGTAAGGCACATTCCTTCTACTGGCCACCAATGTAAGGGACATTCTTCCCACTGATCACCAATGTAAGGGACATTCTTCCCACTGATCACCAATGTAAGGAACATTCTTCCCACTGATCACCAATGTAAGGAACATTCTTCTCACTGATCACCAATGTAAGGAACATTCTTCTCACTGATCACCAATGTAAGGAACATTCTTCTCACTGATCACCAATGTAAGGAGCATTCTTCCCACTGATCACCAATGTAAGGAACATTTTTCCCACTGATCACCAATGTAAGGACCATTCTTCTCACTGATCACCAATGTAAGGAGCATTCTTCTCACCGATCACCAATGTAAGGCACATTCCTTCCACTGATCACCAATGTAAGGGACATTCTTCCTACTGGCCACCAATGTGAGGGACATTCTTCTCACTGATCACCAATGTAAGGAACATTCTTCTCACCGATCACCAATGTAAGGGACAGTCTTCCCACTGATCACCAATGTGAGGAACATTCTTCCCACTGATCACCAATGTAAGGCACATTCTTCCCACTAATCACCAATGTAAGGGGTATGGTTCCCCCCCCTCCCCCTTTTCCCAACCTGCCGGGCTGCATGCTCGGATAAGGGTCTGGTATGGTTTTTGGTTGTTAACCGCTTGCCAACCAGCCGCCATCATTATACTGTGTCAGGTTGGCACGGCTGCGCAAATCACCGTAGGTGTACGTCAGCCGCTTTGGGAGCGATAGGTGGCGCTTAATGCTGAAGCCGATGCGTGTGGCCGGCGCCCGCTATGTATGTCGGCGACCCGCAATCACTCCTCAGAGAGCCAGAACGGGGATCTGTCAATGTAAACAGACAGATCCCTGTTCTGTCAGGGGAGTAGAGTGAAAACTGCTGTTCCTAGTGATCAGGAACAGCGATCTCTCTCCTTCTCCAGTCAGTGTCCCCCCCCCCCCCAGTTAGAAGCACCTCCCTAGGGACACATTTAACCCCTTGATCGCCCCCTAGTGTTAACCACTTCCCTGCCAGTGACATTTATACAGTAAATCAGTGGCTATTTTTAGCTCTGATCGCTGTATAAATGTCACTGGTCCCAAAAAAATAAAAAGTGTCAAAGGTGTCTGATCTGTCCGCCGCCATGTTGCAGTCCCACCAAAAATCACAGATCACATTACTAGTAAAAACTAAATAATAATAAAAACGCCATAAATCTATTCCCTATTTTTTAGACGCTATAACTTTTGCATAAACCAATCAATATACGCTTATTGTGATTTTTTTTTACCAAAAATATGTAGAAGAATAAATATTGGCCTAAACTGATGAAGAAATGTGCTTTTATTTTGGGATATTTACTATAGCGAAAAGTAAAAAAGGTTTTTTTTTTTTTTTCAAAATTGTCGCTCTTTTTGTTTATAGCGCAAAAAATAAAAACCGCAGAGGTGATCAAATACCACCAAAAGAAAGCTCTATTTGTGCAAAAAAAAAGACCTACATTTTGTTTGGGTACAGCGTCGCACAACCACGCAATTGTCAGTTAAAGCGACGCTGTGCCGTATCGCAAAAAATGGCCTGGTCATTAAGGGGGGAAATCCTTCAGTTCCTTAAGTGGTTAAAAGGATATGTAAACGTTTGTTTTTGTTTTTTTAAACAAACATGTTATACATACCTCCTCTGTGCAGTTGTTTTTGCACAGAGTGGCCCCTATCCCCCTCTTCTGGGGTCCCTCAGCGGTGCTCCCGACTCCTCCTCTTCTCGAGTGCCCCATCGGAGAAGCGATCTCCCTTGGTGCACCCGTGCGGTCGCACCCCCGTATCCTGCCTCTGTGTCCATTGACACAGACAGCAGGACTCGGCTCCGCCCCCCCGGCTCCTGTGTCATTTGGATTTGATTGACAGCAGCAGGAGCCAATGGCTGCGCTGCTATCAATCTATCCAATCAGGACCCGAAACACCGGCTGGAGCGGGTGTGCTCGTCCCTGGAGCAGGAACGATCGGGCTCAGGTAAGTAAAAAAGGGGGGCTGAATGCATTGAGGTGAAAAACCACAAGGGGTTTACAACCCCTTTGAGGAGTGGGCCAGGAAGCCGGCTGCCAGGTCCTTTACAACTGATAACTCATCAGCTTTCAGTGGGTTTACCTGCTGATAGCTGAATGTAAACAAAAGAATGCTGGCAATGAAAAAAAAACAAAAAAAACAAAAAAAACACCAGCATGCCCCCCCACGACAAAATAATAAGCAATTAAAACCGGCATGGGGTACCCCTTAAAATCCATACCAGGCCCAAAGAGCCTGGTAGGGATGGGGGGGGGCATGCTGTATTTTTTCTTTATTTTTCATTGCTGCCATTCTTTTATTCTTTTGTTTACATTCAGCTATAAGTGGGTAATTCCACTGAAAGCTGCTGAGGAATCGGTTGTGAAGGACGCGGCAAGCCGGCTTCCTGGCCCACTCCTTAACCGATTCGGCCCCGGAGATTTTACCCCCTCCCTGACCAGAGCATTTTTTTGCGATTCGGCACTGCGGCGCTTTAGCTGACAATTGCGCGGTCGTGCGACATTGTACCCAAACAAAATCGACGTCCTGTTTTTCCCACAAATAGAGCTTTCTTTTGGTGGTATTTGATCACCTCTGCGGTTTTTATTTTTTTGTGCTATAAACAAAAAAAGAGCAACGATTTTGAAAAAAAAGCAAATTTTTTTACTTTTTGCTATAATAAATATCCCCCCCAAAAATATATAAAAAAAACAAAAATAGTTTTCTCAGTTTAGGCCGATACGTATTCTTCTACATATTTTTGGTAAAAAAAAAAACAAAAAACAAAAAAAAACGCAATAAGCTAATATTGATTGGTTTGCGCAAAAGTTATAGTGGCTACAAAATAGGGGATAGATTTATGGCATTTTTATTATTAATGTTTTTTTATTAGTAATGGCGGCGATCTGCGATTTTTATCGTGACTGCGACATTATGGCCGACACAAATCGGACACATTTTTGGGACCATTGTCATTTACACAGCGATCAGTGCTATAAAAATGCACTGATTGCTGTGTAAATGACACTGGCAGTGAAGGGGTTAAACACTAGGGGGGCGATGAAGGGGTTAAGTGTGTCCTAGGGAGTGATTCTAACTATGGGGGGGGTGGGCTACCACTGACATGACAGCGATCACTGCTCCCGATCACAGGGAGCGGTAGATCTGTCATGTCACTAGGCAGAACAGGGAAATGCCTTGTTTACAAAGGCATCTCCCCGTTCTGCCTCTCCACACCGCAATCGCGGGCCGCCAGCAAACAGAGTTCCCGGGACCCGCGGACGCGCTCCCACGGCGTGCGGCGCGCCCAATAGGCGGCAAATTCAAAGGGACGTACAGGTACGCCCATTTGCCTGCCTGTGCCATTCCACCGACTTACATCTGTGTGCGGGCGGTCGGCAAGCGGTTAACAAGCAGCTATTCTTCACACGGAATTTGGATCAGTCGATACATTTTCGACCGATTCGAATCTTTCTGAAAAATTGCAATTAGTTAGAAAACAATTTTAACGAAATTCAACACTATTGTTATTCAGAAATCCAGATACATCCAAATCTCCAAATACTCAAAAATTGTGTGAATTTAGATTCGGACCCATACAAATTACACGTGTCCAACCGACACCATCCTCTGCCCTACCGACACCATCCACTTTTGAGGGAGGTCAAGTTTATATTTTACTGTGACATTTGTTTTACTATATTTTATAAGTTTTCCTTACTAATTAGTTTGGCCTTGCTAATAAATTTCTTTAAAAAAAAAAAAAAAAAAAAGGAAGAAGGGCGCCATACACCAATGACTTTTAATCTCTTTCTTGTTGTTCAGGTAGATCTCCACCCCTCAAGGAGGTTGCCTACCCCTGCCCTAGACTGTTGATTGGAGCCAGAGTGAATGGACTGTTGCTTGATTGGCTGGTAGCCTCTGTGCTGTTTGGGGGGGGGGGGGGAACCAATTAAAATCAACGGGCCATGCGGGGGTAGCGCTAGAGACATGTAACTTTTTCAATATAAAAAAAAATTAACTGCCTACTCTGCTTGAAATAAATTTGCACGATTTGGAGTTACTGTTCGCATAAAGTATTTTCACTAGCGGAAAGGGATTCGTAGAAGTTGGTCCGGAACACTGGAAACTTTTTAACTAGACCCATGAAAATGGTTGCTTTGAAGGCGTCTGCCACGTTGTAAATATCTCCAATGCTTTCCCAGTGAATAAGCTGGAGGCTCTGCCATTCGACCAAAGCAGTCAAAAAGGATTACGGCCCTGGCCAAAAGTTTTGAGAATGACACAAATAATACATTTTCACTAAGTCTGCTGCCTCTGTGTTTAGACCTTTTTGTCAGATGTTACTATGGGATACTGAAGTATTAATTACAAAGCCTTTCATAAGTGACAAAGGCTTTTATTGTCAATGACATCAGGTTTTTGCAAAGAGTCAATACTTGCAGTTTTTGACGTTTCTTATTTAAGACCTCTGCAATTCCCAATGGCATGCTGTCAATCAACTTCTGGGACATATCCTGACTGATGGCTTCCCGTTCTTCATAATCAATGCTTGGAGTTTGTCAGAATCTGTGGGGTTTTTTTTGTTCACCCGCCTCTTGACAAGTTCCCAATGGGATTAAGGTCTGGGGAGTTTCCTGGCTACGGACTCAAAATTTTCGAGCCAAGCCACTTAGTTATCACTTTTTCCTTATGGCAAGGTGCTCCATCATGGTGGAAAAAGGCATTGTTCATCCCCAAACTGTTCTTGGATGGTTGGGAGAAGTTGCTCTCGGAGGATGTTTTTGTACCATTCTTTATTCATGGCTGTGTTCTCAGGCAAAATTGTGAGAGAGAGCCCACCACTCCCTTGGCTGAGAAGCAACCCCATACATGAATGGTCTCAGGATGTTTACTGTTGGCACAGGACTGATGGTAGCGCTCACCTTTTCTTCTCCAGACAAGGTTTTTCCTGGATGCCCCAAACAATCAGAAATGGGATTCAAAGAAAATGACTCCCCCCCCCCCAGTCCTCAGTAGTCCAATCCCTGTACCTTTTGCAGAATATCAGTCTGTCCCTTAAAATTTTTCCTGGAGAGAAGTGGCTTCTTTGCTGCCCTTCTTGACACCAGGCCATCCTCTAAAAGTCTCCATCCTCTAAAAGTCTCCCTGTATGTGCCGATGTCCTCACACCTGCCTGCTGCCATTCCTGAGCAAGCTCTGCACTGGTGGTGCCCCCCCCCGATCCCACAGCTGAATCAACTGTAGGAGACAATCCTGGTGCTTGCTGGACTTTCTTGGGTGCCCCGAAGCCTTCTTAACAAATGCAGTGGAAATGTTTTTTTTTTTTTGATGGGATTGAGTTCATTTTCATGGCAAAGAGGGACTTTGCAATTAATTGCATCTGATCGCTCTTCATAACATTCTGGAGTACTGTATATGCAAATTGCCATCATAAATACTGAGTCAGCAGACTTTGTGAAAATATTTGCCGCACATCAGTGACCATCAGTGCCACGTATCAGTGCCACCTATCAGTGACCATCAGTGCCACCTATCAGTGACCATCAATGCCACCTATCAGTGACCATCAGTGCCACCTATCAGTGACCATCAGTGCCACCTATCAGTGACCATCAGTGCCACCTATCAGTGACCATCAGTGCCACCTATCAGTGACCATCAATGCCACCTATCAGTGACCATCAATGCCACCCATAAGTACCCATCAGTGCAGCCTTTCAGTGCCCAGCATCGCCCATTAGTGTCCCACCAGGACAATGGATGATTTTTCCTCTTAGGTGGGATTTTAAAGGGTGGAAGTCTCAAAAAAGTATAAAAAATTATCAAAATTTTATTATATCAAAAATTTAAAGGAAAAACATGTGCTAGAATGGAAACAATGAATAAAAGCAACAATGGATGCCAGAATTAACAAATGATGAAAAGTACAACCAGGATATACATGACAGGTCGACAGAGCTACACAAAACCCCACAAAGGCTATATCAGCAAGGAGCCAATTGACAATGTGTCCCACCAGTGCCACCTATCAATGCCCATCAGTGCTGCATATCAGTGCCACCTCATCGGTGCCGCCTCATCAGTGCCCATCAGTGAAGGGGAAAACTTACTTATTTACAAAATTTTATAACAGAAACAAAAAGAAAAAAAATTTTTTTTTTTGCTAAATTTTAGGTCTTTTTTTATTTGTTTAGCAAAAAATGGAAAACACAGAGGTGATCAAATACCGCCAAAAGAAAGCTCTATTTGTGTGAATAAAATGCTAAAAATTCTGTTTGGGTACAGCGTAGCATGACCGCACAATTGTCATTTAAACAGCGACAGCGCTGAAAGCTGAAAATTGGCCTGGGCAGGAAGGGGGTGTAAGTGCCCGGTATTGAAGTAGTTAAATGATAATTTGGGTTTACGCAGAAATGGACTTTCTGTGGCTCTAAGTCCTGATGGGGCAAACACACCGAAGCCATGTTATCTGTTTAATTTTTTTTTTTTTTTTTTTTCTGCAAGGGCTGTTGGAAGCAAAAATTAATCACGTCTCCAATTGAGAAACGATTGTGAAATCCTACCAGTTTATGGCTTGTAAACTCTGAGCTGTCCGAGCAGGAGGAAAACTGAGGAGACAGAAAACGGAGGAGGAGGAAACAGAGAAGAACGAGGCATTAAAAAAGGTTTTCTGAAGCAACAAAAGTTGAAAAGAAAAAAAAAAAAAAAAAGCAACAGCAAGGCTTTTAAAAGCAAACAGAAAAAGCAACCAAAATAGAAAAAAAAAAAACGGGGGAAATTGAATTACTGTGATGCAAAAAAGGAATACTTTTCCGAAAACACATTCATCATGAAAATAAACAAAGCAATATCCGCGGCCCGCAAAAGGAAGGCCGGGCAGGGATCCAAGCTTGGACGGGGAGCACGGACCTTGCCAGGCTGTGACTGATTTAGGGGACTCCATCCAGGCCTCAGTGCAGGAATACAACTCTACGGGATCCCAGGACCTCCATCCAACTTACCAGATGGGTAGTCAACTCATTCTTTCACCCTCGCGAGGAGTTTATCTTATTGTCCATGGAGTATTGTAGGAATGTGCTGAATAATGCAGCCTTTATATATTAAGAGGATAATAATAATGACCATCAGATGCTAGGAAAACCATTTGTAGAACCAACAAGATGAAATATAGAGAATGTGAAGGATCAGAAGGAGGGTGGATGTAGCGCTACACTTATGGTTTTATATAATGAAAGACACATTTGCCTTTATTTTAATCCTAACGTCATTCATTTGTTTTCATCAGACCAGGAAAGATGACATGGTCTATCAAACAGAGAGAAACTTCTCGCAGAAGGTCTCAGCATTCAATGGAAAGAATTTAAAGAAATGCATTAACAATTTTTTTTCCTTGTGCTATTGGGGACCAACCCTATTATATGCAATAAAGATTCCCATTTCTTTTTCTTCAATCACCAGCACTCGGTTTATTATTAAAGGATGTAAAAAATAAAAAGCTGTGCTTACCCTACAATTAACTAATGCAACACACCAATTCAAAAATATTATACAAACAATTGATACATACAAATTTTTCGAAAGTGCAAATGTCCATAAAGTGCATTCCTCAATATTAAAAGTGCAATGGTGCAAATAAAAGCGCAATACACTTGTGCTGCAATTCCTTTAAAATAAAAACGACTTGTGGTGTGCTCCACTCCAACCGATTCCACTTGTGTCACCACCAATATCCCCCTCCCCAGGATTTAGTTGGGGAGGATTAGTATTAAAGTATCGTATACCCACCTGAAGACCAGGCCTTTTTGGCACTTTTTCTTTACAAGTACAAATATGTCTTTTTTTGCTATAAATTAGAAATGAACCCACAAATAAATAAATATATATATATATATATATATATATATATATATATATATATATATATATATATATATAGAGAGAGAGAGAGAGAGAGAGAGAGAGAGAGAGAGAGAGAGAGAGAGAGAGAGAGAGAGAGAGAGAGAGAGAGAGAGAGAGAGAGAGAGAGAGAGAGAGAGAGAGAGAGAGAGAGAGCTCTCTAGATAGATAGATATACAAACACACATTATATATATATATATATATATATATATATATATATATATATATATATATATATATATATATATATATATATATATATATACACACACACATATATATATACACATATTACACACACACACACACACACACACACACACAGTTGTGCTCACAAGTTTACATACCCTGGCAGAATTTATGATTTCTTGTCCATTTTTCAGAGAATATGAATGATAAGCACAAAAACCTTTTCTTTCATTCATGGTTATGCCCCGTACACACGGTCGGATTTTCCGATGGAAAATGTCCGATCGGAGCGTGTTGTCGGAAATTCCGACCGTGTGTGGGCTCCATCGGACATTTTCAATCGGATTTTCCGACACACAAAGTTGGAGAGCAGGAGATAAAATTTTCCGACAACAAAATCCGTTGTCGGAAATTCCGATCGTGTGTACACAAATCCGACGGACAAAGTGCCACGCATGCTCAGAATAAATAAAGAGATGAAAGCTATTGGCCACTGCCCCGTTTATAGTCCCGACGTACGTGTTTTACGTCACCGCGTTTAAAACGATCGGATTTTCCGACAACTTTGTGTGACCGTGTGTATGCAAGACAAGTTTGAGCCAACATCCGTCGGAAAAAATCCTAGGATTTTGTTGTCGGAATGTCCGAACAAAGTCCGACCGTGTGTACGGGGCATTAGTGTTTGGCTAAAGCCAGTTATTATCGATCAACTGTGTTTACTCTTTTTAAATGGCAACAGAAGCTACCTAAATGACCCTGATCAAAAGTTTACACACCCCTGGTGATTTTGGCCTGGTAACACGCACACAAGTTGACACAAAGAGGTTTGAATGGCTATTAAAGGTAACCATCCTCACCTGTGATCTGTTTGCTTGTATTATTGTGTGTGTATAAAAGGTCAATGAGTTTCTGGACTCCTGACAGACCCTTGCATTTTTCAACCAGTGCAGCACTGACATTTCTGGATTCTGAGTCATGGGGAAAGCAAAAGAATTGTCAAAGGATCTGTGGGAAAAGGTAGTTGAACTGTATAAAACAGGAAAGGGATATAAAAAGATATCCAAGGAATTGAGAATGCCGAACAGCAGTGTTCAAACTCTAACCAAGAAGTGGAAAATGAGGTTCTGTTGAAACTAAAATTTCAGCCACAACTGCCAGTAAAATTGTTCGGGATGCAAAGAAAAACCCACAAATAACTTGAGGTAAAATACAGGACTCTCTGACAACATGTGGTGTGGCTGTTTCAAGATGCACAATAAGGAGGCACTTGAAGAAAGATGGGCTGCATGGTCGAGTCGCCAGAAGAAAGCCATTACTACACAAATACCACAAAGTATCAATATAATACGCCAAACAGCACAGAGACGAGCCTCAAACCTTCTGGCACAAAGTCATTTGGAGTGATGAGACCAAAATTGAGCTTTTTGGCCACAACCATAAACACTACATTTGGAGAGGAGTCAACAAGGCCTATGATGAAAGGTACACCATTCCTACTGTGAAACATGGAGGTGGATCGCTGATGTGTGAGCTACAAAGGCACAAGGAATTTGGTCAAAATTGATGGCAAGATGAATGCAGTATGTTATCAAAAAATACTGGAGGAACATTTGCATTCATCAGCCAGGAAGCTGCGCATGGGACGTACTTGGACATTCCAACATGACAATGATCCAGAACACAAGGCCACCTGTCATCGGCTACAGCAGAATAAAGTGAAGGTTCTGGAGTGGTCATCTCAGTCTCCTGACCTCAATATCATTGAGCTACTCTGGGGAGATCTCAAACGTGCCGTTCATGCAAGACAGCCCAAGAATTTACAGGAACTGGAGGCTTTTTGCCAAGAGGAATGGGCAGCTTTACCATCTGAGAAGATCAAGAGCCTCATCCACAAATACCACAAAAGACTTCAATCTGTCATTGATGTTCAAGGGGGCAATACACGGTATTAAGAACTGGGGTATGTAAACTTTTGATCAGGGTCATTTGGGTAGTTTCTGTTGTCATTATGATTTAAAAAGAGTAAAACACAGTTGATTGATAATAAATGGCTTTAGCCAAACACTAACCATGAGTGAAAGAAAAGTTTTTGTGTTATCATTCATATTCTCTGAAAAATGGTCAAGAAATAAAAAATTCTGTCAGGGTATGTAAACTTATGTATATATATATATATATATATATATATATATTTATTTTTTTAGCGGAGATCCTAGAGAAGATCCTTGCAAGAAAAAAAATGAGCTTATGCTTTAAAAAAAAAAAAAAAAAAAAAAGTACAATTTGAGTACTTTCGCTCTAGACCGGAAGTGATGTCATGCCGCCTAGATCATAGAGGTGATCAGAGACGATCTGGTCTCCCCTCACCTATGTGACCAGCTTTGTGAACCATGGGGGGGGGTTAGACCCCTCCCTCTGCTTCTAAAAGCGATCCAGCAGATAATCACCCGCTCTGACTGCTTTTATAAGAAACAGAATCGCTGGCTGAAAAAAAAACCCCAAAAAAACACATATTGCGGTCAGCAAGTAGATATTCTATTATTGACCTCATTTAACAACATAGATATAGTTCTAAGGTACTACTTACATCTTTCTCAATCTGGGTTGGGTATCTCAGTTTAAGATAGTCTTATTGGCTAGGGATATGGGCTGGGGAGGTTTTGCTTTTCCCTGAAGAACCCCGGTATTAGAGTATTGTATGTTCTATCATTGTCCCCATATAGTAACATAGATACAGTTCTAAGGTGCAACTTACATCTTCTCAACCTGGGTTGGGTATTTCAGTTTCGGATAGACTAGTTGGCTATGAATGGGGGCTGGGGAGGTTTTCCTTGAAGAACCTTGGTATTAGAGTCTTGTGGATAGAATTGTTCTCATATAGTAACACAGATACAGTTTCTAAGGTGCTACTCACTTCAGGACTGGTTGGGACAGGAGGTGTGGGAGTCCGCTCCACAACAGAAATGTTCTCAGCCTCTTGTGTGACTTGTGAGGGTTCTAGCGATGGCGGCTCGCTGCCACTTTTTTGCTGTAGAGACGCCCGGCATTCTGCTACCACTGTAAAGCAGAACAAATAGACAACCTTATTCACAATACATACAACACAATGAAAACTTTAAATGATCTATTACCAACACACCCAATGAAAAGAAAACTAACTTTACAAAATCGAAACGGAGAACAAATTTCAAGCGTCATGTCAGCTTATGTAGTAATACAAATAGCAATGCACAACAACCCACAGCAGCCAATCCAATCCAAATTCCACCCGACTTTAGTAAAGTAAATTCCAGTTGCTATAAATTATTGCATTTTGCACAAAATCATTGCCGTGATCATGGCCAATTGCCACCCATGTCAGTTTTTGGAGGGACGCCATACTGGTTTTATACACGGACTCATTCCTTTTGCTTGCTGTGGACACTCTAGGAACACCTTTGTTTCCCTTTGGATCTGTGTTTTCAACATCGGCAAGGTCCATAAATACATGGATAAACCAGTTTGGAGTTGAGGAACTTGACTGGCCTGAACCTCAACCCCATAGAACACCTTTGGGATGAATTAGAGCAGAGATTGCCTTCTCGTTCAACATCTTGCAGTCTGCGCTCTAATTCATCCCAAAGGTGTTCTATCGGGTTGAGGTCAGGACTCTGTGCAGGCAAGACAAGTTCCTCCACCCCGAACTCGCTCATCCATGTCTTTATGGACCTTGCTTTGTGCACTGGTGGGTAGTCATGTTGGAACAGGAAGGGGCCATCCCCAAACTGTTCCCACAAAGCTGGGAGCATGAAATTGTCCAAAATGTCTTGGTATGCTGACGCCTTAAGAGTTCCCTTCACTGGAACTAAGGAGCCAAGCCCAACCCCTGAAAAACAACCCCACACCATAATCCCCCCTCCACCAAATGATTTGGACCAGTGCACAAAGCAAGGTCCAAAAACGACATGGATAAGAGTTTGGGGTGGAGGAACTTGACTGGCCTGCACAGAGTCCTGACCTCCACCCGATAGAACCTTTGGGATGAATTCGAGCAGAGACTGTAAGCCCGGTCTTCTCATCCAACATCAGTGCCTGACCTCACAAATGCGCTTCTGGAAGAATGGTCAAACATTCCCATAGACACACTCCTAAACCTTGTGGACGGCCTTCCCAGAAGAGTTGAAGCTGTTATAGCTGCAAAGGGTGGGCCAACTCAATATTGAACCCTACGGACGAAGACTGGGATGCCATTAAAGTTTAAAGTGCGTGTAAAGGCAGGCGTCTCAATACTTTTGGTAATATAGTGTATTTTGAAGGAGACCCTAGTAAATCCTCATACAATAAAGGAGACAGGATAGGCAAGTGTGCATTTTAATAATTCTTCTACATCTTTTTTTTTTTTTGCACTCCTAATATATGATATAGAGGACTGTGTTCTTTTATACAAGATGCCCTTGTATGTGACCTTTTTAAATACTATTATTATTCATGTGAAGGGGAAGAGGAATGTGCATACCAGGCAATATTTTAGATTGCTCCCCGTAAAGGGTATAAGCTCCGCCCACTCTCCACCGCGCTCAGTATATTACCGCCTGATACACGAATGACACTACCTGCAAATCATGGATAGACTAGACTCAGCACAGGGAGGAAAGCCTGGAAATTAAAGGAGCGCGAAGCTCAGGGATTCTCAATGAATTGCTAAACCGTAGTAATACCGTAGTACGCTGGCTTTATTTGGGTGTATTGCTTCTTTATGAAGACCATCTCTTCAGTACAAGTACATGAGCTTCTTTTTTGGCAGATTAAAAAGCGCTTTTGGCCCCATAGACTTCAATAGGAAACCCCTGACTTAAGCGTTTTGTTGCTCGTTTTCTGCTCAAACAGCAGCTCTCCGTCCCTAATTTCCTCAACCTCTCCTCCTCCTAGCAATTTCTATTGGCTAAACAAAAACACCTGAAGCTGTAAAAACATTTGTAATAGCTTTAAAAATGCTTGTAAAAAGCTGCAAAAATGACAAAAAAACACCAGTAATAAACGCTACGCTCAGGTGTGAATGGAGACCAATGGTGCCTACATAGTTCCAGCACACAGTCATCAGCACGCCATCAATTATCTACTTTTTTTAGTTATCTGTATGGATGGCATTCTTCCCACTGATCACCAATGTAAAGAACATTCTTCTCACTGATCACCAATGTAAGGAACATTCTTCTCACTGATCACCAATGTAAGGAACATTCTTCTCACTGATCACCAATGTAAAGAACATTCTTCTCACTGATCACCAATGTAAGGAACATTCTTCTCACTGATCACCAATGTAAGGAACATTCTTCTCACTGATCACCAATGTAAAGAACATTCTTCCCACTGATCACCAATGTAAGGAACATTCTTCTCACTGATCACCAATGTAAGGAACATTCTTCTCACTGATCACCAATGTAAGGAACATTCTTCTCACTGATCACCAATGTAAGGAGCATTCTTCTCACTGATCACCAATGTAAGGAACATTCTTCCCACTGATCACCAATGTAAGGAACATTCTTCCCACTGATCACCAATGTAAGGAACATTCTTCTCACTGATCACCAATGTAAGGAACATTCTTCTCACTGATCACCAATGTAAGGAACATTCTTCCCACTGATCACCAATGTAAGGGACATTCTTCCCACTGACCACCAATGTAAGGAGCATTCTTTCCACTGATCACCAATGTAAGGAACATTCTTCTCACTGATCATCAATGTAAGGAACATTCTTCTCACTGATCACCAATGTAAGGAACATTCTTCTCACTGATCACCAATGTAAGGAACATTCTTCCCACTGATCACCAATGTAAGGAACATTCTTCCCACTGATCACCAATGTAAGGAACATTCTTCTCACTGATCACCAATGTAAGGGACATTCTTCCCACTGACCACCAATGTAAGGAGCATTCTTTCCACTGATCACCAATGTAAGGAACATTCTTCTCACTGATCACCAATGTAAGGAACATTCTTCTCATTGATCACCAATGTAAGGAACATTCTTCTCACTGATCACCAATGTAAGGAACATTCTTCCCACTGATCACCAATGTAAGGGACATTCTTCTCACTGATCACCAATGTAAGGGACATTCTTCTCACTGATCACCAATGTAAGGAACATTCTTCCCACTGATCACCAATGTAAGGAACATTCTTCTCACTGATCACCAATGTAAGGATTATTCTTCTCACTGATCACCAATGTAAGGAGCATTCTTCTCACTGATCATCAATGTAAGGAACATTCTTCTCACTGATCAATGTAAGGAACATTCTTCCCACTGACCACCAATGTAAGGAACATTCTTCTCACTGATCACCAATGTAAGGGACATTCTTCTCACTGATCACCAATGTAAGGAACATTCTTCTCACTGATCACCAATGTAAGGGACATTCTTCTCACTGATCACCAATGTAAGGAACATTCTTCTCACTGATCACCAATGTAAGGAACATTCTTCCCACTGATCACCAATGTAAGGAACATTCTTCTCACTGATCACCAATGTAAGGAGCATTCTTCTCACTGATCACCAATGTAAGGAACATTCTTCTCACTGATCACCAATGTAAGGGACATTCTTCTCACTGATCACCAATGTAAGGAACATTCTTCTCACTGATCACCAATGTAAGGAACATTCTTCTCACTGATCACCAATGTAAGAACATTCTTCCCACTGACAACCAATATAAGGAGCATTCTTCTCACTGATCACCAATGTAAGGAACATTCTTCTCACTGATCACCAATGTAAGGAACATTCTTCTCACTGATCACCAATGTGAGGAACATTCTTCCCACTGATCACCAATGTAAGAACATTCTTCCCACTGACAACCAATATAAGGAGCATTTTTTCCACTGGTCCCCGAACAACTGATTTTATTAGAGAGTTCCCCAGAACCTAAAAATTATTTCAAGGGCATAAAGGTTGAGAAAGGCTGACCCTTGGCTCCTCTTCCCCCTCCATCCCTCCCATCCTCTTAGAATGGGAGGAATGGTGGGGGGGGTGACGAGCTGGGATGGGAGGAATGGTGATTTCTCTACAAAATAAAGCATGGAGGATGGATTGAGGGGAGTTTGCTTTGAATAATAAAAATGAATTAAGTAGCGTCTTCAGTTTGTGGTGCTCAGATACAGTTAAGTTCTGCTTTAAAGGTAAGCAGGCAATATGGCCGCCTTGCACAGTTGTAAACCACTTTGGCAGTAAACGTTGACAGTTCTTTTAAATCCATTTCATAAAATGGTTTAGATAAATCCCCACTTAAGAATTATATATTTTTTTGTATACACACTGTATTGTACAATTGATCTAAATCCAACGCTCGGCTCTGCCAACAGGCATTTAAGAAATTGGCAAACACTCTTCTAACATTCTTCAGCGTCCTTATCTCCTTTCTAAATTTGTACAAAGATAAACATGACTCAGACTTCAAAATATCTTCATATCTGGCTTTATTAAATCAGAATGACATATTGAAGACCAGAGCCCACCTTCCGTCGACCTATCGGCGGGGTTAATTTCCCTTCAAATATTTGCTTATGTTATCACCGCTAACAGTAAAAGGTAGTGCACCCTAACAAAGGTGAGCCTGTAATTGCTTGCCTACGATGGCCATGAAATTACAACCCCCCCCCCTTCCAAAACCTTCAAGTGGTGGTTCTCGTCTTACAACCACAAGCTTCTCTCTGCCTTTTTATCCAGAACAGACGGCTTGTCCTGACTTCGAAAAAAGTAAAAATTTGCACAGACCTCCCTTTTCTCTCAATGTGCCTTCAAGTATTTACTAAGGGACCTGAATTGCCCACCATTTTGAAGACGGCTTCATAATTAAGGACCTACACAGCTTTGTTAAGAATGTAGAGCAGACCTGGGCATTTTATGGTTCCCAGGCCACATCTGCCCCTTTGGCTCTACCTGTCTAGCCCACCCGAGGTCAACCAGAAATGAGAAATCCCTGGATCCAGGCCCAGTTTTAGCTTCAAGACATGTACTCGCTTCCATTTACTACACAGTGTGGGTGACCCTGCCTTAGCTTCAAGATGATTTCTCTATTCCACTCACTATACCTTTGTAGGACCCTCCTAGATAGGCTGCTAGTTAGGTAAATTCAGTTCTTGTAGCTCTCCTGTAATCAGCTGAGTAGCTTGCGATTGCTTTGGGTTGTTCTGGGCTCCACAGGCTGCAAGTTTGATTGCTTCCCCCTACTTCCTGGAGAGTTCTGGAATGTCTGATAGCCTGAATATTTATATGCTTCCAGCCAATCCCTGGGGGAAGGTGCCCAGTAGGTGGCTGGAGAGTGTATAAATAGCCAGGGCCCTGAGGCAGCCCTCTTGTCCAGGAGGAGAAGTTTTTACTACTACTGCCCTTCTAGTCAGCCCCATCTGAAATTCTAGAGGTGTTCATCGATGTCCCAGCTGTGGCAGAGCTGGGGGGGCCTATGCTACTAGGAATCTCTGAAGCTAAGCAAAGGATTTCAAATGAAATCCGGTCTGGAGTGTTCACTGGAGAAATGTCTGGCTGATATTGGAAGGAGGCATCCAAACATCCAAATATCCAGGGACATTGCGAGTACAGACCTGAGTGTGGGATCCTGGTGACTTTTGCAGCTATTATCCCTTGTGCATCCAAACTAGTGCTTGCAAGGTCCGGGTTACTTCTGATGGAGTCCCAGTGCTGTTCATTACTTCTGGGCTATCGGTAGGAGGACTGTCCTAAGCAGTGGTGATGACGTGGAGAGTGTCCCGATTGCTGTTCTGTGTTCCTAGAGCAGCCTTTTTCATTAAGGGTGCGTAGGCAAAATGCCTAAAAAAAATGCCCCAAAGCCATAGGTTTTTTATTGTACACCATTACAACCTTCTAGCTGCCGACCTCCTAGCGACCAATGACATCAGTTGATAATGAGGATGTCAGTTGCCTGCAAATCATCCTTGCTTGACCCTCCCTTGCCTCTCTCCATCAGCATTGGGGTCTCATTAGCTAAGTGAAGGAGAAAAACTGGAGGGAGAAGAGAAACAATGGAGTACTAGTCAGTACCAGTTTGCTCTGGAAATATAAATTACCTTTACCTCTGGGTGTCCTATGTGTACTGAAATTGCTGCATTATGTAAAACTATCAGAATAGTTTTTACATTTTAGAATGGGGTACCTAAAGACTGTCCATAATTTTGGAGGGTGCCATGACTGAAAAAAGGTTGAGAAACACTATCCTAGAGTATCCCACAGCTCCTTATGCCTGACCCAAGTTATTCAACAAAAAATTTGAAAAAGGCAACCCAACCCCTGGACTGCTCATTGAGCAAGAAGAGTGGATGGTGCTGTGTGCCTGGCAGCTGTTGCACAAATTCAGGAAAATAACCTGAGGCAAACCAGTGGCTTTACAGGGGTGAGCATTACACCTGTGTATGACCCCCGTCTCCGCTTCAAGATGGCATCTCTTCCACATACCGGTGCATAACCTTTGCACTGCTGCCTTCCAGATCTGCTCTACATCATCTTAGTAAGAGTGGACAACCTGCCTGCTGTGGCTCCTCCCTGGGACTCTGAGACTTCTGTCTCCTACCTAGAGATTATTCTTGCTGATCAATTCCATGAGCAACTATCAACCATCTGGATCCTCTGCTACTTTGTGCCTTGCACCCATCACCATATCCAGGGTATGCTCGAACTAGAGCCGCAAGGAAGCCCTTTTGTCACTTCAACCTCCAACCAGGTACGTGACGATAAGTCTAACAAACATGCTGGCAAAGTTGCAGAAGCTCTAGGTTTCTTTTACTCCATGAAAAACTAAAAGAAGACAAGTTTTAGCTTTAGATACATTGCAACGGAACACTTCTACTTACTAAACCTATGTATGACCCCATCCTAGCTTAAGGAGGACCGCTCTATTTCATGTACCTGTGTGTGACCTTTGCACTGCTGCCTACCAGATCTGCCCTGCATCATCTTACTAAGGGTGGACAACCTGCCAGCTGCGGCTTCTCCACGGGTAATACCGGAGACTCCCGTCGGCTGCCTAGTCGTCATCCTTGCTGGCCAACTCCATGAGCAACCATCAAGCACCTGGATCCCTGGCACCCCTGCTACTTTGTGCCTTGCACCCCGTCACCATATCCAGGGGTGTTCAGAGCAAAGCTGCAAGGGAAGCCCTCTCGTTACTTCGGCCTCCAACCAGGTGGGTAACAATAAGTCTAACAAACACACTGGCAAAGCTGTAGAAGTTTTAGCCCCATTCTACTCCATGCAAAACTAAGGCTCAGTTCACATTGCTGCGACCCCAAAGTCATGCAACTTCAATAGTGACTTTGCATTGTAACTTAATGTGACTTCAATGTGACTTTGGCCAATCTTAATAATATAGAGTGTGACACATATTACTGAACTTACATTTTTTTCTATCGCGCTGTACCTGAAAAGCTCTCCCAAGCCCCATGGTAGGGTCTTGCTATCTCTAACCATGCTTGGTCTCGCTTGCCTTGGTCTTTATAGGTCGGGTCAATTGTATCAAAAATTGAAGGACGCATAGGTACACGTTGGATGAGTTGTTCATTGTTGAAAACATCCCTCACTAGTTCCCCACTACGCCCGATTCTGGGAACCCCAGAACTCAGTCCAGGATGTACGGATCCAGTAAGTATGTAATGCAGGGTACTCACAAGCATCCCATTACATCACAAATGGACGGTGGCCCTCCATAGAAGGGCTAATGAGATCGGAGGGGCCGTTCCATCTAGATTTCTGGAGAGCTTTACAGACGTTACCCCCTCCTGGAAATTTTGACCGGGCCTTGACTACATATGGATTATACTGCTCAGGAGAGGGTGCTCTACCTCACACACTGTCAGCCACCTACCAACTGTTGATTACACCACTAGAGAATTACCAAATGCCCACCCTCAGGACATGGGAAAGAGATATGCAGTGTAGCTTTACACCACGGCAAAAACAAAACATACTTTACTTTACATTTAAATCCTCAATATGCACGAAAATGCAGGAAACTAATTATAAATTAGTAACCAGATGGTACAACACTCCAGACAAACTGCAGAAATTTTTCCGATCTTCTTTGGGTATTTGTTGGAGATGCGGGGAGGAACGGGGCACGATTCTTCATGTTTTTTGGACCTGTCAGAGGTTGGAGCAGTTCTGGAAGTCCATACAGCAGACGATACAAAAAATTTACGGAACGCCCTATTGTGGCGGACCCTAGTCTCTTCTTACTACACGCTTCTACCATGTCCAGCAAGACATATAAAAAATCCCTGATCCGACATCTCCTAGATGCGGCCAAAGCTTGTATCCCCCTGCTGTGGAAGACTACCAGACCCCAAACTGTGGGTACGTGGTTAAAAAAAAAAAGTAGAAGATATCAGAAAGATGGAGGATCTTATCCTCACAGCCCGTAACCAAACTGAACAATACACTAAAACCTGGTCGCAATGGCTTATATACATATTCTCCACTGAGGGCCAAAACCTACTAGCAAACTCGTGAATTGAAGCAGACAGTGGAAGCCAACTGGCAGCAGCTTCTCTCTCGAAATGTATGTACCAAGCAATAGATGGGCGCCGCCTCCGTGTCCCCCTCCCACTCTTTGAACCTACTACTTTTCTCTGACTTCTTTCTCTTTCTTTTCTCTCTTCTATTATTTTTCTATAACTATTATTTTGGAAAAAGGAAAAATGGCAGGTGGGATAGGGACAAACAGATCTGTTTGAGTTCCAATGCAGGGTTGAATCTATTGTACAGAGTGTAATAACATGTATATGACCCTGTAATGGAAAACCATACTGTCATGCCCTCAGTCATGTTGTTGTAAGAGGCTGCGTCCTCAAATCTTGTTTATGTTTATAATGATACTGCGGGCCCTTAGCCCTTCCTGCTTTTGAATAAACTTATATTTGAAAGCATCCCTCACTCTCTTGAAAGCCATCTTTCCTGCACCATGAATACAGCTGTACAATGTGCTTGCTAGGTGGACAATGTGCTTTGGGAGGCGAGGATGCTTGGGAGGAGATATGGAGCTGCAGGCATGGACAGGTACACAGCAGATGATGGAATGGAAATGGAGTATAGGATTAAAAAAAGCCCTCTGAAGTCGCAGCCAAAGTCGCAAAGACAAAGAAGTGACTTACTTGCAACTTTTGTGATTTTAACACTGCAGTCTGTGACACTCATGTCGCAAGAAAAACACAGAAAAGTAGTAAAGGAACACCTTTTTTTTTTTTTTTTTGGAGTCGCAGCAATTGAGACAGCACCCATTGAAATAGATGTTTTGATTTGTCATGCAACATTGTGTTGCATGTTGCAGCAAGTCGCATGAGAAGTTGCAGCAGCGTGAACTGGGGCTAAAAGAAGATCCGTTTTAGCTTTAGATACATTGTAACGAGGGCAGCAGAATGCAAAATAAGAAACTCGGGATGAAAATTAGAGATGCTCTACAGGTAGACCAGGTCTCCTGAGTAAGTTCTTAAATCAACGTTGTCATGTATGACCAGATTATACCCTTCAAAGCTTTAATATATGCAAATACATTATCCTGAAGCAAGCAGATTAATAGAGACAGAGCCTTCCCATAGATTGACTAGTTTACTCCTCTGTGAGTGAAGACATCTGTCGTCTGGCTAGATTTGGTTTAGGAAATTTTGTAAGACATTACAATCCTCAGTAAACATAATTGCTCGTGTTCCAGTCTGTCCATAATGCCCGCATTACAGCGACATTTGGACAAATTGCACAAGGACTCATCAAATGTTTAAGCGCTGGCCAGATGGAAGCCAAAACACAAAAGCTTGTAATTACCGGAACACATGAACACCGTCATGGTCTCCAGGCTGAGACGCTGTCCAAAATCCGACAGCCCACCAGTACGAGTTAGCATGTGATGGCCACGGACGGGGCCCCGCTCTCACCGGACGCATGGAGAAGGCATCTTTTCTCTTTTCACACCGGACAGAATGCGTCTGGCTCGAAAGACACCGGCATGCCAGGAATCAAATGGATGCAATTTGTGTTCCTCTGTCCAAATGCAAACATCTGTCTACGCTTTGTGCTTGGAAAGGCCGAGGCAAGAAAAAAAAAGAATAACGAGGGCAAAGTGACTCATTAAGAGACGCGGGGATTTGTCACCGGCCAAAATTTCTGCTCAAGAAGAATCTGCACAGATATGAATTTATGGGGAGGCCGAGCATTTCAGCCCAAGAGCACGAGGTCCCCAACTGTGCCGAAGAGTCTACATTAGACTATGGTCATTAATAGAAGAGAACCTGTCAGATCATTTACACCAAGGGGTCTCCAAACTTTTTAAACAAAAGGGCCAGTTTACTGTCCTTTAGACTTTAGGGTGGCTGGACTGAGGCCAGTGGGAGTAGAAATTTTCCTGGAGTCAGTGCGTGTAAACAATTCATCTTTGAAATTAGGGGGAGGAATAGTATCCCATTGTTGGTGTCAGTGAGAGGCATAATACCCCATCGTTGGGATCAGTGAGGCATAATACCTCATCGTTGGGATCAGTGGGAAGAATAGTGCCCCATCATTGGTGTCAGTGGGAGGAATAGCGTCCTGTCGTTGGTGTCAGTAGGAGGAATAGTGCCCCATCATTGGTGTCAGTGGGAGGAATAGCGTCCTGTCGTTGGTGTCAGTAGGAGGAATAGTGCCCACTCCGTGGTGTCAGTGGAAGGAATAGTGTCCCTTCATTGGTGCCAGTGGGAGGAATAGTGTCCACTCCTTGGTGTCAGTGGAAGGAACAGTGCCCCATCATTGGTGTCAGTGGGAGGAATAGTGTCCCTTCATTGGTGTCAGTGGGAGGAACAGTGCCCCATCATTGATGTCAGTGAGAGGAACAGTGCCCCATCACTGGTGTCAGTGAGAGGAATAGTTGGTGTCAATGGAAGAAATAGTGCCCCATTGCTGATGTCAGTAGTAGGAATTATGCCCCATTGTTGGTATCAGTGGGAGGAATATTGCCCCATCATTGGTGCCGCATCCAGCCCCCGGGCCACAGTTTGGAGACCACAAACAAAAGTCCTCCTGTAAGTTCTCCATTTCTATTCCTTACTACCCCTGTAAGTCGCTATGATAGTTACATAGTTACATAGTAGGTGAGGTTGAAAAAAGACACAAGTCCATCAAGTCCAACCCATGTGTGTGATTATGTGTCAGTATTACATTGTATGATGTTTATTTATGATGTATAGTTTATCACCTTCCTTAACCAGCTCCCACCGATCGTACTCATACCTCGTTACCGAGACTTCCCCTTCCCTTTAATTCCCAAAACACAACAGAAAGTAAGAGAAGATCTTCCCAAAGTGAGGGGGAAACCCCTCCAAGAACAGTTTTGCCGGTTAAAAGATATTTCCTTGTTCTGGTGACAACTCCTAAGTTGGTAGTCCCCATCCTTTTCTGTCCTGCAGCCATTGCCACCTCTCCCTTATGTTTTGGAGTAGATGGGGGGAGGGGGTTGTTCCATAGTCCAGAAGGGGATAACTAAGGCAGTACAGCTTGGAATTCAAGTGCAGCAAAGTCAGCATTGGTGGCTCAGTACAGAAAATGTGCCGCTTATGAGATTGTCAGCTCCACCTATTGGCCAGAATGTGATATTTTCCCCGATTGAGGCATTTCAGGAAAATACTGTATTATGGCCACTAGATGGGGCTGACGATTAAAGAAAATAAGCATCTTGCTGCGCCATTCATTGAGCATTTTTTTAAATAAATAGTTTGCTTTAATTTCCTCTATATCACATATTCTGCCTAGAATTTTAGCTAACATATGCTCAGATATTATGCATATATGTGAGGATTAGTATGGATTAAGGGCTCACTTACGCTTGCTTTGAGAGTAAACAAACAATAAAGCACTGATCACTTCAACATGCTTTTTTGATGAGTTTTTGATGCTTCTGTGATACTTTTTTGAAGCTTTAATGAAGCTTGGCAAACACCATGTGTGTGTTGATTTTCTATTTGTTTTAAAAGGGCCCAGTAAAACCTCAGCTCATTAGTACCCTTGCTCAGCAGATCCCCAAATGATTGGTACCCTCATTCAGTAGATCCCCAGCTTGTTGGTGACCTCGTTCAGCAGATCCCCAGCTCGTTGTTTAACCTCGTTCAGCAGATCCCCAGCTCGTTGGCACCTTCTTTCAGCAGGTATCCAGCTCGTTAGTATGCTTGTTCAGCAAATCCCCAGCTCATTGGTACCCTCTTTCAGCAGATTCCCAGCTTGTTAATACCCTCGGTCAGCAGATCCCCAGCTCGTTGGTACCCTCGGTCAGCAGATCCCCAGCTCGTTGGTACCCTCGGTCAGCAGATCCCCAGCTCGTTGGTAGCCTCCTTCAGCAGATCCCCAGCTCGTTGGTACCCTCCTTCAGCAGATCCCCAGCTTGTTGGTACCCTCGTTCAGCAGATCCCCAGCTCATTAGTACCCACATTCAACAGATACCCAGCTCATTAGTACTCTCAATTCTACTGATGCTCCACTTAGTAGTATCCTCAGCTCTGCTGATCCCCCACTCAGTAGTAACCCCCTAGCTCTGCTGATCCTCTTGTTTTGTTTTGATCCTCCTCTCGCTCTAGTCCCTGCTGAATCTCCCGCTATACTGCTTCCATGCTGTGCACCACGTGTGACATTTTCTAGTTTCTCCTGCTCCGCACCTCCAGCTCTGCTGATCCTCTGCCACTCAATCCTCCCTCTCTCCAGTCCCTGCTCACCTTCCGCTATAGCGTTCCCATGTTGCACACCATGTGTACCGTCTGCTCATTGCTCTGCTCCAAAGTGTTTACATATGTGCAGTCTAAGAAAGGTTCATAGGAGGTACCTTTCAAAATTAATTTAAATGGGCATACACTCACCGGCCACTTTATTAGGTACATCTGTTCAATTACTTGTTAACACAAATTTCTAATCAATCACATGACAGCAACTCAATGCATTAAGACATCTAGACGTGGTGAAGACAACTTGAAGTTCAACCTGAGCATCAGAATGGAGGAAGAAAGGGGATTTAAGTGACTTTGAACGTGGCATGGTTGTTGGTGGCAGACGGGCTGGTCTGAGTATTTCTGGGTTTTTCACACACAACCATCTCTCGGGTTTACAGAGAATGGTGGGAAAAAGAGAAAATATCCAGTGTGCGGCAGTTGTGTGGAGGAAAATGCCTTGTTGATGTCAAGGGGGAATGGGCAGACTGGTTCCAGATGATAGAAAGGCAACAATAACTCAAATAACCACTCGTTACACCCAAGGTATGCAGAATACCATCTCTGAACGCACAACACACCCAGACTTAAAGCAGATGGGCTACAGCAGCAGAAGACCACACCTGGTGCCACTCCTGTTAGCTAAGAACGGGAAACTGAGGCTACAATTGGCACAGGATCACCAAAATTGGACAACAGAAGATTGGAAAAACGTTGCCTGGTCTGATGAGTCTGGATTTCAGCTGCAACATTCAGATGGTGGGGTCAGAATTTGGAGAATGGTTCCATCCTGCCTTGTATCACCGGTTCAGGCTGGTGGTGGGGGTGTAATGGTGGGGGGGGGTATTTTCTTGGCACACTTTGGGCCCCTTAGTACCAATTGAGCATGGTTTAAACACCACGGCCTACCTGAGTATTGTTGCTGACCATGTCCATCCCTTTATGACTACATTGTCCCCATCTTCTGATGGCTCCTTCCAGCAGGATAATGCACCATGTCACAAAGCTCCAATCATCTCACCACTGGACAATGAGGTCCCTGTACTCCAATGGCCTCCACACTCACCACATCTCATCCAATAGAGCACCTTTGTGATGTGGTTGATCGGGAGATTGACATCATGGATGTGCAGCCGACAAATCTGCAGCAACTGTGTGATGTTATCATGTCACTATGGAGCAAAATCTCTGAGGAACGTTTCGAACACCTTGTTGTATCTATGCCACCAAGAATGAGGGCAAAAGGGGGTCCAACCCGGTACTAGCAAGGTGGACCTAATAAAGTGTCCGGTGAGTGTATATGTGCTACTTATATATATATATATATATCTGAATGGGCAAGAAGAGAGTGTCTCTCTTCCCTGGCTCTGACACAGAGGTCATTACTATTGATTAACACAGTCTGTCTGCTAGAACATCAGTGCTAGGCTTTCTTATTAGAAAGCCCAGCATTTTTTTTTTTTTTTTTGCGGTTTGTTGTTTTGTTTTTGTTTTTTTTTTTTAACCAGAGTGTAATAAGAAGTGTAGCCTTTTCTTTTTAATGTTTATTTGTAAACTAAAGATTCTATCCAAGGTCAGAAAATAAAAACACATATAAACCTGCAGGCTTTTCAGAAACAGATTTAAAATAAAAATTGATTAGAATATTTAGTTTCCTTTCATTTTTTTTTTTTAAACTTCTCCCAGCAGTCGCTGAATTACCAGCACAGGAGTTCAGATTAAATTCACATGTAGAATTCTGCGGCTTTGCTCTGCAAACCTCTCTCATTTTTTATACTTCCAACAGTAATCAAGTGACTTGTTCCTCCGACACAGAGGGGTGCAGAGGTTCACCCCCCGTACATTTCCCCTCGCTCACACGCAAACCCCCGCACCGACACTGTACATCTATTTCACTCTGCGGGGCTGAGGAGGTCCCGGTCACAGCAAAAAAAAAAAAGGTAAAATAAAATATGAGAAAAACAAACCCAAATCTTTCGGTTTGTTCTCGTTCCTGAAAAAGCGGAGGGACCACACTGCCATCTAGTGCTCTGTTTTCTGTATTACAATATGAACTGTAATATAGACATTTTTTGCTGCAAAAATTGAAACAAAGTGATGCTGATTTATCAGCAGGTCGGGGGATACCCGATTGGTTGTGCCCTTAACCACCTCAATACCGGGCACTTACACCCCCCTTCCTGCCAAGGCCAATTTTCAGCTTTCAGCGCTGTCGCTGTTTAAATGACAATTGCGCGGTCATGCTACGCTGTACCCAAACAGGATTTTTATTATTTTGTTCCCACAAATAGAGATTTCTTTTGGCGGTATTTGATCACCTCTGCATTTTTTATTTTTTGCTAAACAAATAAAAAAAGACTTAAAATTTTGAAAAAAAAAAAATTAGTTTTTCTTTTGTTTCTGTTATAAAATTTTGTAAATAAGTAAGTTTTCTCCTTCACTGATGGGCACTGATAAGGCGGCACCGATGAGGTGGCACTGATAGGCATTGATAGGCAGCACTGATGGGCACTCATGGGTGGCACTGATAGGCGGCACTAATGGGCACGGATACGTGGCACTGATGGGAACCGATATGCGGCACTGATAGATGGCATGCATTGGGGATGGGCACTGATTGGCATTTCCCTGGTGGTCTAGGGTGGCATACCTGGTGGTCCTGGGTGGGCATCTGAGGGGGGCGGCTGCGATGATAAACAATCAGCACAGCCCCCCCCCCCCCAGAGGCTCTTTACCAAGATCGGTGTAGCGGTGTGTCAGACTGACATACCGCACCACCATTCGCTGCGATGCGCGCCCCCACGGGCACGAGAGCGGTCTTCCTGGGAGGCCGTCGTATGATGTTCACCCAGAATGAGAGCCGCGCTGCCCAGCCGTCATTTGGAGGCCGGCAGGTGGGAATCGGTTAAAGGGATTTTTTCACCTTAATGCATCCTGTCTATTAAAGGTTAAAAAAATTTATGTCACTGACTGCCCCCCCCCCCCCCCCCCCAGTTTTACTCACCTGAGTCCTGTAATTCCCACGCCGGAGACGCGCTCTTCCCCTCTGCCCGAGGTTCTCGGCTGATTGATTGGATAGATTGATAGTAGCACAGTCATTGGCTCCCGCTGCGGTCAATCAAATCCAATGACGCCAGCGCCTGGGGGGCGGGGCTAAGTCCGGCATTCTGCATCTATGGATGCAAATGCTGGACTCGGGAGCGCGCGCCCGGAGAGCACCTCTCCTAGGGGATTATACGATGCGGGGAGGAGCTACCAGCGCCGCCGGGGGACCCCAGAAGTCGAGGATCGGGGGCCACTCTGTGCAAAATGAACTGCACAGTGGAGGTAAGTGTGACATGTTTGTTATTTAAAAAAAAAAAAAAAAAAAAAAGCCTTACAATCACTTTAAAGGAGCAGTCATTCCCCCCCCCCAAAAAAAACATACAGTGCTGTGAAAAAGTATTTTCCCCCTTCCTGTTTTCTTTTTGCCTATTTCTTAAACTTAAATTATTCAGATCATCAAACAAATTTTAATATTACACAAAGATAACCCGAGTAAATCCAAAATGCAGTTTTTAAATTATTAATTAATTTATTAGGGGAAAAAAGCTGTTCAAACCTGCCCGGCCCTATGTGAAAAAGTAATTGCCCCCTCCCATGCCGAATCGTGAATGAACTGTGATTGACCTCGATTTTTTGGAAAGCCGATTTAAATCTCACTTGCCACACCCAGGCCCGATTACTGCCAGACCTGTTGAATCAAGAAATCACAGAAATAGAAGCTGTCTGACAAAGTGAAGCTCGCTAACAGATCACAAAAAGCCACACATCATGCCACAATCTAAAAAAAAATTCAAGAACAGATTAGAAACAAAAGTAATGTACATGTATCCGTCTAGGAAGGGGTTTCAAAGCCATTTCTAAGGCTTTGAAACTCCAATGAACCACGGGGAGAGCCATTATCCACAAATGGAGATAACTTGGAACAGTGGTGATGAACCTTCCCAGGAGTGGCCGGCCTACAAAAGTTACTCTAAGAGGACGAAACGCGTCGGTAGGACCCCACTGCCGCCATACTTTTAACAGCGCTGATTTTAAGAATTTCATGTGAGTGCATTTTTTTAATAAATTTGGTACTTGTTTTACGGAATCACACTATGTGGCCTTTTTCCTTCCTGTTATACTATACTGCCATTCGCTTTCCAACATCATCTCGAGGGACCCACTAGCATCTGGTCCGCTCTCAGACTTCCATTCTCATCACTCCTCTGGAACATCTATCACCCACCACCCAAGCCTGATTTGACCCAGTTGGGCGTATGCCCTCTTGGGTCCATGTCATCTGGTAAGCCTCCCTATAGTTGGTGTTGGTGTGTCTCTTCTGTGTTCACTCCAGATGTCACATATTTGATATGTTCCTCACACGAAGTCACTGAAATTACATCAACCACTTTAAGAGTCTTATACACATGGAGGACCTCCTTCTAGGCTTTTCCTTGATACATTTTATCATTTGTTGGACATTACCTTCATGTCGAACTTTTAGCGCTACACATAAATTTTTGTTTTACTGTTATATGCCTATAACCTATTGGTCGTGTTAGCTGCTTATTCTTCTTTTTTTGGCAGCGCAGAATTTCTTGTTACCCTATTCTTCTACAAAAGTTACTCCAAGAGCATGACGACTCATCCAGGAGGTCATAAAGAACCCAGAACAACATGCCTTGCTTGCCTCTGGTAAGATCAGTGTTCATGGATTCAACTATGAGAAAGAGACTGGACAAAAATGTAGAAAGAGAAAGGAAAGGGTTTTGGGAATTTAAACGAGGCATGTGTATTGTACATAATAAAATGAAGGGCATCTAGTTATAAGCAGGCTATGTGGTCATGTCATGGTTCCCACCCAGGAACAGCATGTAAACATAAGATTGTTAGTTTAAATTCATAACTCCAATCAATTAAATTCAATCAATAAATACAGTACATAATATGATATATGATGTATCATATAAATAATATATAATACATGGGGAGGACATAATAAATAATAATAATCAAAGACAATTAATAGATTGATTAGATACGGATACAGGTCCAATAATTATAATCATCATGATAAATGTGAGCATACAATGAAATTAAAATAATTCATGATTTTAAAGACAAGCTTGGCATCCTTAATTGTCTTTGCCTGTACCAATCATGTTTATTAACTATTAACATTAAATATGTCAATATGATTATTATTTATTATGTTCTCCCCTGTGGAAATCATGTATTACACATTATTTATATGATACATCAGTTATCATATTATGTACTGTATTTATTAATTGCATTTAATTGATTGGAGTTATGAATTTAAACTAAAATCATATATTTACATGCTGTTCCCAGGTGGGAACCATGACATGTAGCCTGTTTATAAGTAGATACCCTTCATTTTATTATGTACATATATATGCCTCATTTAAAATCCAAAAACCCGAGAGAGAGAGAGAGAGAGAGAGAGAGAGAGAGAGAGAGAGAGAGAGAGAGAGAGAGAGAGAGAGAGAGAGAGAGAGAGAGAGAGAGAGAGAGAGAGAGAGAGAGAGAGAGAGAGAGAGAGAGAGACATGTGTGTGACACACAATCTGGTTGGGTCCAATGGGGTCACTCTCTGTTCTTTATTTCTGGGCAAAAATGCCATCCATGGGAGAGTTCCAAGGCCAAAGCCATTGCTGACCAAAAAAGAACACAAAGGCTCATCTCACATTTACCAAAAAAAACATCTTGGATTATCCCCAAGACTTTTAGGCAAATATTCTGTGGACTGATGAGACAAAAATTTTACTTTTTGGAAGGTGTGCGTCCCATTACATCTGGCATAAAACCAATACAGCATTTCATAACAAGAACATCATACCAACCAGCCCCAGGACCTGGAGGACTTACCATAATTGATGGAATCATGAATTCTGAGCTCTACCAGAAAATCCTAAAGGAGAATGTCTGACCATCAGTTTGTGACCTCAAGCTCAAGCGCACTTGGGTTATGCAGTAGGACAATGATCCAAAACAAAAACAGCAAGTCCATCTCCAAATGGTTCAAACAAAGCAAAATTTAGGTTTTGGAGTGGCCTAGTCAAAGCCTAGACTTATATCCAATTGAGATGCTTTATCATGACCTTACACAGGCCGTCCATGCTGGAAAACCCTTCAATGTGGCTGAATTCAAAACAATTCTGCAAAGAAGAGTGGGCCAAAAATGCTCCACAGCAATGTAAAAGACTCATTGCCAGTTATCGCAAGCGCTAAAGCCAGGCAGGTTTGGACAGCTTTTTTGTCTTAATGAAACCATCATTTAAAAACTGCATTTTGTATTTACTCAGGTTATCTTTGTGTAATAAAATTTGCTTGATGATCTGAGTCATTTATTTAAGTGTGACAAATATGCAAAAAAATAAAAAAAATCAGAAAGGGGGCAAATACTTTTTCACAGCATTGTACATTTCAGTTTTGGGTAGATGTCAGGAGGTAGAACTACCCACTGGCTTTTTATATTTTTTATGCTTCTGAAGCAAAGTAGCGGTAGTAGACATGAGGAAGTCTTGCACTCCCTGCTCTACTAGCAATAGAGGTGGAAGGGAGGACGGGCCGGAGGCAAGAACTCCAGCAAGGAAATATCACCAATGTTCATTCATATCCTCAACACCACCATTTCCTACCCCCACTATCCTTCGATTTCCTCCCCACCACAACCATTTCCTGAACCCACCATCTTTGATTTCCCACACCACCACCACTTTCTAACCCCGCCATCCTTCAATTTCCTCACCACCATAACCATTTCCTAGACCCACCATCCTTTGATTTCCTCCCCACCACCACCACCATTCCTAGACCCATAATCTTTGAATGCCTCTAAAACCACAACAAAAGAGATGGCCCCTGCCCCCACCTATAACTGGCCTTCACAGCAAGGAGCATATCGAAAGGCAAACGCACGAAGGACAAAACCACAGGAAATTCCCAGCTCAACTCAACAACCAGTCTGCTTACCAACCGAATTAACCTGTCCAACGGTCTGTGTTAAAAACAGGGGTTTAGTTAGCACTGTGCTAACTAAACCCCTGTTATTAACGCAGACTGTTGGACAGGTAATTTGGTTGGTAAGCAGACTGGTTAGTGAGTTAAGCTGGGAATTTCCTCTGGTTATATCTCTCCTCCAAAACCCCCACCATCCTTTGACTTCCTCCCAACCACCACCATTTCCTAGACCCACCATCTTTGAATTCCTCCAACACCACAACTGTTTCCTAGCCAACCACCACCGTTTACTAGCCCCCCCCCCCCCATTTTTTTTCCTGGACCCACCATCTTTGATGTTCCCGACCACCACCATCGTTTCCTACCTCCACCATCCTTCAATTTCCTCCCCACCACCATTTCCTAGACCCACCATCTTTGAATTCCTCCAAAAACACCACTGTTTTCTACCTCCACCATCCTTCGATGTTATCTGCACCGCCACCATTTCCTAGACCCACCATCTTTAAAATTACCCCAACACCACCACCCCCACCACCACCCCCACCCCCACCCCCACCTCCATACTAAGATTTCCTCACCACCACTATTTCCTGAACCTACCATAGATTCCCCCACCACCATCGTTTCCTGTTCCAACCATTCTTCGACTTTTCCCACCACCATTGCCTGGACCCACCATTCTTTGATTTCCAACCACTGCCATGGCCACCATTTCTTGCCCCCAATCAACCTTGGACTTCCCACCACCATCACCACCTTTTGCTGCCTCCACCATCCTTGAATTTCCTCCATCGCCACCATCATCTTTTCCTGCCCCCACCACCATTTCCTAAACGCACAATCCTTGGACTTCCCACCACAGCCATGACCACCATCTCCTGCCCCCACAACAATTAGATTTCCCCCTCAACACCATTACCATTTCCTGCCCCAACCATCCATGTATTAGCCCCTCCCTCCAACACCATTTCCTGACCCCACTACCCTTATATTTCCCACTACCTCTTTTTTTTGCAATACATATTACACCATAGGTCCACTTTATGCTCCAGCAATAGGCAAGTCCTGAATGCTGCAGAGAACAGCGCCACATACTGACAAGGTACCTTCACTGCAGCATTCACATGAGTGAGTGAGTCCAACGCAACTCAGCGAGCACTGAGAGGACAAGGCTGGTAATCATTCAATCCAGATAAGTGTCGGAGAGATGGGGGGTGGCGAGTTTCTGAGCTCCTGGCGCTCTGCGTTGCAGTGTGAATTCACTGTTAATTGAAGAAACAAATATTTAATGGGTATGTGGACGGGGGATTATGGCGGTGCTATAGTCAAATAGATTTCTCAAAGAGGAATAAACAAGAAAAAGTGTAAGAAGCAAAAAAATAATAAAAAATACAAAATTTATTGATAATCTAACATAGACAAAATATACATTACAAACAATTCATGTTATACTTAAAAAAAGAGATTATGGGTACATGTACTGTAAGTGACCCTAGGGATGGTAGAATGGGCCAGATGGAAAATGGCCGTTTAAAGGAGAGGGCTCGATTTCCTACATGTTTCGCCAAGACATTGGCTTCTTCAGGGAACAGGAGCTCATAAGATAGATAAATAAGACAGTTCTGTGTAATAAACATGAAAAACATAGTAAGAACAATAATTTAACCAAACACTGCATGGTGTTAAATTATTGTTCTTACTATGTTTTTCATGTTTATTACACAGAACTGTCTTATTTATCTATCTTATGAGCTCCTGTTCCCTGAAGAAGCCAATGTCTTGGCGAAACATGTAGGAAATCGAGCCCTTCTCCTTTAAACGGCCATTTTCCATCTGGCCCATTCTACCATCCCTAGGGTCACTTACAGTACATGTACCCATAATCTCTTTTTTTAAGTATAACATGAATTGTTTGTAATGTATATTTTGTCTATGTTAGATTATCAATAAATTTTGTATTTTTTATTATTTTTTTGCTTCTTACACTTTTTCTTGTTTATTCCTCTTTGAGAAATCTATTTGACTATAGCACCGCCATAATCCCCCGTCCACATACCCATTAAATATTTGATTATTTTGGGGATGAGGTGCTGCATCCTTTGGTACCATCTAGCCACCCTTACATTAATTGAAGAAACAAGTTAGAAGCTGATTGCTACCATGCACAGCTGCACCAGATTTTTCACTCTCCAGGTTTAGTAAATATAGATATAATAAATATTATAACTGCAGATAAAAATAGTTGCCAGAATACAAGATTTTTTTTATTATAGGGGTATTTATGGTCCCCCCATTCATTTACAGAGACAATGTTGATCTTGCCCATGCAGAGCAAAGTAGCTATGTCTCTGCAAAGATCCCCTCCCCTAGTCTATTCAGCTTACCCGTGTTACCCCCACTGCTCCTTTCTCCTTCAAGCTCATGTGACCTTTTACTCTAAAAATCTTTGGGTCTTGCATCCAATAACTGGACCTGAGTACTGACACATGACCAGGGGAGGGATGTCACCGCTCCTCTATCCTCCACAGCTGTCAACAATATCCTGTACTTGCAAGTATGGAGGATCGTGTGACCTGCTACTCTAAAAATGCTTGGGTCTAGTATCCAATCACTAGGGTTGAGTACCGACACATGACCAGGGGGGTGATGTCATTGCTCCCCCAGGTGGCTGCAGAGGAGGAAGAGGTGATCAAGGGTATTGACCATGCCCATGCAGAGCAAAGTAGCCATTTCTCTGCAAAGATCCCCTCCTCTTCCCTTCTAACCACCTTAATCGTGTTACCTTGCTGCTCTCCTTTCTCCTGCACAGCTGATTTTATACTGTAAAAATGCTTGGGTCTAGCATCCAATCACTTGCCTGAGTACCATCACATGACCATGAGAGTGATGTCACCGCTCCTTTATCCTCCACAGCTTCCAACAATATCCTGTACTTCCAAGTATGGAGGATCATGTGACCTGCTACTCTTAAAAATGCTTGGGTCAAGCATCCAATCACTAGGCCCGAATACTCTCACATGACCAGGGGGAGTGATATCATTGCTCCCCCAGGTGGCTGCAGAGGAGGAAGAGGTGATCAAGGGTATTGACCATGCCCATGCAGAGCAAAGTAGCTGTTTCTCTGCAAAGATCCCCTCCTCGCATCTATTCGCCTTACCTGTCTTACTTCACCGCTCCTTTCTCCTGCACAGCTCATGTAACCCTCTACTGTAAAAATGCTTGGGTCTAGCATTCAATTACTAGGCCTGAATACTGACCAGGGGAGTGATGTCATTGCTCCCCCTAGGTGGCTGCAGAGGAGGAAGAGGGATCAGTGGTATTGACCATGCCCATGCAGAGCAAACTAGCCATTTCTCTGCAAAGATCCCCTCCTCTTCCCTTCTAACCACCTTAATCGTGTTGCCTTGCTGCTCTCCTTTCTCCTGCACAGCTTATGTGATTTTATACTGTAAAAATGCTTGGGTCTAGCATCCAATCACTAGGCCTGAGTACCGTCACATGACCATGAGAGTGATGTCACCGCTCCTTTATCCTCCACAGCTGTCAACAACATCCTGTACTGCCAAGTATGGAGGGTGATGTGACCTGCTACTCTAAGAATGCTTGGGGTCTACTATCCAATCACTAGGGCTGAGTGCTGACACATGACCAGAGGAGTCAAGCCACTGCTCGTCCAGGTCGCAGATAGCGGTCATTCCAATGCCGCCTGCAGAGGAGGAAGAGGGATCAGTGCTAAGAGGGGTACATGGGGGCCGGGGGCATTGCATGCGCATGGTGACATTTTCTCTAACACCAATGATGGCTGCCTTAAACCATCTGCCTCCTACTAGTCAGACCTGAAAAGTTGGAGAAAGAAATGTCAATTCTAAATTGCCCCTCCCTAGTAGATTGTAAGCTCTCAGGGGCAGGCCATTTTAACCCTCCTGTATTGTATTGTACTGTATCCCTTTATATTGTAAAAGCGCTGTGCAAACTGTTGCCACTATATAAATCCTGTATAAAAATAATAATACTATTAATGAGGCCAGGCATAGAGTTTACATCTCAGACATTATTTGAAATGTGTTTCTGTAGCCCACCTACATGAAAATACTTTGACTTTCCCCTAAATAAAGGGTTAAAGGGGGGATGGGTTTCATCTCTCCACCTAAGGTAATGGACTATGACACCATCGTTCATCTGATGGGTAGCAGATCATTAGAAGTTAGTAGATACATGCAACTGCTAATTAAATTAGGCAAAATTGATCTAATGAAGACAATGAAGTTTAAATGATAAATAGCAATGTGAATTAATTAATATTGAATATGAAAGAAAAGAAAAAAAGGAGGGCTATTAATCTTGCTCATTACTTCCAATATACGTAATCCAATCTATAATGATTATATGTCTACAGAAGTTCTACCGTTCTCAACAGAATGTAAACCTGTGACGTGTACTGCCCCCTAGTGTACAACTAAGGTGCAACCTCTGGGTTACTTTCTGATACAATGTAACGGATGTAATTTCTTACATTTCCTTGTGTCTATAGAATATATCCTTAAAGCGGAGTTCCACCCAAACGTGGAACGTTTGCTTATCTGATTCCTCCCCCCTCCGGTGCCACATTTGGGGGGGGGGGGGGTTTGAGGGAGCGAGTACCTGTTTTTTACAGGTACCCTCTTCTCCCCACTTCCAGGAGTCCGGGCCATGGCGAATTACATCAGCAGCTTGATCCCCCTCCCTTTCTGCCATGCCAGTGAGAGCGCAGCGCCATTCGGGCATGTGCAGTAGGGACACCTCCCGTGAAGCCGCAAGGCTACACTGCCAGGTTCCCTTACCGGCAATGGCGGCGGCAGCATCAGCTGCGGTGCGGACATTGCTTGGACTTCAGGACAGGTAAGTGTCCTCATGTTAAAAATCAGCAGCTACAGTATTTGTAGCTGCCGACTTTTAATTTTTAAAGGGGTGGGCGGAAGTCCACTTTAAATGTTAAATTTTGTTGCAGGATCGATAAAGCTTTTGATTGTGATTCATGTGTTAGAGAAATCATCCACAGAATTACAGCAACCCTTTCTTTTTTTTTTAGAGTCCCTGGCAGATATTAAAGTGATTGTAAAGTCTGTTATTTTTATTGGGAAAAAAAAAACCAAAACATGTCATACTTACCTGCTCTTTTGCAGTGTATTTGCACAGAGCAGCCCAAATCCTCCTTTTCTGGGGTCCCTCTTTGGCACCCCTGACCTCTCCCTCCTGTTGAGTGCCCCCCACAGCAAGCAGCTTGCTATGGGGGGGCACCCAAGCCGAGTCCCAGCTCCCTGTGACCTTTCAGACATGGAGCTGTGACTTTGCCCTGCCCCCCTCTCTCCTGATTGGCTGGTTGACTTTGATTGACAGCAGCAGGAGCCAATGGCGCCGCAGCTATGTCTCAGCCAAATCAGGAAGTAGAGTCTCGGATGGCCGAGATACTCGTAGACATCGCTGGACAGAGATGGGGCTCAGGTAAGTATTAGGGGGGGCTGCTACACACAGAAGGTTTTATATCTTAAAGTGTCACTAAACCTGCAACAGTAAAATCAGTCTGTATATGCAGTAAAGGATGCTTGGTATACTCACTGTGGAACCTAAAGGGGTTAATCCTCCGCATTGTGTATAAAGGCTGCTTGATCTTGCATGCACAGATCCTCCCCTCCCTGCACTGTCCCCCTGGGCAAGTCTGGATAAGACAGAGCCTTTGGAGTCAGGCTGCACATGCTCAGTTTGGTGTGGATTGCTGAGAGGTTTTTCTTTTTTTTCCCCTTGGGAGAGTGCATGTGATCAGCACAGGGCCAATCAGCACTGTCCAGACAGAGGGTCAGGAGCCCTGCAGCCTCATAAGACACACTCCTCCTACAAGCTTCACCAGGAACTGATAGAAATCACAAGACTGCTATATACTGCTGATGAGAAAAAGTATTTAGCAGTTTATATTTACTAAAATAATTGCATTTCTATGTTCTGTGTACTGTGGGAGATCAGATATAGTGAATGCAGAGTCCTGGGTTTAGTAACACTTTAATGCATAAAGATTAAAAAAACCTTTCGACTTTACAACTCCTTTAACCACTTGCCGACCCAGCTTTTTCTGGCACTTTTTATTTACAAGTATAAATCAGTATTTTTTGCTAGAAAATTACTTATAACCCCTAAACATTATTTATTTTTTTAGCAGAGACCCTGGGGAATAAAATGGCAATCGTTGCAATTTTTTATGTCACACGGCATTTGCACAGTGGGTTTTTCAAACGCAATTCTTTGGGAAAAAACTCACTTTAATTAAAAAAAACACACACACACACACACACACACACACATATACACACATACATACACAGTATTTCACAAAAGAGAAATATATTATTCTATCTTTTCATGTGACAACACTGAAGAAATGACACTTTGCTACAATGTAAAGTAGTGAGTGTACAGCTTGTATAACAGTGTAAATTTGCTGTCCCCTCAAAATAACTCAACACACAGCCATTAATGTCTAAACCGCTGGCAACAAAAGTGAGTACACCCCTAAGTGAAAATGTCCAAATTGGTCCCAGTTAGCCGTTTTCCCTCCCCGGTGTCATGTGACTCGTTAGTGTTACAAGGTCTCAGGTGTGAATGGGGAGCAGGTGTGTTAAATTTGGTGTTATCGCTCTCACTCTCTCATACTGGTCACTGGAAGTTCAACATGGCACCTCATGGCAAAGAACTCTCTGAGGATCTGAAAAAAAGAATTGTTGCTCTACATAAAGATGGCCTAGGCTATAAGAAGATTGGCAAGACCCTGAAACTGAGCTGCAGCACGGTGGCCAAGATCATACAGCGGTTTAACAGGACAGGTTCCACTCAGAACAGGCCTCACCATGGTCCACCAAAGCAGTTGAGGTCATGTGCTCAGCGTCAGCCAGAGGTTGTCTTTGGGAAATAGACATATGAGTGCTGCCAGCATTGCTGCAGAGGTTGTAGGGGTGGGGGGTCAGCCTGTCAGTGCTCAGACCATACGCCGCACACTGCATCAAATTGGTCTACATGGCTGTCGTCCCAGAAGGAAGCCTCTTCTAAAGATGAAGCACAAGAAAGCCCACAAACAGTTTGCTGAAGACAAGCAGACTAAGGACATGGATTACTGGAACCATGTCCTGTGGTCTGATGAGACCAAGATAAACGTATGTGGTTCAGATGGTGACAAGCGTGTGTGGGGGCAACCAGGTGAGGAGGACAAAGACAAGTGTGTCTTGTCTACAGTCAAGCATGGTGGTGGGAGTGTCATGGTCTGGAGCTGCATGAGTTCTGCCGGCACTGGGGGGCTCCAGATCATTGAGGGAACCATGAATACCAACATGTACTGTGACATACTGAAGCAGAGCATGATCCCCTCCCTTCAGAGACTGGACCGCAGGGCAGTATTCCAACATGATAACACAAATAAACACACCTCCAAGACAACCACAACCTTGCTAAAGAAGCTGAGGGTAAAGGTGATGGACTGGCCAAACATGTCTCCAGACCTAAACCCTATTGATCATCTGTGGGACATCCTCAAATGGAAGGTGGAGGAGCGCAAGGTCTCTAACATCCACCAGCTCTGTGATGTCATCATGGAGGAGGGGAAGAGGACTCCAGTGACAACCTGTGAAGCTCTGGTGAACTCCATGCCCAAAAGGCAGTGCAGGTCCTGCACTAGAACTAATGCACTGCCTCTAACATTCAGGTGTGATGTGAACGTTTACATGTGCAACTTACGTATGTGTTCCCATGGAGGGATAGGGGCGCTTTAAATTTTTAAAACATTTTTCTTATTTATTATACTTTTTATTTTTACACTGTCCCTTTCATTTTTTTTTTAATCACTTTTATTGCCATTACAAGGAATGTAAACATCCCCTGTAATAGAAATAAGGTAAAAAAAAAAAAAAAAGAAAAAAAAAAAAGGCCCCACATCTCTTCTTTACCTTTAAAAGCAAAAGATCAATAAAGAAAAAAAATAAAATAAAAGTAAAACCTTGGTTTTACTTCCAGCCTGGTCATGTCGTCGCTCCAGTCCTCCAAGCCCATAGAGTCAATAAAAAATGATCTACTCTTTGATCTCCTATGGAAGCAGCCGGCCACACCGTTGGATTGTTTCTCCATCGAGCGTTCCAGCGGCTAATGAGCCGCTCAAAACGCTTTCAAGAGAGAGCCAGCCACCGGCTGAAAGAAACAATGCTGGGGGGTTATGGCCGATATCTTCAGTCATAATCCCGGCAAACCACTTGTGAACCGCCACGTATTTATATATACACGTACTGCGGTCTGCAAGTGGTTCATAAACCATGAATGAGCTCATGGCAAAACACAGGGGTAACGCACTGAAAGGAAAAACTACAATCTTCAATCATCAGCACAATACTAAAATCAGATAACAAACCCCTCTGTCACTTACCTCGGTAGAAGTTGGTGTTCCTGAGAAACAAGGTACTGTTCAGTAGAGCCAAAACCCCACACAGGGGGAGGACATAGAGAACGCACACCAAGCCCAGCAGCAGTCCGTACAACCTGATGATCAGAAACTATTATAAATTACAGTATATACACAGATCATTTCCTACAGCTAATACATACAATGAGATGCTGATGGTGCCAAAACATTTAAAAATCAATTAAAGGAAAAAAAAAAGAAAAAAAAAAAAGGAAGGAAGGAAGGAAGGAAGGAGGCAGTGTGTAAATAACTGCTATTAGGAAAGTAGATGAAGATTTATTCTGGTCGGAGAGATGCCAGTGCGCCTGGCACAGCAGCGAGGTCCGTCTGTGAGCCATAAACAGTGACGGGGCCGGAATCTGCATTTTCAGCACTCAGCGGCACATCTCAGGGGAAGTGCAATCAGGAGTTCAGCCAGATACAGTTTAGTTTGTCAAATAATTACACCTCAAATCATTGACTTCCTACACAAGAAGACATTACTGCCGCTACTCATCCCATCTCCCGGATTTATACGATAGCTGAAAGTAGAACTCTGTAATATTATATATATATATATATAAATGTAAGGGGGTCTGAATACTTTGTCCCGTGTGTGTGTAAATAATATATATATATATATATATATATATATATATATATATATATACACATACATACATATATATACACACATAGACATACATACAGTGGGGACGGAAAGTATTCAGACCCCCTTAAATTTTTCACTCTTTCTTATATTGCAGCCATTTGCTAAAATCATTTAAGTTCATTTTTTTCCTCATTAATGTACACACAGCACCCCATATTGTACACACAGCACCCCATATTGTACACACAGCACCCCATATTGTACACACAGCACCCCATATTGTACACACAGCCCCCCATATTGTACACACAGCACCCCATATTGTACACACAGCACCCCATATTGTACACACAGCCCCCCATATTGTACACACAGCCCCCCATATTGTACACACAGCCCCCCATATTGTACACACAGCACCCCATATTGTACACACAGCACCCCATATTGTACACACAGCACCCCATATTGTACACACAGCACCCCATATTGTACACACAGCACCCCATATTGTACACACAGCACCCCATATTGACAGAAAAACACAGAATTGTTGACATTTTTGCAGATTTATTAAAAAAGAAAAACTGAAATATCACATGGTCCTAAGTATTCAGACCCTTTGCTGTGACACTCATATATTTAACTCAGGTGCTGTCCATTTCTTCTGATCATCCTTGAGATGGTTCTACACCTTCATTTGAGTCCAGCTGTGTTTGATTATACTGATTGGACTTGATTAGAAAAGCCACACACCTGTCTATATAAGACCTTACAGCTCACAGTGCATGTCAGAGCAAATGAGAATCATGAGGTCAAAGGAACTGCCTGAAGAGCTCAGAGACAGAATTGTGACAAGGCACAGATCTGGCCATTGTTACAAAAACATTTCTGCTGCAATTAAGGTTCCTAAGAGCACAGTGGTCTCCATAATCCTTAAATGGAAGACGTTTGGGACGACCAGAACCCTTCCTAGAGCTGTCCGTCCGGCCAAACTGAGCTATCGGGGGAGAAGAGCCTTGGTGAGAGAGGTAAAGAAGAACCCAAAGATCACTGTGGCTGAGCTCCAGAGATGCAGTCGGGAGATGGGAGAAAATTGTAGAAAGTCAACCATCACTGCAGCCCTCCATCAGTTGGGGCTTTATGGCAGAGTGGCCCGACGGAAGCCTCTCCTCAGTGCAAGACACATGAAAGCCCGCATGGAGTTTGCTAAAAAACACCTGAAGGACTCCAAGATGGTGAGAAATAAGATTCTCTGGTCTGATGAGACCAAGATAGAACTTTTTGGCCTTAATTTTAAGCGGTATGTGTGGAGAAAACCAGGCACTGCTCATCACCTGTCCAATACAGTCCCAACAGTGAAGCATGGTGGCGGCAGCATCATGCTGTGGGGGTGTTTTTCAGCTGCAGGGACAGGACGACTGGTTGCAATCGAGGGAAAGATGAATGCGGCCAAGGACAGGGATATCCCGGACGAAAACCTTCTCCAGAGTGCTCAGGGCCTCAAACTGGGCCGAAAGGTTTACCTTCCAACAAGACAATGACCCTAACCACACAGCTAAAATAACGAAGGAGTGGCTTCACAACAACTCCGTGACTGTTCTTGAATGGCCCAGCCAGAGCCCTGACTTAAACCCAATTGAGCATCTCTGGAGAGACCTAAAAATGGCCGTCCACCAACGTTTACCATCCAACCTGACAGAACTGGAGAGGATCTGCAAGGAGGAATGGCAGAGGATCCCCAAATCCAGGTGTGAAAAACTTGTTTCATCTTTCTCAAAAAGACTCATGGCTGTATTAGATCAAAAGGGGGCTTCTACTAAATACTGAGCAAAGGGTCTGAATACTTAGGACCATGTGATATTTCAGTTTTTCTTTTTTAATAAATCTGCAAAAATGTCAACAATTCTGTGTTTTTCTGTCAATATGGGGGGCTGTGTGTACAATATGGGGGGCTGTGTGTACAATATGGGGGGCTGTGTGTACAATATGGGGGGCTGTGTGTACAATATGGGGGGCTGTGTGTACAATATGGGGGGCTGTGTGTACAATATGGGGGGCTGTGTGTACAATATGGGGGGCTGTGTGTACAATATGGGGGGCTGTGTGTACAATATGGGGGGCTGTGTGTACAATATGGGGTGCTGTGTGTACAATATGGAGTGCTGTGTGTACAATATGGGGTGCTGTGTGTACAATATGGAGTGCTGTGTGTACAATATGGGGGGCTGTGTGTACAATATGGGGGGCTGTGTGTACAATATGGGGGGCTGTGTGTACAATATGGGGGGCTGTGTGTACAATATGGGGGGCTGTGTGTACAATATGGGGGGCTGTGTGTACAATATGGGGGGCTGTGTGTACAATATGGGGGGCTGTGTGTACAATATGGGGTGCTGTGTGTACAATATGGGGGGCTGTGTGTACAATATGGGGGGCTGTGTGTACAATATGGGGGGCTGTGTGTACAATATGGGGGGCTGTGTGTACAATATGGGGGGCTGTGTGTACAATATGGGGGGCTGTGTGTACAATATGGGGGGCTGTGTGTACAATATGGGGTGCTGTGTGTACAATATGGGGTGCTGTGTGTACAATATGGGGTGCTGTGTGTACAATATGGGGGGCTGTGTGTACAATATGGGGGGCTGTGTGTACAATATGGGGGGCTGTTTGTACAATATGGGGTGCTGTGTGTACAATATGGGGTGCTGTGTGTACAATATGGGGTGCTGTGTGTACATTAATGAGGAAAAAAATGAACTTAAATGATTTTAGCAAATGGCTGCAATATAACAAAGAGTGAAAAATTTAAGGGGGTCTGAATACTTTCCGTCCCCACTGTATATGCATGTAACAATTTTATGCCTTGATGAGCATTTAATTTAAATACTTTTTGCATTGGAGTGCGCCGTAGTTTTTTACAAAATATATATATTATATATACATATATACACACACACACACACACACACACACACACACACACATACACACACATATATACATACATATACAGTATCTCACAAAAGTAAGTACACCCCTCACATTTTTGTAAATATTTTCTTCTATCTTTTCATGTGACAACACTGAAGAAATGACACTTTGCTACAATGTAAAGTAGTGAGTGTACAGCTTGTATAACAGTGTAAATTTGCTGTCCCCTCAAAATAACTCAACACACAGCCATTAATGTCTAAACCGCTGGCAACAAAAATGAGTACACCCCTAAGTGAAAATGTCCAAATTGGGCCCAAAGTGTCAATATTTTGTGTGGCCACCATTATTTTTCCAGCACTGCCTTAACCCTCTTGGGCATGGAGGTCACCAGAGCTTCACAGGTTGTCACTGAAGTCCTCTTCCACTCCTCCATGATGACATCACAGAGCTGGTGGATGTTAGAGACCTTGCGCTCCTCCATCTTCCGTTTGAGGATGTCCCAAAGATGATCAATAGGGTTTAGGTCTGGAGACATGCTTGGCCAGTCCATCACCTTTACCCTCAGCTTCTTTAGCAAGGCAGTGGTCGTCTTGGAGGTGTGTTTGGGGTGGTTATCATGTTGGAATACTGCCCTGCGGCCCAGTCTCTGAAGGGAGAGGATCATGCTCTGCTTCAGTATATCACAGTACATGTTGGTATTCATGGTTCCCTCAATGATCTGTAGCTCCCCAGTGCTGGCAGCACTCATGCAGCCCCAGACCATGACACTCCCACCACCATGTTTGACTGTAGACAAGACACACTTGTCTTTGTCCTCCTCACCTGGTTGCCGCCACACACGCTTGTCACCATCTGAACCAAATAAGTTTATCTTGGTCTCATCAGACCACAGGACATGGTTCCAGTAATCCATGTCCTTAGTCTGCTTGTCTTCAGCAAACTGTTTGTGGGCTTTCTTGTGCATCATCTTTAGAAGAGGCTTCCTTCTTGGACGACAGCCATGCAGACCAATTTGATGCAGTGTGCGGCGTATGGTCTGATCACTGACAGGCTGACCCCACCCCCACCCCTACAACCTCTGCAGCAATGCTGGCAGCACTCATACGTCTATTTCCCAAAGACAACCTCTGGATATGGCGCTGAGCACGTCCACTCTACTTCTTTGGTCCACCATGACGAGGCCTGTTCTGAGTGGAACCTGTCCTGTTTTATACCGCTGTATGGTCCTGCCTACCGTGCAGCAGCTCAGTTTTGGGGTCTTGGCAATTTTCTTATAGCCTATGCCCCCTGGGCCACATTGGCTCATGCCCCCCTGGCCCACATTTTCTCATGCCCCCCTGGCAGGGATATGTTTTTCTCCAACCACACATTTTTTCATGTTAAGGGTCCTTTAATACCCAATCACTGTTAATTTCTAGAAAAAAAAAAAAGCAAAAGTGTTTGAGGTTTTGCCTTTTTAAGAAAGCACATCTGGACACTCAATCCTGATGAGTTTACACAATCGATCATCAGCCAGTAAAAATTATCAACAGTTGGAGGACATGTGACAAGCACAAAAGAGGAACAGAAACCCAGAATGAGGAAAGAGCGATCGGTGGCATGCCTGCTACCCTCACAAGGCTTCCTGGACAGCCAGAGTTACTTTGTGTACAAGGAGCTATATAAGACAATCATGGATACAAATCAAAACAAATAAGAAATAAAGACAGACTGCAACATAATAGAAGTAATGTCATTTGTGGTAAGTAATCCCTCACACATCTAATTCAATGATTTTGCCCCGATGTTCATCCCATTTAAATGGTAATTCCCATACTTACTGGAAGGAGGCGGAGGGGTTCTGCCAGTAGAGGACATGGTAGACTCTCTCGCATGTGCCGCACATGACGTTCAGTACACCTTCCAGCTGGATTAGGCTGCAAAATAAAAAAAAAACAAAATCTGGTGGTCTTCAAAGTGAATTAAAAGCCGAAACGATCAAACCAAAACCAAATCGATGAATAATTGTACCGCACCTTCCTGAAACGTATGTATTTTATTAGTTGTGGTGGGTCACAAGGGCAGTACAGTCAGGTGAAGGATCTGGTTGGGTGTTGGCCGTTTTCTATACACAACTCCCCGTAGTTTTGTAACAAGTGGACATTTCCAACCGCATCCCAATCTGGACCCGTCATACCGCGCCAATCACCAATGACATAGGAGAAATGACCAATCGGCTGATATTATCACATGTAATTGTAGAGGTCGGGGTATCGGGGAAGGGGGATGGTTGGTGTCACAGCAGCTTTTGTCCCTAAAACATGGCAATGGGAATGTCAGATCGGCTTCATCGACCTTAGAAGATCTTCTGACAGAACCCTAAAGAGATGTAAAATGCAAGCGGAAGGTACCTGGGCGCCCGCTGTGTTTGCTCACAGACACAATTCCTGTTAATGATTGATTTCTCAAAGGAGGAACGCATTTTGAGCTCCACTGCTGGTATAGAAGTAGGGAAACTGCCACTGCAGATCTGTGAATAAATGTGTAAGCTCACGTGTCGGAGACAATTACCTTCCATGGTTCAATGCTGCCTCTCCTCCTATGGTACTCAGCCATATGCACTTCTGAGGGGGGGGGGGGGGTCCATATACATACACTAATACCAAAAGTATTGGGACGCCTGCCTTTACATGAACTTTAATGGCATCCCAGTCTTAGTCCGTAGGGTTCAATATTGAGTTGGCTCCACCCTTTGCAGCTATAACAGCTTCAACTCTTCTGGGAAGGCCGTCCACAAGGTTTAGGAGTGTGTCTATGGGAATGTTTGACCATTCTTCCAGAAGAGCATTTGTGTTCTATGGGGTGGAGGTTAGGACTCTGTGCAGGCCAGTCAAGTTCCTCCACCCCAAACTCGCTCATCCATGTCTTTATGGACATTGCTTTGTGCACTGGTGCGCAGTCATATTGGAACAGGAAGGGGCCGTCCCCAAACTATTCCCACAAAGTTGGGAGCATGAAATTGTCCAAAATGTCTTGGTATGCTGACGCCTTAAGAGTTCCTTTCACTGGAACTAAGGGGCCAAACCCAACCCCTGAAAAACAACTTCACACCATAATCCCCCCTCCACCACATGATTTGGACCAGTGCACAAAGCAAGGTCCATAAAGACATGGATGAGCAAGTTTGGGGTGGAGGAACTTGACTGGCCTGCACAGAGTCCTGACCTCAACCTGATAGAACACCTTTGGGATGAATTAGCGCGCAGACTGCGAGCCAGGCCTTCTTGTCCAACATCAGTGCCTGACCTCACAAATGCTCTTCTGGAAGAATGGTCAAACATTCCCATAGACACACTCCTAAACCTTGTGGACGGCCTTCCCAGAAGAGTTGAAGCTGTTATAGCTGTAAAGGGTGGGCCAACTCAATAGTGAACCCTACGGACTAAGACTGGGATGCCATTAAAGTTCATGTGTGTGTAAAGACAGGCGTCCCAATACTTTTGATATTAGTGTATGTATGTATATGGGGAAAAAAACAGTAGTGCATATGGCTGAGTACCATAGAAGGAGAGGCAAGATTGAACCATGGAAGGTAATTGTCTCCGACACGTGAGCTTACACATTTATTCACAGATCTGCATTGGCAGTTTCCATACTTCTATACCGACAGTGGAGCTCGGAATGCGTTCCTTCTTTGAGAAATCAATCATTAACCAGAATTGTGTCTGTGAGCAAACACAGCGGGCTCCCAGGTACCTTCCGCTTGCATTTTACATCTCCTTCTTCTGAAGTTGAAGCTGTTATAGCTGCAAAGGGCGGGGCCAACCCAATATTGAACCCTACGGGACAAAGACTGGGATGCCATTAAAATTCATGTGCGTGTAAAGGCAGGCGTCCTAATACTTTTGGTAATATAGTGTATTGCAGGTTAGAATTTCTGACTTGCTTATGTTAGGTTAGTGATATAAAGAACAATGAATCCAGACAGCCAGGCATTAACATTTTTCAGAATGAGGTTGGCAGCGGCGGCCTCTGTCATTCTTCCAGCACAGGTTAAAGGGTAACTCCACTTTCATGTGAATAAAAAAATAACAACAACACATAGAGATATATTATATATACAGTATCTCACAAAAGTAAGTACACCCCTCAGATTTTTGTAAATCTTTTCTTCTATCTTTTCATGTGACAACACTGAAGAAATGACACTTGTCTACAATGTAAAGTAGTGAGTGTACAGCTTGTATAACAGTGTAAATTTGCTGTCCCCTCAAAATAACTCAACACACAGCCATTAATGTCTAAACCGCTGGCAACAAAAGTAAGTACACCCCTAAGAGAAAATGTCCAAATTGGACCCAATTAGCCATTTTCCCTCCCCGGTGTCATGTGACTAGTTAGTGTTACAAGGTCTCAGGTGTGAATGGGGAGCAGGTGTGTTAAATTTAGTGTTATCGCTCTCACTCTCTCATACTGGTCACTGGAAGTTAAACATGGCACCTCATGGCAAAGAACTCTCTGAGGATCTGAAAAACAGAATTGTTGCTCTACATAAAGATGGCCTAGGCTATAAGAAGATTGCCAAGACCCTGGAACTGAGCTGAAGCACGGGGGCCAAGACCATACAGCGGTATAACAGGACAGGTTCCACTCAGAACAGGCCTCACCATGGTCCACCAAAGAGGTTGAGGTCAGGTGCTCAGCGTCATATCCAGAGGTTGTCTTTGGGAAATAGACGTATGAGTGCTGCCAGCATTGCTGCAGAGGTTGTAGGGGTCACATGAAAAGATAAAATAAAATATCTACAAAAAAAAAAAAAAAAGTGTACTCACTTTTGTCAGATACTATATATATATATATATATATATATATATATATATATATATATATAGTGACAGCAGGCAGGTAAAATCACCTGGTTGCCACCAGGATGGAAAATATGTATGCCCTAGATTCAGGCTTTATGCCGACTTGTACCACTAGAGGGAGTGCTGGGAGTCCTACAGGGGAAAAGTTAACGAGCCGAACTGAAGTAAGTGGGCTCATTAAAGCGGGATTCCGGCCAGGATAATTTTTTTTTTAAAAAGTCAGCAGCTACAAACACTGTAGCTGCTGACTTTAAATAAGTAGACTTACCTGTCCTGGGTGCCCGCGATGTCAGCCGCCCCGTCCCTCGGCTCTCGGGTCCCGGCACCACCATCCAAAGTAAGGGAAACAGGCAGTGGAGCCTTGCGGCTTCACTGCCAGTCTCCTACTGCGCACGCGCAAGCGGCACGGCGCTCTGTGAATGGCCCCGTGGTTTTCTGGGAACACACATAGTTCCCAGAAGGCAACGAGGCCGCTCACTGAGGAGCAGGACACGCCGCGGAATAGGAAGAGGCAGATTGGGAAGACTGCCTAGCAACAAGGGTTCAGGTAAGTTTAAATTTTTTTTTTTTTTTTTCAAATGTTTTTTTTTTTAATTATTTTATGATTTTTCATGCAATTTTTTTATTTTAGGGTGGCCCTCCACTTTAAGACCTCTACAAAAAACCCAGAATGCTTAGGGAGATTCTCCATCCTGGAACCAGTTCTGCGTTTGTGTAGACTGGGGAGTGTGACATCTGTTATGTGCGGCGAGTCAACGCCTGTGTGGCAAACTTCTAAAAACAGGGAGATAGGGACTGGTGCAGCACAAGGCTGCACCCAATGTTAGATAGGGAATCTACGTGTGTAGTAAGCGGTCAAGCTGACCAGGATTTCTTTTCATGTTTCTTTTTGTTTTGCTGGTAAATTTTTACCGCATATAGTATAAATAAACTGCACCTTTGTTTTTTTTCACCTACAATGCTGTCTGCTGTGCCTGATTTTGTGTGGAGAACCCATCGAGGGGGTCACACACACACACCCGCTGCTGAGCTAACCCCCCTCACAGTTGGTGGAGAATGCGGGCAGTTTTTTTTTTTTAAGGCCAGCATGGAGGATACTGAGACAGCTGGCTCTAGCAAATGCAAATCAGCAGCAGACAAATGCGGCTTTGCAAAAGAGCCTTGCAGCCCAACAGCAAGCTCACCAGCAGAGTCCGGGAAGCTCAGCGACAAGCCCAGCAGCAATCTGAGGCCCGCTTCATAGACCTGTTACAGAAGCAAGAGCAGAGTCTCCAACAACAAATGGACACATTAATTCAGCAACGTCCGCAGACCAGTGAGGCAAGTGGTTCCACTAATACCACGTCCTTTGGTGTGAGCCGTTTACTGACAAAAATGACCGGAGAGGATGATCCGGAGGTATTGTTGACCACATTTGAAAGGACTGATGAAAGGGAAAAAAGGCCTAAGGAGCAGTGGGCTGGATTGGTGGCCCCTCTGTTAACTGGGGAATCACAGAAAGCTTGTTAAGACCTAGAGCAGGGATATGCAATTAGCGGACCTCCAGCTGTTGCTATGCCCATGAGGCATAGCAAGACTCTTGACAGCCACAAGCATGACAGCCAAGGGCAGAGGCATGATGGGACTTGTAGTTTTGCAACAGCTGGAGGTCCGCTAATTGCATAACCCTGACCTAGAGCCTAATCAAGCAAAAGACTATGTGTTGCTAAAAACAGAAAATTTTGGCACGGCTGGGTGTCACCCTGGCCGTCCGGGCTCAGCGTGTACATAACTGGTCTTTCCGGCTTGGAAAAACCCCCCCAGGTCTCAAATGTATGATCTCATTCACCTGAGCAGGAAGTGGCTGCAACCAGAGACTTTGACTGCAAACATTGTGGAACGTGTTGTTTTGGATCGTTTTCCAGAGAGCTCTTCCTACTGCCATCCAAAAGTGGGCAAGCCATGGAGACCCAGAAACTGCAGATAAGCTTGTGGATCTGGTTGAGAGGTACTTGGCTACAGAGAACCTGACTGCCTCTTCTAGGGACTCACGGACTTACCACCCTAAGACCAGACCATCCCCAGTGGCGGGTAAGATGACTCCAAGGGGTGAGGGTGGAGAGAGGGAGAGGGTGGGAGTTCTACTTAATGTCTGAAGCCCAGGCCGCAAGAGGCAGTGAAAAAGATTATTTGCTACCGCTGCCGGCAAGAGGGACATATTGCCCAGTTGTGGATGAACCTATGCAATGTGAATTTATAAGGGACAGACGTCAGTCGCTGTTTGCGACAGCTGCATGCACTGCCATTTGGGGACTTGAGAAACATTTATGTAAAATGTGTATTAATGGTGGAAATGTGGTTGGGTTGCTGGATTCAGGTAGCCTGGTGACATTGATAAAAGCTGAATTAGTTACTACAGAGGTCTCTGGGAATAACAAGGTGGTTGTTATTTGTGTGCATGGGGACACTCGAGAGTATCCTGTGACAACAGTGGTTTTTGAGACCCCCAAAGGTAACCTCTCTCAATCAGGTGGGGTTAGTGTCTCACTTACCACATGATGCCATTGTGGGAAGGGATTTTCCAAAGTTCTGGGAACTCTGGGATGGTCCTGAGCCCCCCACTGGTGCCCCTATAGACCAGGAAGGTCATGACCAGAATTCCTCAGAGAGTTGTGAGGACTCTCCAGAATTTCCCTTGTCGGTATTGGCGGGGGAAACTCGAGAAACTGGGGAGGAGCCAACATCCTCAGACGAAAACATGCTGTCTGTGGCGTTTTCGGATCTCGAGGTTCACAGGGAAAATTTTGCCACAGAACAGTTAAAAGACCCCACCCTAATAAAGGCTCGGGAAAATGTGGTGAAAATAGTTGGCGAACCCAGATAAGACTTGCACTTACCCGTACTTCATTGTGGAAAGGGACCTGCTGTATCGAGTGGCTCAAAGGGCAGAAGAAACCATTGAGCAACTTGTGGTGCCCAAACCTTACAGGAAGTTGGTGTTAGAATTGTCCCATGGGCACATTCTTGGAGGTCATCTGGGGACAGAGAAAACCAGAGAGAGAATATTGCAGAGATTCTATTGGTCTGGGGTCATGAAGGAAACAGAAAATTTCTGTTCCTCCTGCCCTGTGTGTCAGAAGTTGGCAGCTATGCCACATGCCGCTGGTACCTCTTCCTATCATTGAGGTCCCCTTTGAGAGGATCACAATGGATTTGGTAGGTCCGATAATGAAGTCCGCTAGGGGGCACCAGTACATTTTGGTTATATTGGACTATGCCACCCGTTATCCAGAAGTGATTCCTCTTCAAAATACCTCGGCCAAAACCATAGCCAAAGAGCTATCTCTTTTTTTTAACTGCGTGGGTATTTGTAAGGAACTGCTTACAGACCAAGGTACACCCTTTATGTCCCGGGTTATGAAGGAACTATGCAAGTTGTTCAAAGTGACGCAATTACCTACATCACCCCCGAACAGATGGGTTGGTTGAAAGATTCAACAAAACCCTAAAACAAATGTTAAAGAAGGTGGTGGATAGAGATGGAAAGAATTGGGACTGTCTAATACCCTATTTGATGTTTGCCATTAGGGAGGTACCCCAATCCTCTACGGGTTTCTTACCCTTCGAGTTACTCTATGGGAGACACCCAAGAGAGCTGCTGGATATCTTGGGAAACTTGGGAAAATGAGAGTTCTCCCCACAGGAGTGTGATTGAGCAGGTCGCCCTGATGCAAGATAGAATTGCACAGGTAATGCCAATCGTAAAGGAACATTTGGCCCAAGCGCAGTTAGCACAGCAGAGAGTGTACAACCGTGGGGCCAAGACCCGTACTTTTTCCCCGGGGGATAGGGTATTGGTGCTAGTCCTTACGGTTGAAAGCAAATTCATGGCCAAATGGCAAGGTCCATACGAAATAATTGAAAAAGTAAGTGAGGTGAACTACAGGGTCAGGCAGCCAGGAAGGCGAACGCCGGAACAGGTATATCACGTCAATCTGCTGAAAGCCTGGTGGGATAGGGAATCCCTAGTCGCAGAGACTTTGTCACCGGCCCAGTCTGATTGCTCAGTTCCTAAGGTTGGAATCGCAGTCACCTTACCGAAACCCCAACAACAGGAGGTCAAAGAGTTTGTACTTCGCAACAAAGAGATTTTTTCTGAGCTGTCGGAACAAACACCTGGCGTAGAACATGACTTTATCACCCCGCCAGGAGAAAGGGTAAAACTAAAACCTTATAGAATACCAGAGGCCCGACGGGAGGCAATACGTGGGGAGGTTCAAAGGATGCTGGAATTGGGTGTGATAGAGGAGTCCCAGACTGACTGGTCCAGTCCTATCGTACTAGTGCCCAAACCTGATGGGAGCTGGCGGTTTTGTAACCGTTTGACAATTGAATAAAGTTACAAAATTTGACACCTACACCATGCCGCGTATAGATGAGTTGATCGACCGGCTGGGAACAGCCCGATACATGACAACTCTCGATCTCACCAAAGAGTATCGGCAAATTCCCCTGGCCGAGTCGGCCAAGGAGAAAACTGCATTTGTAACTCCAGATGGGGCGTTCCAATATAAGAGAATGACGTTTGGGTTACAGAATGCACCGGCAACATTCCAGCGGAAAATGGACAAGATTCTGAGGCCCCATCAGAAGTATGCTGCAGCTTACCTGGATGATTATCCATAGCACAGATTGGGTCTCACATCTTCCAAATGTGCAAGCAGTCTTATGCCGTGTACGCCGCGGACTTTCAACGGACTGAACTCCGAAGGACTTTTTGACGGAGTTCCGACGGAACGGACTTGCCTACACACGATCACACCAAAGTCCGACCGATTCAAACGTGATGACGTACGACCGGACTAGAATAAGGAAGTTCATAGCCAGTAGCCAATAGCTGCCCTAGTGTCGTTGTTCATCCGTCAGACTAGCATACAGCCGAACGGATTTTTCGACCGGACTCGAGTCCGTCGGAAAGGTTTGAAACATGTTCTATTTCTAAAGTCTGTCTCATTTTTCGACAGCAAAGGTCCGATGAAGCCCACACACACGATCGAATTGTCCGGCGGATTCGGTCCGTCGGACCTCTGCTGACGAAAAGTCCGGTCGTGTGTACACGGCATTAGACTCTATCCGGGAAGCTGGGTTTATGGCCAATCCAAAGAAGTGTACCTTTAGACAGGAGGAGGCCAAATATCTGGGGTACACTACTGGGAGGGGAGCGATAAAACCCCAAGTCAATAAAGTCGAGGCCATACAGAGTTGGCCACGTCCCAACAGCAAGAGCCTTTCTGGGAATCGCTGGCTATCATCGGAGATTCGTTCCCCATTTTGCTTCCCAGGCTGTGCCCCTCACCAACCTGACAAAAAAGGGAAAAAGAGTCTGTCATGGTTAAATGGTCCCCAGAGGCTGAAGCAGCATTCCAGTCCTTAAAAACAGCCTTATGTAGCCAGCCAGCGTTGTACTCACCAGACTTCTCTAAGGACTTTGTTCTACAAACTGATGCATCAGACGTTGGGTTAGGAGCAGTGTTGTCCCAGGTCTGGAACGGGGGAAGAGCACCGCGTGGGTATTTGTAAGGAACTGCTTAATTTTTTTTTAGGTCATTAATTTTGGCAACACATTTTCCAAACGCGTTGATAAAACTTAAATTACCATAATGCACTGCAACAAACCAGTGAGTTTAGTTGGGGCTACCGAGAGTCATGTTTGAATGATAACAACTGTCAGGAAGAACTATATTACAGTATGCTGTAAAGACAAAGTCCAAGAAAAAAAGAGCTCAATGTAACTTTAACCCATGCTATGCGTAATAACCTGCGATCCTTTATATTTTTAACGATTTTCCACCTTCACACCAGCTGAAATTTCCAACGGGGCTCAAAATGTGAGTACCTTTCCTGCGTTCTTATAAAGAGACAAAGTGCCGAAAAAGGCCTCAGCAGGAAGTTGAAGTCCCATGAGGTAAATTATGCCACGATTGAGAAGGAATGTTCAGCGGTGAAGTGGGCTCTAGATTCCTTTCGGTACTATCTGCTAGGTAGAGAGAGAAAAATATCACCGCTCTGAAAGAGGTCTGTGAGGAACAAACATTTCCTCCATGCTGGAAGTAACAGGTGCAGGCAATGCTGGTAATTGAGAGGTAAACAAGAAATCCTGGACAGCCGCACTCAAAAGTAATCTTCTATCTGTATTCAAATATGATCATAAAAATACACGCCACGGCATCACAAAGCAGGAAAGCTGACGCGTTTCACACTGTAGTCAGTGCTTAATCATGATTAAGCACTGACTACAGTGTGAAACGCGTCAGCTTTCCTGCTTTGTGATGCCGTGGCGTCTATTTTTATGATCACATTTAAATGAAGATTGAAGATTACTTTTGAGTGCAGCTGTCCAGGATTTCTCGCTTAGCTCTCAACTATCTACTAGGTAGGCACTTTGACCTGGTTGCTGATCACGCTCCTTTAAAGTGGATGGCTCAAAACAAGGAGACCAATAGAAGGGTAAATAGGTGGTTCCTGGCCCTACAGGAATTCAACTTCACAGTTAAGCATCGCCCTGGCGTTAAAATGGGGAATGTGGATGCTTTGCCTCGGGTACATGCGTGCCTGGCTGCTTGTGTTACAACTCCAAGGTTGAAACAAGAAGTGGGGGGGGGGTATGTGACAGCAGGCAGGTAAAATCACCTGGTTGCATCCAGGATGGAAAATATGTATGCCCTAGATCAGAGGTCTTCAAACTACGGCCCTCCAGTTGTTCAGGAACTACAATTCCCATCATGCCCAGTCATGTCTGTGAATGAGTTTTGCAATGCATGAATGAGTTTTGCAATGCCTCATGGGATGTGAAGTTCCGCAACAGCTGGAGGGCCGTAGTTTGGAGATACCTGCCCTAGATTCAGGCTTTATGCAGACTTGTACCACTAGAGGGAGTGCTGGAAGTCCTACAGGGGAAGAGTTAATGAGCCCAACTGAAGTAAGTGGGCTCATTAAGACCTCTACAAAAAAAACCAGCATGCTTAGGGAGATGCTCCACCCTGGAACCAGTTCTGTGTTTGTGTAGACTGGGGAGTGTGACATCTGTTATGTGCAGCGAGTCAACGCCTCACAGTTGGTGGAGAATGCGGGCAGTTTTTTTCTTTTAAGGCCAGCATGGAGGATACTGAGACAGCTGGCTCTAGCAAATGCAAATCAGCAGCAGGCAAATGCGGCTTTGCAAAAGAGCCTTGCAGCCCAACAGCAAGCTCACCAGCAGAGTCCGGGAAGCTCAGCGACAAGCCCAGCAGCAATCTGAGGCCCGCTTCATAGACCTGTTACAGAAGCAAGAGCAGAGTCTCCAACAACAAATGGAGACATCTCTATATATAGTATACAATTGCGATACAAGTCATATTGTAACTAAATGTTATTAAAAATTCCCTTTCCTTTTTCAATCTGCAGCCGCTGCAATTTTCTGTAAGATGCAATATGGCCACCCGGAGGCGCTCTGTACACAGAATGTGTACAGGACACCCCCCCCCCCCCCCCAGGAATTTCATTTCCTGCTTGTGCGATTGGCTCACTGATTTTCCCAGAAGTCTGCACTAAGATACAAGTCAGATTTTAGGCATCCCCTGCAACAAAACGGCGAGGTATTCCCAATAGGTAGTCAGGTCTAAAGGGATGCAGACCCTGCCACTTTTCTCATTAGAGCCCTTCAGGTGCGGCAGCTGGTTGATAATTAAGAAACCACTCCCATTAGGTTCACTGGGCACATGGACACAGAGAAACAAACAGTTATTTCTTCAGGATAACAAAAAGGTAGGAATCTTCAAAGTTTGTTATAATCCCTGCAATGTACAGAGAGTGGAGGGGTTATATTTTTTTTTTCTCAACAAAAGTGGAGTTACTCCTTCAATATCGCTACTCTTTATAGTTTAACTGCTTGTCGACAACCCGCCGCAGTTATACCGGTACGCGATTGGTGCACTAGCTTCTGTGGGCACGCACGCCGATTGGCCAGAGAGGGAGCCAATCAGTGTGTTCGGCAGACTCAATGTACACCGGCCTCCCGCGATCGTTCCCCGCAAAGACAGAACGGGGATCTCTTCCCAAGGAAACAAGGCAGATCTCCATTCTGTTAGGGGATGACATTGAGATCTTGTCTTTCTGCTGTGCAGGAAGAGGGATCTTCGTGTTGTCCCAGGCAGCCCATCCCCGCCCCATACAGTTAGAACACACCCAGGGAACACATTTAACCCTTTGATCGCCCCTGATGTTAACCCCTTCCCTGCCAGGGTCATTAGTACAATGTCTGTGCATATTTTTAGTAATGATCACTGTAATAATGTCACTGGTTCCCAAAAAAAAAAAAAAGTGTAAAAAAAAAAAAAAAGTCAGTTAGGTGTCCGATCTGTCCGCCGCAATGTTTTCCCCCACTATATGTGGGGGAAAAAAAAAGGACATCAATTTTATTTGGGTACAGCGTCGCACCACCGCGCGATTGTCAGTTACAGCCGTATCGCAAAAAAATGGCCTGGTCAGGAAGAGGGGGCAAAACCTTCCGGGGGGCTGAAGTGGTTGAAGGAGAACATGGCCCCATATGACGTTGGCTGCTTCTAAGTGGCGCCCCGTGCGTCGGGAGGTCTGGTTATCGAAGCTCCGCCTGTTAAAGCGATTGGGAAATACTCACAAACTCTTAAACTCTGCCACGGCCTCCTGCCGAGTGAGCTTCACCTTCTGCAGATCCTCGCGGCGCACGCAGTAATGTTTCCTCCGGGCCAGGTCCGCCTCAGGGATGTGTTTGCGGGACGTCTCCTGCAGATATCCAATCAGAGCCGGGATGGAGACGAGGAGGGCTCCCACCGAGAACCAGGCCACTGCAAGAGGAACAATTATTATATGTTTAGGAGCAAGAAGAGGCCGAGCCGTCAGTAATAAAGAGGATTTGACCTCTAACACTCATTCTTCCTAAAATATACCAGAAATGCTATATTTAAATAATATAAATATAAATAAATTATATAAATATAATAAATGCTATGATTGGTTCAAGGCAAAACTCTGGACTGATAGAGGGGAAAAAACAGTTTTATATTAATTAATAGGGATGCACCGATATCAATATTGGTGCCCATACCAAGCATTTGCGCGAGTAGCAAATGCTATCAATACGTCGCGGTGCGATTTGTGTCAATACAAAATAAAAGGGCGCAAATCACACTGCGAAGAATCGCTTGCGATACCTGTTCCGCATCCCATGCGATTTCCCCCAACGCTCCTGTATGTGTGTGTATAGAAAGGGAAAAGCGCCACCTAGTGGGCAAATTTATCAAAAAATGTTAGAACTCAGTACATATCTAGCCAAATGCAAAAATCTTCATAGGTGTCCCGGTCCTGCCGATGATAGCAAATCACGGCCGCTGGAGGTGATGTAGAGGTGGTCCCCCCCCCCAAGCTAACATCACTTCCGCCTTATACCCACGGGGTCCCGCAACTTCTCCTCCAGCCCTGTGAATTGCTACATATGCTCCAACATGGAGGCTCTCGGACTGAAGTTAGAGGCCCACACTACACATCCATTCTAGGTGGAGCCCCTGATCTCTTCTATGAATTGCTATACAGTATATGCTTCAACATGGAGGCTCTTAGACCAGAGTTAGGGCCAGACTACACATCTATTATAAGTGGAGTCCTCCAATCTATTCTATGTATCTTTCTATATGCTCCAACATGTAGACCCTCATAGACCAGTGTTAGGGGCCCACACTATACATCTTTTATAGGTAGAGCCCCTGATATCTTCTATATATTGCTATATATGCTCCAACACGGAGGCTCTCATAGACCAGAGTTAGGGGCCCACACTACACATCCATTCTAGGTGGAGCCCCTGATCTCTTCTATGAATTGCTATACAGTATATGCTTCAACATGGAGGCTCTTAGACCAGAGTTAGGGCCAGACTACACATCTATTATGAGTAGAGTCCTCCAATCTCTTCTGTGTATCTTTGTATATGCTCCAACATGGAGGCTCTCATAGACCAGAGTTAGGGTCCACACTACACATCTATTATGGGTGTGTAATAGACAGGACAAATGGGGGGGGGGGGGGCGCGGATATCCATTTCTAGCCCCTATAGAGGAGTGAAGGATCAGCTTCACTCACACCAATCTCCAACATGCACCTCCCACTGCCTAAGGCACACTTTATTGGGAAGCACATTGGCTTAGTGGTTAGCACATCTGCCTTGCAGCACTGGGGTCTTCAAATTGAATCCATACCAGGACACTACCTGCGTGGAGTTTGCATACTGGCTCAAGCTGTATAAACTCAAAAAAAAATAAGGAGCATGGCTTTATTATTTTTTAAAGTGTAGCTCTAGGCATAACTACAGAAAGTGTTAGACCCTCTGTCATTGCACGTTCCATGTCAGGTTGATGTTGCGTGCACTGGACATAAAAGAGAATTGGATACATTGCAAACAAGAAGTCGCCACATTTTCATTCATCAGGGTTTTCACATACACACTCCAACCGCCCGCCCCCCCCCCCCCTTCATCAGTCACATAACTCTGCAGTAATCCAGGCACATTGCTGGCAGCATTCTCTTCCTAATCTCTGTACACAACAGGCAAAGCAAACAATCCACACCCCATTCTATGAGCCCAGAACAAAGAATCCTTTACTGTTCTAGGAGGTGGGGGGTGGGGGGGGGGGCACAAACCCGGAAAGATTACCAAAAAATAAATCCTTAAAGGGAACCACTCTTGAGAGGCGCACGGAAGACCCCATTGCTGCTGGAAATGCGGATTGTCTGGCTGTCATTTGGACTCTGTGGCTTTGATACTTTGCTAAAGGCAAACAGACTGTGCGCCCTCTGCACAAGTGCAGTTGCTCCAGAGCTTAGTAAATTAGGTAAAGCTTCACTTTGCAAACAATACCCAAATTGCATGCAGGGAAAATTTAAAAAAAACAACATATAGTTTGCACATGATTGGATTCTGCTCATTTACTAAGCTTTGTTGGCAAATGCACTTGCAAAGTGCCAAAGTCTATTTGCCTTTAGTCGGTGCTTTTTTTTTCTCTCAGAGAATAGGTGCAGAAACTCTCCCCTTCTAAGTCACTTTGTGTCACTGCCTCCCTACCCACCCCCGAGCACTGACCCTTAGTTCCGCCCCCTACCCACCTCCGAGCACCGACCCTTGGTCCCGCCTCTACCCACCCCCGAGCACTGACCCTTGGTTCCGCCCCCTATCCACCCCCCAAGCACTGACCCTTGGTTCCGCCCCCTACCCACCCCCCAAGCACTGACCCTTGGTCCCGCCCCCTACCCACCCCCCAAGCACTGACCCTTGGTCCCGCCCCCTACCCACCCCCCAAGCACTGACCCTTGGTCCCGCCCCCTACCCACCTCCGAGCACCGACCCTTGGTCCCGCCTCTACCCACCTCTGAGCACTGTCCCTTGGTTCCGCCCCCCTACCCACCTCTGAGCACTGACCCTTGGTTCCGCCCCCTACCCACCCCCGAGCACTGACCCTTGGTTCCGCCCCCTATCCACCCCTCAAGCACTGACCCTTGGTTCCGCCCCCTACCCACCCCCCCAAGCACTGACCCTTGGTTCCGCCCCCTAACCAGCTTCCAGCACGGCCACTTTTAGAGAATATAGCGCCAAGTAGCATTTTGTAGTGCCAAGTATGGAATTTGTTGATAACAAGAAAAGCAATAAAATAGATCCCCCTTAGCCAGCAGCAATAGACCCCCCCCTTCCCTAAGCAACAATAGACCCCCAGCAGCAACAACAGATCTCCAAGCAGCCAACATCAATAGACTCTCCAGCAACCAGCAGCAGTAGACATCTCCTTAAACAGTGCATCCCTCCCAGCAACAATTGACCCCCAGTAACAATAGATCTCCCAGCAGCAACAATAGATCCCCCAGCAGCCAGCATCAGTAGACCCTACATCGCACCCCAGCACTCCTTGCCATTGCATACATTTAAGGCTGGAGGTGGCGGAACTGCACAAAAGTGTTCCGTGCATCCGCATACATTCCCATCCTTGACTACTGGGGTGCAGCGATTGCACAGACACAGCCGGCGTTCCTAATTTGACAGCCATGGGGGTGCGGGTGTCCCAGAATGCAGACAGTGAGTGTTTGGGGATGCGCACATGCACGGGCGCCGGCTGTTACGCTTGGGACCGGTGGCCATGCCCATGCAGCCGCTGCATCCCAATAGACATGAATGGGACTGTCTGCACACAGAGGCACGGAAAGACGGCCCTTCCCACAGGTGTACGCGGGTTTAGGTAACACAAATTCACACACTGCAGGAAGGCCACGTCTAGCCATACAGCTATCCATGCCACACCTCTGAAAAGCAATTTGTGGTGGACATTGCCTCCTCAATGCCCGTTTTAACCTTGCTGTGGTGTGGTCTCAAAGCGTGCCCAATGTGCCCCGCAGGAGGCGTGAAAGGGGGCGGGGTGCTGGGAAGACATCTATTGACGCCCTCCCAGAACTGGACGATCATGCTGTAGGCAAGTGGTTAAAGGGTATCTCCACTTTTGTGGGGGAAAGACCATTAGAAAATTAAAAAACAAAATAATCTAGCGTATACAAATCGCTACACAAGTCATTATGACTGAACCTGTATTAAAAATACAATGTGGCAACCTGGAGGCGTTCTGTACAGTACATAGATGGTACATCCCCCCCCAGGAATGTCCTTTCCTGCTTGTGTGATTGGCTCACTGATTTTCCCAGAAGTCTGCACTAAGATACAAGTCAGATTGTGGGCATCCCCTGCAACACAAATGTAATTTTTGTGTTAGATACTCTCAAAAGGGAAATCAGGTTCTACAGGGATGCAGATCCTGCCACTTTCCTCATTAGAGCCCTGTAGGTGCAGCAGCTGATTGAGAATTATAAAGGCACTCCCATGCACATTCGCTTTGCACATGGACACAGAGAAACAAACAGCTATTTGTTCAGAACACCAAAAGGTAGGAATCTGCAAAAAAAAGTTTATTAAAATACCTGCAATGTACACAGATCACACAGGGGAGGGTTTTTTGCTCAAAAAAGTGGAGTTACTCTTTAAGGGAAACTTTTTTTTCAGAAATCTTGGTCTTTTTTTTTCCCTTAATATGGTAAAAAATAAAATAACCCCCCCCCCCCCCCCCCCCAAAAAAAAACAAAAAAACAAAAAAAAAAAAGGATATAAAATTTGTTTCATTAGTTGGTCAATGATTGTATGACAAAGGAATTGTCGGTCAAACTATCACAGCACTGAGACTGAAGAGTGGCCTGGGCAGGATATTACCGGCTGGTACAGACGGGGTTAATGTCAATATTTTGAGCACAATTTCATTTTGACATACAAAACAGGAAATCAGCTTACCTTCATTAAAAGTCAGCAGCAGAACATTGATCGTGAGGAATGTAAGCAGAGATAGAACCGGGGTCTGCCACCTGTTCATAGAAAAATACACAGATTTCTATCAAAATAAGAGGAAAAAAAACTGCAAAGTCAGGAAAACAGCCAATGAGATTTCAAAGGATACTTTTCTTTATTGCTCCAAAGTGTCATTATTGTAGAATGCATGGGATACAATGTCACTTTATACATGTGACCTCACTGGACCCCTCCCCCTTTTCCCACGACTGCTGTATGTAGGGAATGTTCTTTCACCAAAGCAACAATATTTTGTTGTAGCTGTGGTTATAATCATTAAGAATAATAATATTAATAAATAAATGTTGCTTGGGATAATGATGTTATGATGAAGAAGAAAGGAGGGAGGAGGAGGGAGAAGAAGAAATGAGAAAGGAGGGAGGAGGAAGGATAGAGGAGAGAGAAAAGAAAGGTAAAAAAGAGAAAAGGAGGAGAAACAAGGAGGGGGAGGAGAAAGGAGGAGAAAATATGAGAAAGGACAAAGAAGAAGGGAGAAGAAAGGAAGAGGAGAAAGGAGGAGAAGTAAGGTAAAGGAGAAGGGAGGAGGAGAAGGAAGGTAAAGAAGAAAAAGGAAGATAAAGGAGAAAAAGGAAGGTAAAGGAGAAAAAGGAAGGTAAAGGAGAAAAAGGAAGGTAAAGGAGAAAGGAGGAGAAAAAGGAAGGTAAAGGAGAAAAGGGAAGATAAAGGAGAAAAAGGAAGATAAAAGGAGAAAAAGGAAGGTAAAGGAGAAAGGAGGAGAAGAAGGAAGGTAAAAGGAGAAAAGTGAAGATAAAGGAGAAAGGAGGAGAAAAAGGAAGGTAAAGGAGGAAAAGGAAGGTAAAGGAGGAAAGGAGGAGGAGGAGGAGGGGGAGGAGGAGGAGTAAGGTAAAGGAGAAAAGAGGGGAGGAATGTAAAAGGAGAAAGGAGAAGGAGGAAAAAGGAGAAGGGAAGAAAAGAGAGACAGCAGAAAGGAGGAGAAAGGACAAAGAAGAAAGGAGATAGAAGGAAGGATAAAGGAGGGGGGAGGAGAAGAGAGAAAGCAGAAAGGACAAAGAAGAAAGGAAAAGAAAGGAAAAGGAAGGATAAAGGAGGAGGGAGGAGAAGAGAGAAAGCAGAAAAGGAGAAAGGAGGAGAAAGGTGGAGAGAGAAAGGAGGAGGGAGGAAAAAGGGAGAAAGGAGAAAGAAGGAAAAGAAAAGTGAAGGAAAAATAAGATCATTATCCTCATCACCATTTCTAATAACAATACATAATAAACTATTATTATAAATTATTACTATTTATTCGATTTATTATTATTATTTATAATTCTATCTATGCCTTTGTCGTTCAACCTCTTAGCTGCCACGTAACATAATGCACGCAGCAGCAAAGAGGATGGACTATAAATGCCCACATGCCTCACATATGTTCTCATCGCCAATCAAAGTTCCTGGAAACACACTCCAGGTGACCGAGCTATCATAGACAGCTCTCGGGTCTCTTATTATGACTGAGGGCCAGAGAGATGGACTTCCCCCCAATCATGTCACTAGGGCTGGGTGGGAAGGAGTTAAACTAGGCTGTAAGTCTATTAGAATAATGGAAAGTAAAGCCGACTTTAAAGTTGATATTTATCTATCTGATCACAAGGATCATCCCGCCAGGAAATCCCGGATCTTCTCAATTTATTAAAATTCGCTTCTATTCACCTGAATACCCCCCATACACCACACTGCATTGATCCTCTATTACCCTCTCACTGTTACCCCTATATTATCCCACAATTACCCCTCTATTACCCCACAATTACTCCTCACTGTTACCCCTCTATTACCCCACAATTACTCCTCACTGTTACCCCTCTATTACCCCACAATTACTCCTCACTGTTACCCCTCTATTACCCCACAATTACTCCTCACTGTTACCCCTCTATTACCCCACAATTACTCCTCACTGTTACCCCTCTGACTGTTACCCCTCGATTACTCATAACAGTTACCCCTCCTATTCCTTACTCTTGCTTCTCACTGTTACCCCTCAATTATCCACAATAGTTACCCATCCTATTCCTCACTGTTGCCCCTCTCACTGTTATCCCTCAATTACTCCTCACTGTTGCCCTTTTCTGGGGGAGGAAAGCATGGGGGGGGGGGGGGGGCACTTCCATCTGACAGTCGACTTGTAAAGTTCGGATCAGTGAAAGGGATACAAAGTGGACTGAGCCTTTAAATCCAACAAACTCTGTAATAACAAAAAAGTGAAACCCCACAGTGTATAATAAAAGAAGACAAACTTCCTTGTTGTGTCTCCTGAGAAGAAGTGAAAGAGAATCTCCCCAATGGGACAGCTTAGAAAATAAATCCATAAATAAAGAGGCTGTAACCATTCCACGCTCTATCAAAAACTGTGGCTCAACCACCTGCTCTTGACCCCCCCCCCCCGTGGCCACACATCAGGTAGGCTTTAGAAATCCCCTCTCATCAGTAAATGATTGTAGAAGCTCCAGAAGGAAACAGGTGTAAGTGATCTCATGTAGCACACAGTACAGAGTGCGGGAAATGTACTGTATATAGTGCAGAGCCAACCCTGGGGACAAAACACAGTGGGGGGGGGGGAGGGGGGGGGTTAGGATAATTAATAACCATTTCTGCTGTCTGCAGTATTACCGGGAACATCTTGCTGAGAACAAGGTAACCCCAGTGCGGGGCTCATTACCTGAGCAGGTAGCGAATGACGTCCCAGGCGTCCCGTAGCGGCTCCACGTACAGTTCGATCCTCTTGTAGGCAACCACCAGGTTGAACAAATCGAAGGCTTGGGTCTTGCCGGTACCTTGAGGGGATTCGGGGCGAGAGTCGCTCATGGTGGGGCTGCTGTCGGACCAGCCGGTGCCACCGGCGGCATCTTTCTCGGAGGCGTGCATGCTGCGGGGGGGAGAAGAGAGAAGATCTGATGATACAGAAGAGCGATCTGGACAACCACCTTCCAACCAACCACACACCGCAAATCCATCGCAATCTCTCTATCCACTCTAAACCTCTTTCTGGATAAGCGTCTCATGAGCTTCCACAGCATGGTCCCGGGGCAGCGAGGACGGCGAATATCGCCGCCAGGAACGCAGGAAAGTCCTAATCCGGAGCCGACAGCAGAGAAGTGCTCAAAGGTCAGACGAGGAGTGACAGGAGCGTGTAGGTGCAGAAGATAAACAGGTTGTGCCTGCGAGCTATGGATGGGGCGGACCTGATTATCTTCTGTATGTGACGGGACCCACCGCCCATCCCATGAAAGGCTGACAGCTGTCACCATACCGAACACTCTCTATACACACCTCCCTGTACAACTAGGGGGTACCACAGGAGGGGGCAACGTACAGGGGTAACAAAGGGGCAACATACAGGGGCATCAGAGAGGGGGGGCAACAGAGAGGGGGTAATTTACAGGGGCAACAGAGAGGGGGTAATTTACAGGGGCAACAGAGAGGGGGGGCACCGTACAGGGGCAACAGAGAGGGGGGCACCGTACAGGGCAACAGAGAGGGGGGGCACCGTACAGGGGCAACAGAGAGGGGGGGCACCGTACAGGGGCAACAGAGAGGGGGGGCATCGTACAGGGGCAACAGAGGGGGGGGGCATCGTACAGGGGCAACAAAGGGGGGGGGCATCTTACAGGGGCAACAAAGAGGGGGGGCATCGTACAGGGGCAACAGAGAGGGGGGGCAACCTACAGGGGCAACAGAGAGGGGGGGGCAACCTACAGAGGCAACAGAGAGGGGGGGCAACCTACAGAGGCAACAGAGAGGGGGGGCAACCTACAGAGGCAACAGAGAGGGGGGGCAACCTACAGAGGCAACAGAGAGGGGGGGCAACCTACAGAGGCAACGGAGAGGGGGGGCAACCTACAGAGGCAACGGAGAGGGGGGGGCAACCTACAGGGACAACAGAGAGGGGGGCAACCTACAGGGACAACAGAGAGGGGGGCAACCTACAGGGACAACAGAGAGGTGGGGCAACCTACAGAGGCAACAGAGGGGGGCATTGTACAGGGGCAACAGAGAGGGGGGCATCGTACAGGTGCAGAGAGAGGGGGGCATTGTACAGGTGCAACAGAGAGAGAGAGCATCGTACAGGGGCAACAGAGAGAGGGGGGCATCGTACAGGGGCAACGGAGGGGGAGGCATCGTACAGGGGGCAACAAATTATAGGGGCAACAGAGAGGGGTGCAACTTACAGGGGGCAACAGAGACAGCGGCAACAGATAGGGGAAACATATACAACAGAATGGCAATGGGCAGGGGTAACATATACAAGTAACAGGAGGGGCAACAGAGAGGGCAAGGGGGTGGGGTAACACATAGGGGCAACAGAGAGGGGGCAAAAGATACAGGCAACAGAGAAGAGTAACATGTAACAGGTAACTGAGGGGCAACAATGAGAGTGGCAACATACAGGGGCAACAGCGAGAGGGATAACAGAGCAGCAATCGATACAAATAAGAGGGGCAACAGAGAGGGGGGCAGCGACAGAGAGGGGTAACATATGCATGTAACAGAGGAACAAAAAAGAAAGTGGGGGTGGGGGCAACAGATATAGGCATTAGAGGGGAAGGCAACAGAGTAGTAAGATATACAGGTAACAGAGGGGCAATGAGGGGGGGCAACAGAGGGGAGCTCAACAGAGAGGAGTAACATACAGGGACAACATATTAGGGGCAGAGAGGGGGTAACAGACAGGTAACAGAGGTGCAAAAGAGAGAGGGGGTATGGGGGGGAAACAAATACAGGCAACAGAGAAGGGTAACATATCCAGGTAACAGGAGCACAGCGAAGGGGGCACGCGGCGTATGGAGCACAGCGAAGGGGGCACGCGGCGTATGGAGCACAGCGAAGGGGGCACGCGGCGTATGGAGCACAGCGAAGGGGGCACGCGGCGTATGGAGCACAGCGAAGGGGGCACGCGGCGTATGGAGCACAGCGAAGGGGGCACGCGGCGTATGGAGCACAGCGAAGGGGGCACGCGGCGTATGGAGCACGGTCTATGGGTGGCACATGGCTTATGGGGCCTGGTGTAGCCGCCCATTCTGGGACCCCACCATTTTAAAAGGGAAAATCTCGGGAACGTCCTCAGGATCTGTCCCCATTCTATCCTATGATTTCGGTACCGCTACAAAGAACCCATGAGTAGCGAGTAGCGTTCCTGCCATTCTTTGTACAGTATGTGTGGAATGCGGTCGTACCGGACAGACAATGGACATAATCATCATCCTCCTCTCAGGGCACCAGTCAGACCAGCCTGTCGCTGAACTGGGAATAGTAAACAGCCCTCTCCTCATATACACAAGGACGGTTGAACAGCTCCATAGAATGGTGCGATCCGCTCTCCTCCTGTGTGTACAGAAGGTGTGATCACATGCTTCATCCCGTCTCACCTGACAGACGCTCTGACCTTGTCGCGTGCCAAGACAGCTGACCCCGAACATACAACACATCCGTGTGCACTAACCCTTTCCCTGCTGGAGGCGTTTTAGCATTTCTTACACACTTTTTAAAAAAAAAAAAAATCCTTTTAGGCCTGAAGATTAGTTAAATCCCCCCCCCCATACATGATATATTTTCTGAAAGCAGAGACCCTGGAGAATAAAATAGTGGTCGTTCCAATTTTTTACGTCACACGATATTAACACGACGAGTTATGAAGTTCAGATTTTCAGTTATAAAAAAAATACGCTAAATAAACTTTTTAGTGTATTTTTTACTGAAATTTTGCATTTTTTATACCTTTGCAGTAATATCATAAAATATAAAAAAAATGAAACTACAACTATTTTATTCTTCAGGGTGTCTATTTAAAAAAAAAAAATGTCATGTTTTTTTTTGGGGGGGTTGCAATCTTCAGGCCTAAACTGATTTTTTTTTTTTTTCAAATATGTGTTCAGAAAACTCAAAAAACGTCTCTGGCAGCGAAAGGTTTAATGAAAATGTTGGGTACCCAAGTTTGGCGTTTGTTTTCTGGGTTCCCAATTTTAAGGCTTGAAATGTTGGAGTAATCTATTTACTCGGCGCAACCTCATCTTTTTATGTTCAGTAATACAATTGTGTGTGCACTAAAATTTACCTTTTTTAGGGCAAACAATTTATTGCCAATTTTTTGGGGGGGAAAAAATATAAAAAGATGAGATTCCTGCCGAGTAAACAGATACCCAACATGTCAAACCACTATAGTAAGATAAGGGTGGGAGTTTCTCTGTTCTGGGTGGACATCATAGGACGTTCCTCCTAGGATCGGGTCACGCTGTGCCACCATCTCTCACAACGCTGTGTGCACCCGACACATACCAATCACAGCGGATCACATGAATAGAATCCATTCATTGTGTACCATTGTGATGAACTCTGTGGTCACAGTGATCACATGGTACCGACAGGGCCAATCACAGTCCATCTGTACCATGTGATTAGCTGTGGCATAATGCACGCTGAAGGGATGGTAACACTGAGCTACTCTGGCGAAGAAAAAAAAATAATAATAATATTAGAAATTTAAATAAAAAATGATTGTATTTTTTTAAGAACTGTCACCAGTCAGTGTCCCTGATAGGGGCGGCCCCTCCATTAAGCCCACCCTCTGTATATAGAGGAGGACAAAGGGTCTCTGCTCTGTGTATAGAGAGGGTCTCTGCTCTCTGCATAGAGAGGGTCTCTGCTCTGTATATAGGGGGTCTCTGCTCTCTGTATATATAGAGGGTCTCTGCTCTGTGTATAGAGAGGGTCTCTGCTCTGTGTATAGAGAGGGTCTCTGCTCTGTGTATAGAGAGGGTCTCTGCTCTGTGTATATATATATATATATATATATATATGTATATAGAGGGTCTCTCCTCTGTGTATAGAGAGAGAGTCTCTGCTCTGTATATAGGAGGACGACAGAGGGTCTCTGCTCTGTGTATATATAGAGGGTCTCCGCTCCGTGTATATATAGAGGGTCTCCGCTCCGTGTATATATAGAGGGTCTCCGCTCCGTGTATATATAGAGGGTCTCCGCTCCGTGTATATATAGAGGGTCTCCGCTCCGTGTATATATAGAGGGTCTCCGCTCCGTGTATATATAGAGGGTCTCCGCTCCGTGTATATATAGAGGGTCTCCGCTCCGTGTATATAGAGGGTCTCTGCTCCGTGTATATAGAGGGTCTCCGCTCCGTGTATATATAGAGGGTCTCTGCTCTGTGTATATAGGGGGTCTCTGCTCTGTGTATATAGAGGGTCTCTGCTCTGTATATATAGAGGGTCTCTGCTCTGTGTATATGGAGGGTCTCTGCTCTGTGTATATGGAGGGTCTCTGCTCTGTGTATATATAGAGGGTCTCTGCTCTGTGTATATATAGAGGGTCTCTGCTCTGTGTATATATAGAGGGTCTCTGCTCTGTGTATATATAGAGGGTCTCTGCTCTGTATATATATAGAGGGTCTCTGCTCTGTATATAGAGAGGGTCTCTCCTCTCTGTATATAGAGGGTCTCTGCTCTGTATATAGAGGGTCTCTCCTCTCTGTATATAGAGGGTCTCTGCTCTGTATATAGAGAGGGTCTCTCCTCTCTGTATATAGAGGGTCTCTGCTCTGTGTATATAGGGGGGTCTCTGCTCTGTATATAGAGGGTCTCTGCTCTGTGTATAGGGGGTCTCTGCTCTGTATATATAGAGGGTCTCTGCTCTGTATATATAGAGGGTCTCTGCTCTGTGTATATGGAGGGTCTCTGCTCTGTGTATATGGAGGGTCTCTGCTCTGTGTATATGGAGGGTCTCTGCTCTGTATATAGAGGGTCTCTGCTCTGTGTATATAGGGGGGTCTCTGCTCTGTATATAGAGGGTCTCTGCTCTGTGTATATAGGGGGGTCTCTGCTCTGTATATAGAGGGTCTCTGCTCTGTGTATATAGGGGGGTCTCTGCTCTGTATATAGAGGGTCTCTGCTCTGTGTATATAGGGGGGTCTCTGCTCTGTATATAGGGGGTCTCTGCTCTGTATATATAGAGGGTCTCTGCTCTGTATATATAGAGGGTCTCTGCTCTGTGTATATGGAGGGTCTCTGCTCTGTATATATAGAGGGTCTCTGCTCTGTGTATATGGAGGGTCTCTGCTCTGTATATAGAGGGTCTCTGCTCTGTGTATATAGGGGGGTCTCTTCTCTGTATATAGAGGGTCTCTGCTCTGTGTATATAGGGGGGTCTCTGCTCTGTATATAGGGGGTCTCTGCTCTGTGTATATAGAGGGTCTCTGCTCTGTATATATAGGGGGTCTCTGCTCTGTATATATAGGGGGTCTCTGCTCTGTATATGGAGGATGATATAAGAATGTTTCTCTCACCTTCTCACATTCTCTCCTCTCTCCAGTCACACCACTTCCTGTTTGGAGGAGTCATTCTGACGTCACCAGGAAGAACAAGCATGGGGGAGGAGTCTGCCGGGCTATCATTGGGAAATCCTCGGTGTGGGCGGGGTTATCTGTTCTGGCTTTAACCACATCAGTGCTGCTTTCTATTCCTGAGATCCGAGCAACTGAGAGCAACAATGTTACATCCCAATCCCCCCTCCCCCTCCCCTCTCTCCCTCCCCCTCCGTGTGACCCCTTCACTGCTGTACTCCTTTCCCTGGATCTGAGAGTACAATGTTACATTGTATCCTATACTATAATATATAATGACAATGTTACATTGTGTCCCATGATGCCCCTCACTGGGGACCTGTCTTCTGTTTAACCCTTTCACTGCCATTTTCCATTCCTGGGACCACTGACATGATTAGAACAATGACAATGTTACATTGTGTCCTATAATATAATATAATGACAATGTTACATTGTGTCCTATAATATAATATAATGACAATGTTACATTGTGTCCTATAATAAAATATAATGACAATGTTACATTGTGTTCTATGATAATCCTATTGGAGGAGCGATCCTTTTTGTCACTGTCCATTTTATTCCTTGGTTTTTGTACACATGTGATCAGACATAATAATGGACGGTATGTACAGTATATATATATAGGTGTATGGGGGGTGCAGCATATAATATAGGGGAGCCCCCCGCTGGTACAATCCTCCCCTAGGACTGGATGTACAGAATATGTTGCACACACATGTAGATTATGGTGCTTGTATGATTTCTATGTACATGTGTATCCGTGTTATTTCCCATAGACTTACATTTTGCATTTGGAAAATTACAGCCATTAGACCTTATATACACACACACAGGATGTTTAACCACCTCAGTCCCGGAAGGTTTTACCCCCCCCCCACCTTCATGGCCAGGCCATTTTTGCTATTCAGCACTGCGCTACTTGTAACTGGTATTAGCGCAGTCATGCAACATTGTACCCAAATTACATAGTTAATCAGTTTGAAAAAAGACACAAGTCCATCCAGTTCAACCATAAAAATAAATAAATAAATAATAATATTGTACAATCCCATATTCCCAAAACTATACCCACAGTTGATCCAGAGGAAGGTGAAAAACCCCAGTAAAGCATGGTCCAATGTGCTACAGCAGAGGAAAAAATCCCTTCCTGATCCCAGAGAGACAATCTGATTTTCCCTGGATCAACTTTACCTATAAATGTCAGTACCCAGTTATATAATGTACATTTAGGAAATAATCCAGGCCTTTCTTAAAGCAATCTACTGAGCTGGCCAGAACCACCTCTGGAGGGAGTCTATTCCACATTTCCACAGCTCTTACTGTGAAGAAACCTTTCAATATTTGGAGATGAAATTTATTTTCCTCTAGATGTAAAGAGTGCCCCCTTGTCCTCAGTGATGACCTTACAGTGAATAACTCAATACCAAGTTCACTATATGGACTACTTATGTATTTATACATGGAGATCATATCCCCCCTTATGTATTTGTACATGGAGATCATATCCCCCCTTCTGTATTTATACATGGAGATCATATCCCCCCTTCTGTATTTATACATGGAGATCATATCCCCCCTTATATATTTATACATGGAGATCATATCCCCCCTTATATATTTATACATGGAGATCATATCCCCCCTTATGTATTTATACATGGTGATCATATCCCCCCTTCTGTATTTATACATGGAGATCATATCCCCCCTTATATATTTATACATGGAGATCATATCCCCCCTTATATATTTATACATGGAGATCATATCCCCCCTTATGTATTTATACATGGTGATCATATCCCCCCTTATATATTTATACATGGAGATCATATCCCCCCTTATGTATTTATACATGGAGATCATATCCCCCCTTATGTATTTATACATGGAGATCATATCCCCCCCTTATGTATTTATACATGGTGATCATAACCCCCCCCCCCCTTATGTATTTATACATGGAGATCATATCCCCCCTTATGTATTTATACATGGAGATCATATCCCCCCTTATGTATTTATACATGGAGATCATATCCCCCCCATGTATTTTTACATGGAGATCATATCCCCCCTTATGTATTTATACATGGAGATAATACCCCCCCCCATGTATTTATACATGGAGGTCATATCCCCCCTTATGTATTTATACATGGTGATCATATCCCCCCTTATGTATTTATACATGGAGGTCATATCCCCCCCTTATGTATTTGTACATGGTGATCATATCCCCCCTTATATATTTATACATGGAGATCATATCCCCCCTTATATATTTATACATGGAGATCATGTCCCCCCATGTATTTATACATGGAGATCATATCCCCCCTCATGTATTTATACATGGAGATCATATCCCCCCTTATGTATTTATACATGGAGATCATATCCCCCCTCATGTATTTATACATGGAGATCATATCCCCCCTTATGTATTTATACATGGAGATCATATCCCCCCTCATGTATTTATACATGATGATCATATCCCCCCCTTCTGTATTTATACATGGAGATCATATCCCCCCTTATGTATTTATACATGGAGATCATATCCCCCCTTATGTATTCATACATGGAGATAATACCCCCCCCATGTATTTATACATGGAGATCATATCCCCCCTTATGTATTTATACATGGAGGTCATATCCCCCCCTTATGTATTTGTACATGGTGATCGTACCCCCCCATGTATTTATACATGGAGATCATATCCCCCCTTATGTATTTATACATGGAGATCATATCCCCCCTTATGTATTTATACATGGAGATCATATCCCCCTTATGTATTTATACATGGAGGTCATATCCCCCCCTTATGTATTATACATGGAGATCATATCCCCCCCCCCATGTATTTATACATGGAGATCATATCCCTGTAAAGGTTTTTAAAGCGTCGCCTATGGATAATAAAATTCACGTCGTTTGTCGCCATTGCGAAGGGTGTGCGCAATTTTAACCCCTTGCCAACCACCGCACCAGCTTCTGTGCGCAGAATCAGGTATGTCATTCTACACTACACACCCGATGTCAGCCGGGACCACGTTTTTGCGACGGAATTCCGCTCAAGCTCGCCTTGCATACACACGGGTCACACAAAAGTTCTCTGAACTTTCGACCGTCAAGAACGCGGTGACGTACAACACTACGACGGGCCGAGAAAATGAAGTTCAATGCTTCCGAGCCTGCGTCCAATTGTTTCCGAGCATGCCTAGGGATTTTGCGCGTCGGAATTGGTACAGACGATCGGAAATTTCCGATCGGAACTTTTCCCGACCGAAAAATAGAGAACATGCTCTCAGTCTTTTGCTGGCTGGAATTTCAGAGGTCGGAATTTCCGACCAGAAGCTCACGTGGGACTTTTGCTGGCGGAATTTCCGCTCGTGTGTACGCGGCATATCTGTTTTTTTTTTTTTTGTTACATGTGAACAAAAAGTGCCAAAAAAAAAGGGCCCGGACTGGAAATAGTTAAGGAAGTGGACTTTGTGCCTCCACCCTGAGCCTAATCCTCACAATCCATGTATTGATGAAGAAAAAGATTAGAGACTGTGTGCATAAAGAGGCAACTTTCTTAAAGAGCAAACACCCCTAACCAGGGGCGGACTGACAACTCATGGGGCCCCTGGGCAATAGGAGATTATGGGGCCCCATGGGCAATAGGAGAAGATTATGGGGCCCCCCGGGCAATAGGAGATTATGGGGCCCCCAGGCAATAGATTATGGGGCCACACAGTATACACACACACACACATACACAGTATACACACACAGACACACAATATACACACACAGAATACACACACAGTATACACACACAGACACACAATATACACACACAGAATACACACACACACAGTATACACACACAGAATACACATACACACACTGAAAAGGTACTGGAGAGGCGGGGCAGCTATAATCTTGGGATTTTAAAAAAAACACAGATTTTTACATACTGTCCCTGGTTTTATTGAGTCTGGCAACCCTGATGGGGCCCCTTAGTGGCATGGGGCCCTTGGGCAGTGCCCGAATGGTCAGTCCGCCCCTGCCCCTAACGTGATAGCATCCTTAGAAGGCTGTGTCTTCTCATGTGGCTGGGAGGACTACAAGTGGAGGGCCTGATTAAAGCGGAGGTCCACCCTAAAAAAAAAAAAAATTACATAAAAAGGCTCCTAAAAATGTGAAAAAAAAAAAATACAATTTTACTTACCAGAAATGGCTGTTGCTAGGCAGATCGTCCTAATCTGACACTTCCTATTCCATGGTAGTCTTCATTCTTCTCCTCCTCGCGTTGTCTTCTGGGGAATGGGGCGCTCTGTCTTCTGGGACCTGTGTGTGTCCCAGAACACAGCCGGCCATTCAAAAAGCGCCGCGCGACTCGCGCTTGCGCAGTAGGAAACGGGCAGTGAAGCCGCAAGGCTCCACTACCTGTTTCCCTTAGTTCGAATGGCGGCGCTGGGACCCGATCTGATGGACGTATCGGCCTCGGGTGGCCGACATCACGGGCACCCTGGACAGGTAAGTGTGCTTATTAAAAATCAGCAGCTACATTGTTTGTAGCCGCTGACTTTTAAAATTTTTTTTTTCAGCTGGAACACCGCTTTAAACGCCAAATGAATGGAAGCTTCCAACAAGCTAATGCCGCTCAGCAAACATACTGCTGGCAGATGCAATGCAAAGAGTGATACTAAACTACTAAACTGTGTAATTTACACCTCCCCTTCAATTTCTGTATGTGGATGACGGCTCTGTAATTATTTTATTTAAAAAAAAAATCAAAGTCCCTGTTTCCTAATCGATATCCAGCTGTCACATGACTCCTCCAGACTGATGCAGGACAAGAAGGTGAGACTCCCTTGTGAGAGTCATATTGCTGGCCCGGGGGGGGGGGGCGGGGGATGGACACAGACTGGGGAGAGGAAGCAGTCAGAGATAGAGAGAGAGAGTAGAAGAGCAGTGCCGTGTATTGTCAGTATAGGACAATTCACTTACCAGCCCTCCTGCGACCAGTTGTCCTCCCTGGAGTCTCTTAGTAGTGCTCTCTCCCGCTGTCCTCTCCTTGCTCTCTCGTGTGCCTCCGGTCCAGGACCTCTTCATGTGTTCCTGAAGGTGGTCCCGACTGCACCCAATCCCAGGCCCAAGGTCACCCCCCCCAGACTGGGGAGCTCCCTCGAAGGCCCCAACAGCCTCCACACTCTCTCACTCCAGCTCTTCCACCAGACAACAACCCCCCAGCTGGGCTGACCCTGGGTATTTATGGAGGCCCGCCCCCTGCCAATCCAGGTTGGGGATTGGTCAGGGCTCCCTGAAACACCCCAGACCACTCCTCTCCTCCTCTCTTTCCAGAACTTTCTAGCCAACTCTCGAAAGAAGAGGGAGGTCTAAGTGATGCTGCCTGTGAGTCACCAGTTGCTACCCTGAGCCACTCCGAGCCCAGATCAGATCAAAATAAGTAGGCCTGGCTAACAGCCAGGCCTGCCTAAATTTACCTGTCCTACAAAAATCCTACCTCTAGCACCTACCTATCTAGAGGGTGCTACAGCAGCAATTTAGAAATTTAAAGAAAAGTTTAGCACTGGGAAATACTTTTTGAAAGATACAAAGTGCATTTTATATACAACTATATAGATCAGACCAAAATGAGGGACAAATGAGGAGGAGGGAGGGACTTTGTTCCAAATCAGGGACAGTTGGGAGCTATGCTACTGAGTGAAACATGTTAGAGTTATGAGTGCTGCCTGTCTCTTTCCACAACTTCCTGGGATCCCAGCATGCTTTGAAGCTTCTCCTCCATTTCTAAGGACTATCTATCCCATGGTACCTTGCTGATTCCTGTACTGACTCCACCTCCTAAAACTCCTCCCCTCAGAAGGCAGGCTCTGTGAAGGGTATGACACAGCAGTGTCTACTCACAGGGCATAGTGCCGTGTCACGGAATTCCAGGAGGTCGATGTGTTGGATCTTCACAAACTTCAAGATGGTTCAGAGTAATAAGAGAGTGGAAATAATTAGAATACAATGTATACAGTGAAGATAAAAATTCACATTCTCACTATGGATACATTTTAAATATACAAAGTAACTTCTGTAGTTTGAAATGTATACAATGTACCCATAAATAGTAAGGAATTTTGTGGTTTTATCAGATTCCCTTCGATTTCTGAGGACTACATGTCCCATGGTACCTTGCTGATTCCTGTGCTGACTCCTCCTCCTGAACTCCTCCTCCCAGAAGGCGGGCTCTGTGAAAATTGTGACACAGCAGTGCCAACTCACGGGGCATAGTGACTACATGTCACAGAATTCCAGGATCTTCAAAAGTAAGATTAGAGAATAACAGGAAATAATTGGAATACAATGTATACAATGAAGATCGCATTTTATAATGTGTCCACAGATACTCTTTACACTTCAGAGATATTCCTTTCGAACCTTTGTGGTAAATGTAAAGGTAGACTGTTGTTGGGTCATTAGCAGGTATGGCAGCAGGTGGTACATCACACCTGTCCAGGTGAGCCCACCTGCGGTTATCTCGTCAGTAAGTGTATTATGTGGCTGGTTGAAGCGGTGCCGGAGGGGACGGGGTATGTAGGCTAAGCAGATGACAGGCGCAGAGCTTTATCTCAGGCTTTGCATTTTTCATGAGTGTGATTGTCAGAGGATTCATTCATTTTCTGTCGCTGCTCTTACAGTAATTTCATCTTCGGAGCCACACTCCAGGCTGAGAGAAAATGGAAAAAACATACTTCTGCTGAACGTATTAAATACAAATCCCACATTTATTTTTAAACTACAGACAATGCAATGCTCCTGAAAATGCTCTTAATTTTAGATTCTTGCATATAGGGCAGGAAAGAGTGTCAGCTCTTAGGGTTCTCTTGCTATGAAGGACGCCATTTGAACAGGATGAGAGCTCTGACGTGACCTCATTAGTCTTCTATATATATTTATATATACACTATATTGTCAAATGTATTGGGACGCCTGCCTTTCCACGCACATGAACTTTAACGGCTTAATCCATAGAGTTCAATATTGCGTTGGCCCACCCTTTACAGCTATAACTGCTTCAACTCTTCTGGGAAGGCCGTCCACAAGGTTTAGGAGTGTGTCTATGGGAATGTTTGATCATTCTTCCAGAAGCGCATTTGTGAGGTGTTGGACGAGAAGGCCTGGCTCGCAGTCTGCGCTCTAATTCATCCCAAACTTTGTTCTATCGAGTTGAGGTCAGGACTCTGCCAGTCAAGTTCCTCCACCCCAAACTCGCTCATCCATGTCTTTATGGACCTTGCTTTGTGCACTGGTCCAAATCATTTGGTGGAGGGGGGATTATGGTGTGGGGGTTGTTTTTCAGGGGTTGGGCTTGGCCCTTTAGTTCTAGTGAAGGGAACTCTTAAGGCATCAGAATACCAAGACATTTTGGACAATTTCATGATGTCACTTCTGGTCTAGGGTGGAAGTAAATATATATATATATTTTTTTATTTTTTATTTTTTAAAGCAAAAGATCTAGTTTTTTTTTTAAACTTTTGCTTTTAAAGGTAAATAAGAGATTTGGAGTCTTTTTGACCCCAGATCTCTCCATAAAGAGGACCTGTCATCCCTTATTTCTATTACTCTACTTTCGCATCACCCGACAAAAAGACCACCATCAGCAATTAGAGAAATGCCTCACTTTGATAGATGACTGGATGACCATTAGCTCCCTCAAACTCAACGGTTCAAAAACAGAACTTCTTCTCCTACACGCTAACCAAAATTCCAAAACCAAGACTCCGTGGACACCTCCCACCATCTTTGGACAGACCATCTCTCCAAGCACCAAAGCCAAGAGCCTCGGAGTTATCTTTGACTCAGAAATGACAATGGATGCACAAATAGGATCAGTAGTTAGCGGATCTCACCATCTCCTCCGCCTGCTATGTAGACTCATCCCCTTCATCCCAGAAGAGGACAAAGCAGCAGTAGTTGGAACAATCATTAATTCCCGACTCGACTACGCAAACTCGCTCTACATAGGATTACCCCAATATCAGCTTGCGCGCCTACAGGTCATCCAAAACGCGGCGGCAAGACTGCTAACAGGATAAAAACCCTGGGAGTCCATTTCCCCGTCCCTGAGGAGCCTACATTGGCTAACCGTAAAGAATCGGATCACATTCAAGACCCTCTGCCTCACCCACAATTGCATACAAGGAAACGCTCCTCAATACCTTCGAGAGAAAATAAAACACTACACACCCAATCCCAATCTTCGATCATCTAACCAAAACCTCCTCCTCATTCCCAAATACCGCTACAAAGCAAAGGTAAAACGAAGATTCGCAATCCAAGGACCTCGGCTATGGAACGCTCTTCCGACTCACATCAGCATGGAAGAAAACCATCTGGCCTTCAGGAAAAAACTCAAGACCTTCCTATTCTAAGAAGCTGACAACACAAAACGCATTTAGCGCCTTGAGGCGATTCAGTTCACATTTGCAGCACTTTACAAATCATTCATTCATTCATTCATTCATTCATTACAAGGGATGTTTACTTACAAGGAGTATGTCCAGCGTATACGCTTCCCTTGTTCGGTAACAGAACAATCCAAGATCCCGTAGCTCACCCAGTCACTTGTTGGGACACAGTGTAGGGTGGCGCAAAACAAAAAACTGTTTATTAAAACACAGGCACAAAGAGATATACACTCAAGGGACAATCCCCTCGTCTATGAGACAAACTCCTACAATATTCCAGCAGTCTGAAAAGGTGGAATTAATGTATCTTCATAGATTTCTTAAGGGAAATCGTTTATTAAATATTTCTGTCCCAAGTGAAGGAGCCTCTCCAACTTTCAAAGCAAACCACACATAATATAAGACCGAAGATAACAGGGATAAAACAAAATCCTGAGCCCGGGGAATAGTACATCTAGAAGGGGCAAGGAGAGCTGCTAAGGAGGGTATGTGTGGTTGTACTGAGAGTCTGGTTAGGGCAGACCAGACTGGGGTTCTTCGTCACCCTGTGCCCTTAATAGCCACAGGGTAACTAACACATAAGTGGGGCCGGGGGAGCTGAAAAAATGAGTTTCCTGACCCTTCTAAGGTAAGCTGAGTTCCATGGGTCCCCTGCCCAAAGTGACTCCCGTCACACACCCCATCCCTCCGTGCTCGCACAGAAGCGAACGCATATGGAAGTAGCGCATGCATTTGTATACAGTGTTCACACATGTGAGGTATTGCCGCAATCATTAGAGTGAGAGCAATAATGCTAGCACTAGACCTCTTCTGTAACTCTAAACAGGTAACTTGTAAACATTTTGAGAAGGTCACCTATGGAGATTTTTAGTTTGTCGCCATTCCACGAGTATGTGCAATTTTTAAAGTGTGACATGTTAGGTGTTGATTTACTCAGCGTAACATAATCTTTCATAACTTACAAAAAAAGGGGGTATATATTGTGTTTTTGTTTTGTTTTTTACATTCATTAAAGTATATTTTCCCAAAAAATTGCGTTTGAAAAACTGTGTGACATAAACAATTGTAATGATCACCATTTTATTCTCTAGGGTCTTTGCTGAAAAAATAATAATATTTGGGGGTTCTAAGTAATTTTCTAGCAAAAAATACTGATTTAAACTTGTTAGTGTTTGACTTTCTTTGTAAATAAACAAGATTTTTGCTTCTTTGAGAATTGTGTTTATTTTTTATAGCAAATATTGTATTTATATATTCACCATTCACCATTAATATTACCAAAACTTTGATAGACTAGCTAATTATAGGAACAGACAAGATAGTACATATTTAGAATTTAACCTATTCACGACCATGCTATAGCACGGTCGCACATTGAATGGCGGCTACAGCGCGGCCGCACATTGCCGAGAGGGCGTCAAATGACCTGGGATCTGTGGGACACAGCTGATCACAGATCGGGCTAAAGAGCCAGCCACAGCGGTTCTTTACCATGTGACCAGCCCTGTCCAATCACAGCTGATCACAATGTGAACAGGATTTCCTGACGTTAACATGGCAGCATACAGTACATATAGCTCCTCCCCTATATCCACCCACAGGACCTGTTTAGATTTATAAAAGTCTGATTGAGAGTAACCTCCCCCATTCTCCAGATAAAGCACAAAGATCAGAGGGAGGGTGTGCATGCTGCCATGTATTGGCGTCAGGAAAGGAAAATTACGGTTAGTATTTGATACAATTTTTCATTTTCCTGACGCCAACATGGCAGCATATACATATGATAAATAATGAGCTTTTGAGAGGAAGGGTTCAATGTTGAAAACTTAGTCTTTATTTAACGATAGACATAGAGCTTGGATAGTTTTCCTCCCAAACTCTACTCTAGTTAGAGCACTTCATGAGAGCGGTACTTAGACTACGCCCTCCCAAGAAAAATAGGTCCCCTCAATGGGATCTGGCAGTAGTTTTTAATTTTCTAGCAAACCATCCTTGTGCTCCGATGGAAGACTGTTCACTATAGAATATTGTCAGGGCTGGGCTCAGCCCTTCCTTCTCAGAGCTGGCCGCTCAACTGTCGGCTAATTGCCAGCTCCTATCTCTCCACAGTGACTCAGCTGTTGATGATATCCTGCTCGTTAGTCCTGCCTACTTAAGCCATCCAGCCCAGAGGATCTCTGCCTTCGCCTTGGTCAAGATCACAGAGACTATCTCCTGCATTCCTGTTAAAAGACTTGCTTGGCTGACATCTCTTTTGGCTCCAGATCCTGCTTGCTGTTTTACTACGCTCATTTCTGGCTCCCTGACCTTTGGCTTGTCTGACTATCTGTCCTGGTTCCTGAACTCTGGCTAAGTTTTGACTACGTTTTGTTCTATTTACTTTTATTATTAAACAAGTGTGATTTAACTGTGCTTCTGTCTCGGTCTGATTTCATGGTTTCTGACAGATATCACCTTAAAAATGGCATTCCTAATAGCTATAACTTCAGGGCAAAGGGTGTTGGAACTTCAAGCATTGGGGGCAGCCGAACCTTATACCATATTCTTCCCAGACAGGGCTGTGCTGAGACCATTGAATCACTTTGTCCCAAAAGTGGCATCGATATTTCATCTCTCCAGTGAATAGGTGCTTCCAGCCTTCCAAGCATAATCAGATGCTGGCCTGCATGAGTTGGACATTCCCATTCTCCAGGCTTCGTCTGCATTCAGACGTTCTGACAGACTTTTCATCATACCTACCGGAAACTTTAAAGGGAAAGAGGCCTCGGCCAGAACCATTTAGGCCTGGATAGTAAAAACTATTCACCGGGCATATAGAGCGGCCGGGAAGGACCCTCCAAAGGTGGTTAGAGCTCACTCAATCAGGGTGATGTCTTCTTCTTGAGCAGCTAGGGCAGGAGTGTCTCCGGAGACAGTCTGCATTGCGGCTAGCTGGTCATCACATCATACGTTCTTGAAACACTACAGGGTGGATCCAGCAGCTCTTACAACAGTGGAGTTTGGAAGAAAACTCTTCTATGTCTATTGTTAATCAGTTCCCGACCGGCCGCTGCAGTTATACTGCGACAGAATGGCTCACCTGAGCGAGCCGTGATAGTTGTATGTCGGCCCTTTAAGACGCTGTAGAAGGCGCCCGCGTGCCCGCAGCGTGTGCCCAAAGCCGATGCGAGTGCCCGCCGGGCACCCGCGATCGCTTGTGACCGAGCAAGAACCGGGATCTGTGTGTGTAAATCCCGATTCTCTCAGGGGAGAGGAGACAGATCGTGTGTTCATACTAAGTATGAACACCAATCTCTCTCCTCCCCTAGTCAGTCTCATCCCCTACAGTTAGAACACACCTAGGGAACACAGTTAACTCCTTGATCACCCCCTAGTGTTAACCCTTTCCCTGCCAGTGACATTTATACAGTAATCAGTATAGCACTGATCACTGTATAATTCTGTAATAATGTCTCAAAAGTGTCCGATATGTCCGCCGCAATATCGCAGTCCTAATAAAAATCGCTGATCACCGCCATTACTAGTACAAAAAAAAAATAATAAAAATGCCATAAATCTATCCATCTAGAAGAAGGGCGTGGACCAGAGAAGAATGTGCAAGCACCAGAGAAGAACGGCAGGGACCAGGGAAGAAGGGCGAGGGCCAGAGGAGAAGGTGCGAGGACCAGGGAAGAAGGGCAGGGACCAGGGAAGAAGGGCGAGGGCCAGAGGAGAAGGGCGAGGGCCAGAGAAGAAGGTGCGAGGACCAGAGAAGAAGGGCAGGGACCAGAGAAGAAGGGCGAGGGCCAGAGGAGAAGGGCGAGGGCCAGAGAAGAAGGGCGGGGACCAGAGAAGAAGGGTAAGGACCAAAGAAGAAGGGCACGGACCATAGAAGAGGGGTGAGGATTATAGAAGAAGGGCACGGGATCATAGAAGGTCTCACCACTGAGCTGGGATGGCAGCTGCCGCACAGGCTGGACCTCCTGGACCACATATTGCCCAACCCCACAACTCTTCAGGAGGTCTCTGAAGGTCAGAGGGCCGGTGAACTGCACAGACATGATGGAACCTGCAATAAAATGGAAGGAAAATGTTACATTACTCTACGAAGTCATTTTTCACTTCAACAGCGGAGTTCAACTTTACCCCCTACACCCCAATGTACACTCCCCTTTCCTTCACTCACCCCTCCCCCCCTCACCCCCTCCAGTGTGTGGAGCTAAAGGAAATACCTTCTCATTCCAGGGATGTAGGAGTGTGTGACCTGGTCTGGTGACAGCACTGGGCCAATCATTTCTGCCCTAATAGGAGAGCAGAGTGCTGGATGAGATTGTGGTGTCTCCCAGCACTGAGAAGAGCAGAGGAACCAACACTGGAGAGGGTGTGCTTTACAGGGATTGTCAGCATAGGAGCGGGTATAATAGAAAGCCCCCTCCCCCCATAGTGTGACATTATAGATATGACCCCCAGACAGGAACAAGTCTGACCTTCTCCTATCGATGGCGTGACGGGGCAACATGTGAGAGGAGAACATAACACCATTCAACTCTGCAAACCGCGGGCCGCCCTCATCCCAGCCAAGCATGGTGCCCACTGTCCCGATCCACAGCACCCTGAGGACCCAACCCCTCACCCCAAACACCCCGAGGGCCCATCCCCCTCACCCCAAACACCCTGAAGGCCCATCCCCCTCACCCCAAACACCCCGATGGCCCATCCCCCTCACCCCGAGAGCCCATCCCCCTCACCCCAAGGGCTCGTTCCCCTCACCCCGAACACCTCGAGGGCCCATCCCCCTCACCCCAAACACCTCGAGGACCCATCCCCCTCACCCCAAACACCTTGAGGACCCCATCCACTCTCACTGCCTGTAAAAGCAATCCCATGGCTAAACAGACACTATACGGCTTTTACATTGCAGGGAATTGCTGGCTGAAAACAAAGATATGTGGATGATGCCAGCAGCTGCACCCTTCACCCCGATATCTCCACTGAAAGTCCAGGGCGTCATATGACAGCGACCCAGGGAGAAGTGATTGATTATAATAAAATTATTTATTTTCTTTTTTTTTTAATTATTTTTTTTATTTCCAGGAGTTGTGTGCCAGTATTATGACAGGGAACATGCGGATAGGAGGAGAGAGCAGAGTGATGCTGGCTATGAAATGTTCCCAGATACCTGCAGCAGGATTCTTGTTATCAGCACACAACAGGTCAGTAGAGATCCCCATCAGTGTCAGGATGGTGAGGTGTCGGTGCAATATTCCTGCTAGGAGGAGTATGGGTGTAATATTTCTGCTGGGGAAATATGGGTGTAATATTCCTGCTGGGGGGAGTATGGGTGTAATATTCCTGCTGGGGGGAGTATGGGTGTAATATTCCTGCTGGGAGGAGTATGGGTGTAATATTCTGCTGGAGGAGTATGGGTGTAATATTTCTGCTGGGGAAATATGGGTGTAATATTCCTGCTGGGGGGGAGTATGGGTGTAATATTCCTGCTGGGAGGAGTATGGGTGTAATATTCCTGCTGGGGGGGGGGGGGGGTATGGGTGTAATATTCCTGCTGGGAGGAGTATGGGTGTAATATTCCTGCTGGGGGGGGGGGGGGGGTATGGGTGTAATATTCCTGCTGGGAGGAGTATGGGTGTAATATTCCTGCTGGAGGGGGGGGTATGGGTGTAATATTCCTGCTGGGAGGAGTATGGGTGTAATATTTCTGCTGGGGAAATATGGGTGTAATATTCCTGCTGGGGGGAGTATGGGTGTAATATTCCTGCTGGGAGGAGTATGGGTGTAATATTCCTGCTGGGAGGAGTATGGGTGTAATATTCCTGCTGGGGGGGGGGGGGGTATGGGTGTAATATTCCTGCTGGGAGGAGTATGGGTGTAATATTCCTGCTGGAGGGGGGGGTATGGGTGTAATATTCCTGCTGGGAGGAGTATGGGTGTAATATTCCTGCTGGGGGAGTATCAGTGTAAAATTCCATCTGGGGGGAGTATGGGTGTAATATTTCTGATGGGAGGAGTAAGGGTGTAATATTCCTGCTAAGGGGGAGTATGGGTGTAATATTCCTGCTGGGAGGAGTATGGGTGTAATATTCCTGCTGGGGGGAGTATGGGTGTAATATTCCTGCTGGGGGGAGTATGGGTGTAATATTCCTGCTGGGGGGAGTATTGGTGTATTATTGCTGCTGGGGGGAAAATTGGTGTAATATTCCTGCTGGGGGGGGGGTATGGGTGTAATATTCATGTTGGGGGGTGTCGGTGTAATATTCCTGCTGGGGGGGATATGGGTGTAATATTCCTGCTGGGGGGGGGGTATGGGTGTAATATTCATGTTGGGGGGTGTCGGTGTAATATTCCTGCTGGGGGGGTATGGGTGTAATATTCCTGCTGGGGGGGGATATGGGTGTAATATTCCTGCTGGGGGGAGTATGGGTGTAATATTCCTGCTGGGGGAGTATGCGTGTAATATTCCTGCTGGGGAGGTATGGGTGTAATATTCCTGCTGGGGGGGAGTATCAGTGTAATTTTCCTGCTGGGGGGGAGTATCGGTGTAAAATTCCATCTGTAAGGAGTATTGGTATAATATTCCTCCGGGGGGGGGGGGGGGGGGGGGTAGTATCAGTGTAATATTCCTGCTGGAAGGAGTAAGGGTGTAATTTTCCTGCTGGGGGGAGTATCAGTGTAAAATTCCATCTGGTGGGAGTATGGGTGTAATATTCCTACTGGGGGGGGGAGTATTGGTGTATTATTGCTGCTGGGGGGAGTATGGGTGTAATATGTCTGCTGGGGGGAGTATCGGTGTAAAATTCCATCTGTGAGGAGTATTGGTATAATATTCCTGCTGGGGGGGTATCAGTGTAATATTCCTGCTGGGAGGACGTCTGTGCATGAAGTTCTTGTCATACGATGGACAAACAAGATATTTGGGGGGCACACCCTAAGACCCCTTTCACACAAACCTGCGCATAGCGTCGGCGGTAAAATGCCACTATTTTTAGCGGCGTTTTACCGTCGGATTTGCAGCGCATTTTGGCCACTAGCGGGGCGCTTTTACCCCCGCTAGTGGCCGAGAAAGGGTTAAAACCGCCCGCAATAGCGGCATTTTTCCTGCAGCATCCCAGCGCTGCCCCATTGATTTCAATGACGAGCAAGGTGGAGGAGCGGTAAACACACCGCTCCTTCACCTCTCCAAAGAAGCTGCTGGCAGCACTTTTCCTGACGTCCTGCCAGGGCACCGCTCCAGTGTGAAAGACCGAGGGCTTTCACACTGGAGACAATGGAGCAGCTGTTTGAGGGCGGATTGCAGGCGCTATTTTTAACGCTATAGCGCCTGCAAAACGCCCTCGGTGTGAAAGGGGTCTAAAAGATGCATTAAAGATGGTGCAGCCATAAGATCATACAACAGAACAAAATATTACAGCGTACGCATGCAAAATGACATTTACCTCCAGCAAGGCTTATTTAAAACACCTAACAGCAAAGGGGGTCCCCTAGTGGTGGGCTTTTCAGGCACATGTAGCAATCATAAAAGAGGTATACTTGGTACAAATATAATTTATTGAATTAACATAATAAAATATGACAACAACTGTAACATCTATTTTTAGGAATGTAAATCCATCAGTATTACAATCGTGTATATACAGAGTTTCAAAGCAGTACTTTTTCACCCGACGCGTTTCAGAGTCAATTAAACTCCTTCCTCAGGGGTAGTGTACGCTTTAAATGATTATTAAACACTGTATTGGCTGATTTGACATTCCATAAAATTTGTGATTAAAAACAGCGACAGTCCGGTATGCTCTTGATTCCAGTATGAACTAACATCTATGTGTTGGAGATGATGTAAACAGGTAGAAGTGGGTTTTTTTTACTCCACCAAGAGTATATATATATATGTTGTTCTCTTCAAAAAGAAAAGAAAAGCCCAAGAAATAAGGGCGTAAACTAAAAGCTTGAGGCTCCACTGAGGCCGAGAGGCAAATCCTGAAGGTGGCTCAAGAGTTGATGTTCATAGGTGTATCTATTGATAGATGACATGAGAGTGAATCGGATCAAGTAGCTGTTCAGGCCGGTAACATCCCGCAGCGTGTCATCCTCCACACAGACCATACAGACGAAGAAAATATTACAGCGCACACATGCAAAATGACATTTACCTCCTGCAAGGCTTATTTAAAACACATAAACCTTATCAAAAAATATTGCTCCCGTGGTTCAGAGAAGCAGGATCTCCCAATTTATGGATAGTGTAGGATACTAAGCACGGGGGGATGGGATGACGGTTGATAAATACAATAACACAGAATTTTGTGGATGAACATTTTCAAGGACTGTTTTTTTTTGGGGGGGGAGGGGGTGTTTGTTTTTTTTCAAGTTTTGTGCGGTGTTGTATCCCGTGTTTTATCTTCATATGTCTTTCACAAATGTGGATATTTAGGTTTTGTTGTATGGTGGTGAATGATGTGGAAATGATATTGTTGGTAATATCGATCAGCAGTTAGTAGTGAGGAGGATCAGCGCCGACTTTATTTTGCTTTTTTATTCATATATTTATGCCGTCTATTTTACGGCTCAGTTTTGTAAACAAACCGGTTGCTATGACAACAGTGTTGTTTAACTTTCTAGCTGATCTCTCATGTAGAGGCCCCCTATATTTCCTTCTAAATCGAAACAATCTTGTTGTCATAGCAACCGGTCTGTTGACTTGTTTATGAACCTAAAAAAAAGTTTGTCAGCTAAAAGGTAAACACGGTTGTTGTCATAGAAACCGGTTTGTTTACTTGTTTACAAATCCGAGCTGTAAAACAGACAGCGGGATGATGTTTTTTTTGTTTTTTTTTTACAGCTCAGGTTTGTAAACAATATGGTTGCTATGACAACAAGCTTGTTTACCTTTTAGCTGACAAACATTTTTAGGTTTGTAAATAAGTAAACAAACTGATTGCTATGGCCACAGTGTTGTTTACCTTTCTAGCTGATCTCTCATGTGCCCTTATATATATATTTTTTTATATCTAAACAACCTTGTTGCCAAAGCATACGGTTTGTTTACACATCTGAGCTGTAAAATAGACAGCGGGATGATGTTTTTTTTGTTTTTTTTTACAGCTCAGGTTTGTAAACAAAATGGTTGCTATGACAACAAGGTTGTTTACCTTTTTAGCTGACATCTCATGTATAGGGCTCTGTGTTCTCTAGAACAATTATACATACTGTAACATCGGGGGTTCATTTAGCTTAAAGGTAGAGCTTACCAGTGAGCTGAGTCCACGCCAGATATGCAGTTTTAAGGGCTTGTAGGCCCACTTTTATTAAAGAAAGAAAATGTCCGATAACAGAAGAGTTGCCCACGCAGGGGTTTCAGCTTTCCACAGCAACAATGTAAGTTCAATCAAAAATACCAAGCCACCTGGCTCTCTTTAGCAGCACTGCTGCTCAGACTTATGCTTCAGCCCTCTCGGCTCTATAACAGAGTTCCTGTACACCCAGTACCTCAGCACTCTTTTCCAGCTTCCTTTTCCAGCCCACAGGCTTGGGCCCTCTGTCTACTCTGACAGACCTGTGCAGACATGCACACTTCTCCCTTGCTTGCCTGGACTCCTCGGGAGGGTGGAGCCCAGAACTATGGTCAGGTGTCTACAAATAGCCCAACACACACCTGACCAGTCAATCTGCTGGTGGATCTCAAAACCTGGAGAAAGCTGCAAAAGCAGTTTTCTCCAGTCCACATTTATGCTCTGAAGCCTTGCCTCAAGCAAATGTGCATACCCTATGTCCACTTTAACCCCATTTTTATAGCGACAGGGACTCTCACTATTACAATACATGTTGCTAATAGCAACCAATCAGAGGTTGAGTGAAGAAATGAGAGTGTTTGCTATGAGGGTAGTGGGGGGAGGGGAGGGGGGGGCGTCTTGTAAAGCCCCTGGATTGTTTATTATGGGAGAATACAGAGACTGAATCTACTCGTTGCCTGGCTGTCAGTCTGATGCTTTCTGTCCGTTCTCCATCACTGATTGGGAAGAAGTTCTAAATGAACATACAGTGATGCAGAAAGCATGGAAGCCAGAGCCAGCCAGGAGTATAGCATTTTCAGAAGGCGATCAGCAATGGCAGCCTACATATTTCTCTCAGTATGGGTTCCCTTGTAACCATTTGGGGGATTTCTAGTGGTCCCCAAAAACATTCATCCCTGGAAAGAGACTCTGCAATCCAAGATGGCCGCTGCGTGTAGAGTAGATGCTCCTCCCCTTATTTATCGCTGTGGGAGAGATTCTGCTCACTTCCTGCCTTTCTGACCCCGGAGGAAGTGAGGGATAAATCTCCACTATGGGGACCCCAGACAGTGATAAAGATCTAAACCACTCCCACTCTACTATTCTGACCAATCAGATTCTGGGATTACACCATGGAAACAGAAATACATTTAATATCCACTATGATGGTATCCTTTCCATTGAAATCCACTTCCCCAAATCTATCATATCGATCGAATGGGTTGTCATCTATCGATCGATCGATTATTCCTATTGAAGCAGATCGATCAGAAAATAAATTGATAGTTTATCAAAGTGATTATTGCCACCAATAGGATTTAACCTCTTTAGCTCTGGAAGGTTTTACCCCCCTTTCATGACCAGGCCATTTTTTTGTGATACAGCACTGCGTTACTTTAACTGACAATTGCGCAGTCATGTGACGTTGTACCCAAATAAAATTGATGTCCTTTTTTCCCACAAATAGAATTTTCTTTTGGTGGTATTTGATCACCTATAAGCAAAAAAAATTAAAATTTTTTGAAAAAATAAATAAATATTTTTCACATTTTGCTATGAAACATCCAATAACAAAAAGTAAAAAATAAAATGTCTTCATCAATTTAGGTTAATATGTATTCTGCTACATATTTTTGGTAAAAAAAAATCCCAATAAGTGTATATTTAGTTTGGTTCACTAAAGTTATAGCGTCTACAAATATGGGATATTTTTATTTGTTTTTTATTTTTTTTACTAGTAATGGTGCTGATCTGCGTGACTGCGACATTGCGGCGGACAAATCAGACACTAAGTGACACTTTTGACACTTTCTGGGGACCGGTGACACTAATACAGTGATCAGTGCTAAAAATAGGCCCTGTCACTGTACTAATGACACTGGCTGGGAAGGGGTTAACATCAGGGGCGATCAAAGGGTTACCTGTGTGCCTAGCCAGTGTTTTCTTACTGTGGGGGAGGTGCTTGTACTAGGGGAAGGCATATATCCATGTCATAACATATTGTTATGTTACAGCCTTATTCCAAAATTGACTAAATTCATCATTTTCCTCAAAATTCTACAAACAATCCCCCATAATGACAACGCGAGAGAAGTTTGCTTGAAATATTTGCAAATTTATTAACTACATACGGACCAGCCGCCGTTGTTATAAGTCGCTACTTTGGCGTTAAATAACGTTGTTATGGAAACAGCTAGCTTCCATAACCCCGGTATTTCTTTAAACGGCGGACTGTCCTCTTTCAGGTAAAAGTGGTCTCAGTGGCGGATTCGCCGCAAGATCACTTTTATCGGTGGCGGGAGAGGGCCCCCCTCCCGCCGCGCTCCGGTCGTCTCCGCCGTTTACCGGTAGCGGCGCAGCCGATCGGTTCCTGTCCCCTCACTGCCTGGATGCCGAGTGAGGGGAAGACGGCCCCCGCTTGGCTCCATAGCATTGCAGGGCAGTAGCGATGTCAAATGTCACTTCTGCCCAATGCTCTTAAAGGGGAAATTTATTCAAAAAAAAAAAATTTAGTGACATTTAATTTTTTTTTTTTTTATTGCATTTTAGTGTAAATATGAGATGTGAGGTCTCGTTTTGACCCCCAGATCTCATATTTAAGAGGTCCTATCATGCTTTTTTTCTATTACAAGGGATGTTTACATTCCTTGCAATAGGAATAAAAGTGACACAAAATGTTTTTTTTAAAAGGATAGTGTCAAAAAAAAAAAAGAAAAGTAAAATAAATAAGAAAAATTAAAATGATAAATTTAAAAGCACCCCCTCCCGCCGATCTTGCGGGCAGAAGCGAACTTACTTAATTAAGTTAAGACATTTTTAAACATTGCGTACAGAGATTTTTAAAGGTAAAAGTTTGTCGCCATTCCACGAGTGGGCGCAATTTTGAAGCGTGACATGTTGGGTATCAGTTTACTCGGCATAACATTATCTTTCGCAATATAAAAAGAAAATGGGCTAACTTTAATGTTGTCTTATTTTTTAGTTAAAAAAAGTGTATTTTTTCCAAAAAAAGTGCGCTTGTAATGCCCCGTACACACGATCGCACATTCCGACAACAAAATCCACGTTTTTTTTTCTGACGGATGTTGGCTCAAACTTGTCTTGCATACACACGGGTCACAAAAATCTTGTCGGAAATTCCGATCGCCAAGAACGCGGTGACGTACAAGATGTACGATGAGCCGAGAAAAATGAAGTTCAATAGCCAGTGCGGCTCTTCTGCTTGATTCCGAGATTTTGTTGTCAGAAAATTTGAGATCCAGATCTCAAATTTTGTGTGACGGAAATTCCGATGGAAAATGTCCAAAGGAGCCGACACATGGTCGGGATTTCCGACAACAAGCTCCCATCGAACATTTTCTGTTGGAAAATCCGACCATGTGTACGGGGCATAAGACCGCTGCGCAAATACGATATGCCAGAAAGTATTGCAACGACCGCCATTTTATTCTCTAGGCTGCTAGAAAAAATATATATATAATGTTTGGGGGTTCTAAGTAATTTTCTAGCAAAAAAAAAAATGATTTTAACTTGTAAATAACTACATATAATAATATAATATATAATATAATAAGACTGAAAAATAGGCCCGGTCCTTAAGTGGTTAAAAAAAAAAAAGGAAAAAAATCCCATGTATTATTATTATTATACAGGATTTATATAGCGCCAACAGTTTGCGCAGCGCTTTACAACATGAGGGCAGACATTACACTTACATTACAAATTGGAACAAGAAGAATCAGAGGGCCCGGCTCGTTAGAGCTTACAATCTAAAAACAAAGGGTCAATTGATACAAAAGGTAATAGCTGGGGGGGGGGGTGAACTGATGGAGGAAGCAAAACAGTGTTAATTAGAAGCAGGATAGGCTTCCTTGAGGAGAAGGGTTTTCAGGGATCGTCTAAAGATGGATAGATTAAGGGACAGTCGGACAGATTGGGGTAGGGAGTTTCAAAGGATGGGAGAAGCTCTGGAGAAATGTACATACTTATCACAGGCTCCTCCCATGTACAGAAGTATCACAGGCTCCTCCCATGTACATAAGTATCACAGGCTCCTCTCATGTCAGGCTCCTCCCATGTACATAAGTATCACAGGCTCCTCTCATGTACATAAGTATCACAGGCTCCTCCCATGTACATAAGTATCACAGGCTCCTCTCATGTCAGGCTCCTCCCATGTACATAAGTATCACAGGCTCCTCCCATGTACATAAGTATCACAGGCTCCTCCCATGTACATAAGTATCACAGGCTCCTCCCATGTACACATGTACATAAGTATCACAGGCTCCTCCCATGTACATAAGTATCACAGACTCCTCCCATGTACATAAGTATCACAGACTTCTCCCATGTACATAAGTACCACAGGCTCCTCCCATGTACATAAGTATCACAGGCTCCTTCCATGTACATAAGTATTCACAGGCTCCTCCCATGTACATAAGTATCACAGGCTCCTCCCATGTACATAAGTACCACAGGCTCCTCCCGTGTACATAAGTATCACAGGTTCCTCCCATGGACATAAGTATTCACAGGCTCCTCCCATGTACATAAGTATCACAGGCTCCTCCCATGTACATAAGTATCACAGGCTCCTCCCATGTACAGAAGTATCAAAGACTCCTCCCATGTACATAAGTATCACAGGCTCCTCCCATGTACATAAGTATCACAGGCTCCTCCCATGTACATAAGTATCACAGGCTCCTCCCATGTACATAAGTATCACAGGCTCCTCCCATGTACACATGTACATAAGTATCACAGGCTCCTCCCATGTACATAAGTATCACAGACTCCTCCCATGTACAGAAGTATCACAGGCTCCTCCCATGTACATAAGTATCACAGACTCCTCCCATGTACAGAAGTATCACAGGCTCCTCCCATGTACATAAGTATCACAGGCTCCTCCCATGGACATAAGTATTCACAGGCTCCTCCCATGTACATAAGTATCACAGGCTCCTCCCATGTACATAAGTATCACAGGCTCCTCCCATGTACATAAGTATCACAGGCTCCTCCCATGTACATAAGTATCACAGGCTCCTCCCATGTACATAAGTATCACAGCCTTTGCCATAACACTCAGAATTGAGCTCAGGTTCCTCCTGTTTCCACAGATCATCCTTGAGATGTTTCTACAACTTGATTGGAGTCCACCTATGGTAGATTCAGTTGATTGGACATGATTTGGAAAGGCACACACCTGTCTATAGAAGGTCCTACAGTTAACAGTGCATGTCAGAGCACAAACCAAGCCATGAAGTCCAAGGAATTGTCTGTGGAGCTCTGAGACAGGATTGTATGGAGGCACAGATCTGAGGAAGGGTACAGAAACACTTCTGCAGCATTGAAGGTCCCAATGAGCACAGTGTCCTCCATCATCGGTGGGAGGAGCCTGTGATACTTACGCACAGTAAAAAACAGGCAACCCACAAAACGCCATCATGTCCCATAAGCCACATATAAGCAGAGCCAATTTAAATCAACGACCTGCCCTATGCGTGTCACAGGAAAAACGAGACACAAAACGTGCGCTCCCCACAATGCTAGATGTGAACGGGGCCTGAAAGTCAAATTGGTGCGATAACACAAGAACAATGAGGCTCCGTCCACATCTGTGCGTTTCCCTGCATTTCAAAAATGCACCAAAAATCGCAGTAAAAAAAACGCACCAAGCTCCGCTCGAAAAAAAAAAAAAGCTTCTTTTGGGGCGATTGCTGCTTGTATGGCATTTAGGTGGGTGGGCTGCCCTATGTTTGATGAGTGAAAATGCTCCAAAACGGCCACACCCCCCCCCTCGCTAAAAAAAAAAAAAAAAAGGCATTTGGGAATGCGAGTTTCCGCTATGCAGAGATGTGAACAGGGCTTGACAGCTGATGTTTGGTGAGAAGGGTGATGATCATTGATTTAGGGCATTTCATTTAAAAAAACGTGCAGCTGGGAGTGGGTGGATGATGCAGGGCGTGTGCTAATGAGGTCAGCTGGTCAACTCCTTCCTGTGTCATGACCTACAATCTGTCAGGAAGTAAGACAGAAGCAATAGAAATGTTTGGAATCATGGATGGAGGACAGTAAGGTCCGTGTCTGTAGATTTTATGGAAAGCTTTGACATTTTTGCAAAAAAAGTACATGGATGCTCTATTGGTACTCCTGTCATCGGGAGCAGTGATCGCTGTCATGTCAGTGGAAGCCCACCCCCCCACAGTTAGAATCACTCCCTAGGACACACTTAACCCCTTGATCGTCCCCTCGTGTTAACTCCTTCCCTGCCAGTGTCATTTACACAGTAATCGGTGCATTTTTATAGCACTGATCGCTGTATAAATGACAATGGTCCCAAAATAGTGTCAAAAGTGTCCGATGTGTCCGCCATAATGTCGCAGTCACAATAAAAATCGCAGATCGCCGCCATTACTTTGTAAAAAAAATAATAATAAAAATGCTATAACTCTATCCCCTATTTATATCAATAAACGCTTATTGGGATTTTTTTTAACCAAAAATATGTAGAAGAATACATATCGGCCTAAACTGAGGAAATTTTTATATATATATATATATATATATATATATATATATATATATATATATATATATATATATATATATTTTTTTTTTTTTTTTTTTTTTTTTTTTTTTTGGGGGATATTTATTATAGCAAAAAGTAAAAAAATATTGCTTTTTTTTTTTTTTTTTAAATTGATGGTCTTTTTTTGTTTATGGAAAACAGCAGAGGTGATCAAATACCACCAAAAGAAAGCTCTATTTGTGGGGGAAAAAAAGGACGTCAATTTTGTTTGGGTGCAACGTGGCACGACCGCGCAATTGTCAGTTAAAGCGACGCAGCGCCGAATCGCAAAAAAAACGCTCTGGTCTTTGGGCAGCCTATTGGTCCGGGGCTGAAGTGGTTAAGGAGCAGGGCCCTCCGATTCCTCTTGTACCAAATTGTATTGTAACTGTAATGTCTGCCTTCATTTTGTAAAGTGCTGAGCAAACTGTTGGCGCTATATAAATCCCGTATTATAATAATAATAATAATAATAATACTACAAGACTTTTCTATGTGTTGACACATTCTGTGTATAAAATATGATTCCCCACTAGAGGGCAGCGTTGTACCATCTAATCTCATCGCCTTCTCTTCCTTCACCAGCTCCGCTCTACACCGTGCCGTGATTTGGTATTAAACACCACCCTGTCCCCTAACTGACGGCACCGCCATAAATCTGATAGCCGGTTATTGAAGAAAATCTGCATGCAGCAGCTCTAAGAGGACAATCTGTTTGACAATGGCGGAGCTTTTAGGGGACGTTTATTAGAGCTGCACGATTCCGGCTAAAATGAGAATCACGATTTTTTTTTTTTTTGCTTAGAAGATAGATCACGATTTTCTCAACTTTACTTTACTGTTTAGTTTTTTTTTGTTTTGTTTTTTACTCATTGAAGTGTATTTTTTCCCCAAAAATTGGGTTTTTAAAGACCGTTGGACAAATACACTGTGACATAAAATATTGCAGCAATTGACATTTTTTTTCCCCAGGGTCTCTGCTAAAATATATATAATTTTTGGGGGTTCCAAGTAATTTTCTAGCAAAAAATATTGATTTTAACAAAGAAACAAGTGTCAGAAAAAGATTTAGACTTTAAGTGGTTAAACTTCCTGCATTTACACCTCGTTTAAAAACTTGGCAGACTGTTCGGATTTTTTTTTTCACACAGAAGTTTATCCCTTTGATCTAAGAAGGAAGAGTTAGTTACAATGTTTAAAAACTTGGCAAACTGCCCAGATGTTTTCTTTTGACAGCTGAGTGAGCAGATAAGTCTCTCCACTTGTTATATGAAAGAATCGGCAAACTCTGCAATAGGGATTGTCAGGGGGGTTGAATAGAGATCACAATTTTTGTAACGTGATTTTTGATCTAAGAAGGAAGAGTTAGTTACAATGTTTAAAAACTTGGATTTTTTTTTTTTTACACACAGAAGTTTATCCCTTTGATCTAAGAAGGAAGAGTTAGTTACAATGTCTAAAAACTTGTCAGACTGCCTGGATTTTTTTTTTCCACACAGAAGTTTATCCCTTTGATCTAAGAAGGAAGAATTAGTTACAATGTCTAAAAACTTGGCAGACTGCCCAGATTTTTTTTTTTTCCACACAGAAGTTTATCCCTTTGATCTAAGAAGGAAGAATTAGTTACAATGTTTAAAAACTTGGCAGACTGCCCAGGTGTTTTCTTTTGACAGCTGAGTGAGCAGATAAGTCTCTCCACTTGTTATATGAAAGAATCGGCAAACTCTGCAATAGGGATTGTCAGGGGGGTTGAATAGAGATCACGATTTTTGTAACGTGATTTTTGATCTAAGAAGGAAGAGTTAGTTACAATGTTTAAAAACTTGGATTTTTTTTTTTTTACACACAGAAGTTTATCCCTTTGATCTAAGAAGGAAGAGTTAGTTACAATGTCTAAAAACTTGGCAGACTGCCTGGATTTTTTTTTTCCACACAGAAGTTTATCCCTTTGATCTAAGAAGGAAGAATTAGTTACAATGTCTAAAAACTTGGCAGACTGCCCAGATTTTTTTTTTCCACACAGAAGTTTATCCCTTTGATCTAAGAAGGAAGAGTTAGTTACAATGTCTAAAAACTTGGCAGACTGCCCAGGTGTTTTCTTTTGACAGCTGAGTGAGCAGATAAGTCTCTCCACTTGTTATATGAAAGAATCGGCAAACTCTGCAATAGAGATCATCAGGGGGGGTTGAATCGAGATCACGATTTTTGTAACGATTAATTGTGCAGCTCTAACATTTATCCAATCAACTTGAAAATCAGCCCATTTGTGGCGGTTTTTTGTTTTTTTTTATGGTTTTTATATTGATCTTTTTCGCCCGGATATTATGAGCTGTGAAGTGAAATAAAAATATTTAACTATCTGTCAGGCCCCCGTGCTATTTAGAAGTCGGGATATGCGAAATGATCTGGATGGGGTTCTAGCTTTGATTAGTATTTAACAGTTCTGGATGTGGGCACTCCGGGGATGGCGATACGGCGGAGCTTCATTGAATTAAATAATAACGCCATTGACGGTGATGCCCATATATCACACCTGTGTTGCTAAGGTTAAGCTATACCCCCTGCCAGCTACAGCCTGCCCTGTACAGGGGACATTTATTATAGATGGAGATGTGTTTGTGGGGCTGCATTGAAGCAAACCTTCAAATTGGAGACATGATGAAAACATTAGGGATGCACCGATACTGTTTTTTTTTTATCGGCGAGTACCAGTACCGATACATGGCGGTGCGATTTGCGTCAATACAAAAAAAAATTGGCGCAAATCGCACTGCAAAGAATCGCATGCAACTTGAACAGGAGTGCAGTGCGATGCCCGTCTGAAGAGAATGCGATTTCCCCCACTGCTCCTGTGTGTGTGTATAGAAAGGGAAAAGCGCCATCTACTGGGCGGTTTAAAAAAATGTTAGAACTCAGTATATCTCTGGTCACATGTAAAATAATCTACATAGGCGTCCCGGTCCCGCCGATGATAGCAAATCACGGCCGGTGGGGGGTGCTCACAGGGCTGGAGGAGAAATTCTAGGGCCGCGTGGGTATAGGGTAGAAGTGATGTCAGCTTGGGGGGGGCGGACCGCCTCTAAATCTCCTCCAGAGATTAATGTCCGGAAATGATGTTACCCGGCTCCTTCCGACGCGTTGCGTCACTATCACGTGACTTCTTCAAGGGAACCCTGAGGGTTACACAGATGCGTGATTAGACCCATTGGGGTCTCCGTTGGAGGTGAGAGGCTGGGGGGCCATAAGTGTGATTACACCACCTTGAATTTTCTTTGCCCTTGGACACTTTATGCATCTTTTTTGCACATTCTTTGCACATTTGAAGGGACTATATATTTATTATTATATATTTTTTATTATTATTATTTATTATTATATATATTATTATAATGATATTTATTATATATATATTTTTAACATTTTTCTATATTTATTTTTATACACTTTTATGCACTGGCTTTATCGTAGATTGATAATATTTCACATTAATTATTTTTTAACCGATTTTTGTTTTGAAAAAAAATGCACTGAATTTATAATGAAATGTGTATATTATTAGGAATGGTTTATTTTTATATCTATTGAACATTGTATATGCACACTAGGAATGTTACACTATATTGATTTATTGCATAGATTGCACCTTGTATATTAGAGTCAGTCCTATATTTATATTTGCCACATATCTATATTGGTATATGTGGCTCTGGCAGTGAAATGATTAAAGTATAACACAATTTTGGATGGAGTGGAGATGGATTAGAACCCATGTCAGGTTTCATTGCTGTCTGTGTCCCCATTATGGAGATTCAATTCTTCTATTTGTCCTGTTTACCGTTATCATTGAAAATGAATGTAAACGATTAAATTCCTGTGATTGTCAGCGCCATCTAGTTGCCAAAATGCCAATATTCTCATTCAGATAGTTCAGAAAATTATACAGCATTTTGGCCACTAGATGGTGCTAATGTCCACAGGAATGAACCACTTTTTAAGACCAGGCCTATTTCTCAGACAAGTTAAAATCATTTTCTTTTTTGCTAGAAAATTACTTAGAACCCCCAAACATATATATTTTTTTCTAACACCCTAGAGAATAAAATGGCGGTCGTTGCAATACTTTCTGTCACAATGGTCAAACATTCCCCATAGACACCCTCCTAAACCTTGTGGACGGCCTTCCCAGAAGAGTTGAAGCTGTTATAGCTGCAAAGGGTGGGCCAACTCAATATTGAACCCTACGGACTAAGACTGGGATGCCATGAAAGTTTATGTGCGTGTAAAGGCCGGCGTCCCAATACTTTTGGTAATATAGTGTACATCATGTCGCCTGCTGTAATTCCTCTTTCCCAAGCAATCACCTCCAACCACAATACTGTAATAGTTCTCCGCTATCAGCACATTGCAGGTTGCTTTGCGTTCCACCGATATGTCGTAACTTAAGGCCACGTGAATCCCTCACCCCTGTACGTGCCGTTCGCCCGGCGCGCAGAACAGCCGCTCCTCCCGCTGCAATGCGGACACGATATGAAATCTGATTATGTTATAAATTATTAAACAGGAAAGCCGAACAACATCAATTACAATCATTATTCCGCCTTAAGTATACTTCATTTCCAAACACCGATCGTAATTTCACAGAAATCGTTCCTCCGCGCTCGCTCTCTCTCTCTCTCCTTCTTCCAGATATCGGCTCCGTGACAATTGCTTAATATCGCCGCTGATTGCGGCTGCTCATTAATGCGCCGAGCTAAACGATGGAACTTTTAACTTCCAAATTTAATTCCTCCTCCGTTTTTGATGAAATTGAATCAAACCATTTTTTTTGTTCTGCTAAATTTACTCCATTAATGGCCCTTTATTTTATAATTAATTTGTTTATTGTGCTGAGAAATTTCCTGACTCGCCAAAAAAATGTTCCAAATGAGGCGTGCAATGGATGCTCTCGTAATATACCAATTCTCAGGGCCCTGGGAGACGGCTAATGAAGTGGGCTCTGACTCAGCCAAGCTGCTCCCAGGACGATGGCGTCCCTCATAATGATCGGATACGGAGCTAAGAGAGCGAGCGCCACATGGAGCCCCGCTATGTGATAGACCTACCGGGTTATATGACTATGATGGAGGAGATACGTCCTGCCATTAGAAGAGCGCTAATGGGGGTCGTGTAATGAGTCAATGAATGGCTTGCTCGAAGAAACTCATCCCGAGTCTGTCACTCAGAGGGGAAAAAAAGACCGAATTCAGAGAGTCGTGGTTAACGATTCTTACTCTGAATGGTCTAAGGTTATCAGTGGTGTACCCCAAGGTTCAGTGTTGGGACCCTTAATTTTTAATATCTTAATAAAATGATATCGGGTCTGGGATTAAAAGTACCATTTCAGTCTTTGCAGATGACACCAAGCTATGCGGTGGAATAAAGTCCTTACAGGATGTCTCCAATTTACAAGCCGACCTCAATGCTCTGTTTCATTGGGCGACTAGGTGGCAAATGAGGTTTAGTGTTGATAAATGTAAAGTTATGCATTTGGGGGCTAAGAATACGCATGCATCATTGTCACGAGGGCCACGTACCTGAGGTGAGACCGAAGTAGTGGGGAGGCCTCCCTTGCACCTCGGGTCCTTGAAGCCTCTGGAGATGGAGACAGAGACTTGGTGGACACCGAGTGGCACGGGTGCCAGGGGTGCGGAGCACCGTGCAAGCCTTAGTCTGAGATCCGAGCTGAGGTCAAGTCCAGTTTGGCAACGAAGTATAAAAGGGTTAATCGGAAGAAGAATGGTCGAGATCCAAATCGGGGTCGGGTTCCAATCTGGCAGCTGAGTACAAAAGGGGCAACAAAGTAGAAAGGTCAAGGTACAAATTCGAGGTCAATGGCAAGCAGCAATCAAGAGTAGTCAAATAGGTTTCCAGGTCACAACAAGTTCAGACAGATCACACACTAGCACAGGAACACGGGGGGACTGAAGATAATCCAGCAATTTGGCAGTGTCCGTGCTGGGCTTATATAGAGAAGTTTGAGGTCACTTCCTGTGCGCCGCCTGGGTATTTTCCCACCTTTTTTATCGGGTTGAGGTCACTTCCTGTGCACCTCTTGGGCATTTTCCCGCCTTTTTTATCGGGTTGAGGTCACTTCCTGTGCACCTCTTAGGCATTTTCCCGCCTTTTTTTATTGGTTTGAGGTCACTTCCTGTGCGCCTCCTGGGCATTTTCCCTCCTTTTTCCATCAGGTTGAGATCACTTCCTATGCGCCTCCTGGGCATTTTCCCGCCTTTTTCCATCCGGTTGAGGTCACTTCCTGTGCGCCTCCTGGGCATTTTCCTGTCTTTTTACATCGGGTCTTCTGCGCAGGTGCGGGTTGGAGCACTGAGGCGTCTTTGGCGCATGCTCAGTTGGCACGGATTTCATCTTGCGGCAACGCGCCATTGGCGCATGTGTAGTAAGCCCTGGACTCTTACAATCATACATACTAGGAGGAGTACAACTCGGGAGTCAATGGTGGAGAAGGATCTGGGGGTTCTGGTAGATCATAAGCTCAATAATAAAATGCAATGCCAAGCTGAGGTTTCCAAAGTGAGCAAAGTCCTTTCTTGTATTAGGAGAGGTATGGACTCCAGAGAGAGGGATCATTTTGCCCCCCCTGTACAAATCATTAGTAAGACGTCATCTGGAATATGCAGTTCAGTTTTGGGCTCCAGTTCTCAAAAAGGATATCGGGGAACTGGAGAAAGTGCAGAGAAGGGCAACCAAACTCATAAGAGGCATGGAGGAGCTCAGCTATGAGGAAAGATTAGAGGAACTGAATTTATTCTCTTGAGAAGAGGAGATTAAGGGGGGATATGATCACCATGTATAAATATATAAGGGGTCCATGTAGTGAACTTGGTGTTGAGTTATTCACTTTAAGGTCATCACAGAGGACAAAGGGGCACTCTTTATGTCTAGAGGAAAATAGATTTAATCTCCAAATACGGAAAGGTTTCTTCACAGTAATGCCCCGTACACACGGTCGGACATTGATCGGACATTCCAACAACAAAATCCATGGATTTTTTTCCAACGGATGTTGGCTCAAACTTGTCTTGCATACACACGGTCACACAAAGTTGTCGGAAAATCCGATCGTTCTGGACGCAGTGACGTAAAACACGTATGTCAGGACTATAAACGGGGCAGTAGCCAATAGCTTTCATCTCTTTATTTATTCTGAGCATGCGTGACACTTCGTGCGTCGGATTTGTGTACACACGATCGGAAATTCCGACAACGGATTTTGTTGTCGGAAAATTTTATAGCCTGCTCTCAAACGTTGTGTGTCGGAAAATCCGATGGAAAATGTGTGATGGAGCCCACACACGGTCGGAATTTCCGACAACAAGGTTCTATCACACATTTTCCATCAGAAAATCCGACCGTGTGTACAGGGCCGGATTAACATAGGGGCTGATGGAGCTGCAGCTCCAGGCCCCTCCCTCAATATAGGCCCATGGCAGTGGCTTATCGATATCTATGTGCCTTCTTGAAGGAAGAGGAGCCCTCTGTGCTCACATGGAGGAGACAAGTGTTAGTGCAGCCGAGTCCTGTCTCTGCCGATGCCTGACTCCTATCACAGGATCTGTTACACTCACACTCAGTGTCTGGGAGCTGTCTGGGGGAGGGGCGCTGATGTTCTCCTAACCAGCAGGAGCCCGGGAGGAAGGACATCTTACATGCTGTTATGATAAGGTCAGTACATTTGTTGGGGAGGTGTTGTGTAATTATTGTGCTAGGGGACAGACTGCTGCTCCCCCATGTAATGTGCTCTCTTGTGCCCACCATGTCATGTGCTGTGCATTGCATTGCCCTTCATGTGATGTGCAGTGCCCCCTATGTCGTGCTGTGCCTTGCAGTGCCCACCATGTAATGTGCAGTGCCCACCATGTCATGTGATGTGCCATGCAGTGCCTACCATGTCATGCACTGTGCCCGCCATGTAATGTGCAGTGCCCACCATGTCATGTGATGTGCCATCCAGTGCCCACCATGTCATGTGATGTGCCATCCAGTGCCCACCATGTCATGTGATGTGCCATCCAGTGCCCACCATGTCATGTGATGTGCCATCCAGTGCCCACCATGTCATGTGCTGTGCCTTGCAATGCCCGCTGTGTAATTTGCAGTGTCCACCATGTCATGTGCTGTGCCATGCAGTGATCCCACCATGTAATGCGCTGTGCCATGCAGTGCCCACCATGTCATGTGCAGTTCCCACCATGTCATGTCATGTGCTGTGCTGTGCCCACCCTGCCATGTGTTGTGCCCAGCATGTAGTGTGTTGTGCCCACTGTGTAATGTACTGTGCTGTTCAGCAGTGCCCACTATGTCATATGCAGTTCCTAACATGTAATGTGCAGTTGCATTGCCCACCATGAAATCTGCTATGCCATGCAGTGCCCACCATGTAATGTGTTGTGCCCACCATGTAATGTGCTGTGCCATGCAGTGCCCCCCATGTAATGTGCAGTGCCCACCATGTCATGTGCTGTGCATTGCATTGCCCTTCATGTGATGTGCAGTGTCCCCTATGTCGTGCTGTGCCTTGCAGTGCCCACCATGTAATGTGCAGTGCCCACCATGTCATGTGATGTGCCATGCAGTGCTCACCATGTCATGCACTGTGCCCGCCATGTAATGTGCAGTGCCCATGTCATGTGATGTGCCATCCAGTGCCCACCATGTCATGTGCAATGCCCACCATGTCATGGGCTGTGCCATTCAGTGCCCCCCATGTAATGTGCAGTGCCCACCATGTCATGTGCTGTGCCTTGCAATGCCCGCTATGTAATTTGCAGTGTCCACCATGTCATGTGCTGTGCCATGCAGTGATCCCACCATGTAATGTGCAGTGCCCACCATGTAATGCGCTGTGCCATGCTGTGCCCACCATGTCATGTGCAGTTCCAACCATGTCATGTGCTGTGCTGTGCCCACCCTGCCATGTGTTGTGCCCACCATGTAATGTGCTGTGCCATGCAGTGCCCACCATGTAATGCGCTGTACCCACCATGTAATGTACTGTGCCATGCAGTGCCCACCATGTCATGTGCAGTGCCCACCATGTAAATTGCTGTGCAGTGCCCACCATGTCATGTGCTGTGTTGTGCCCACCATGTCATGTGCTGTGTTGTGCCTACCATGTCATGTGCTGTGTTATGCCCACCATGTCATGTGCTGCACCATGCAGTGCCTACCATCTAATGTGCTGTACTCACCATGTAATGTGCTGTACATTGTCCACCATGGCATGTGCCGTGCAGTACGCACAATGGAATGGGCTGTGTGGGGCTCACCATGTCATGTGCTGTGTCCACCATTTAATGGGCTGTGCTCACAATGTAATGTGCTGTGTCATGCAGTGCCCACCAATGTGCCCAATGGAATGTGGTGTGCAGGGCTCATCATGTCATGTGTGGTATCCACCATTTAATGTGCTGTGCTCCCAATGTAATGTGCTGTGTCGTGCAGTGCCCACCATGTCATGTGGTGTCATGCAGTACCCACCTTGTCATGTGCTGTGCAGTGCCCACCATGCCATGTGCAGTGCCCACCATATAATGTGCTGTTCAGTGCCCACTTGTAATGTGCAGTGCCCACCATGTAATGTGCTCAGCTGTGCCCCTGATGTCATGTGCTGTGCCCATCATATAAGGTCCTGTGCCCACCGTGTGCATGTGCTGTGTTGTGCCCACCATGCAATGTGCTGTGTTGTGCAGTACCAACCATGTCATGTGCTGTGCCCACCATATAATGAACTGTGCCTACCTTGTAATGTGCTGTATTGGGCAGTGCCAACCGTGTAATGTGCAGTGCCCACCATATAATGTGCTGTTCAGTGCCCACTTGTAATGTGCAGTGCCCACCATGTAATGTGCTCAGCTGTGCCCACCATATAAGGTCCTGTGCCCACCATGTGCATGTGCTGTGTTGTGCCCACCATGCAATGTGCTGTGTTGTGCAGTACCAACCATGTCATGTGTGGTGCCCACCATATAATGAACTGTGCCTACCTTGTAATGTGCTGTATTATGCCGTGCCAACTGTGTAATGTGCTGTGCTTTGCTTACCATTAAATGTGCTGTATCCATGTAACCACCATGTAATGTGTTGTGCCAACCATGTAATGTACTGTGCTATTCCTCCCACCCCGTGTTATGTACTATGCTGTGCCCCCCACAGACTCACCCCCTCACTCCCACCCTCCTCTCTCTTTCACCCCCCTCACCCCCTCTCTCTCTCATCCCCTCTCTTTCACCCTGTTCTCTCTCTCACCCCCTTCACCCCCTACCACCCTCTCTCTCTTTCACCCTCTCTCTATTCCCCATTTTCTCACCCCCTCTCTCTCACTCATTCACCCACTTTCTCTCTCTTTCCCCCTCCCTCTCATCCCCTCTCTTTCAACCCCCCATCTCGCTATCACCCCCCCCCCCCCCCCCCCTCTCTCTCTCTTTAATTTAAATTTAACAAAAATTGTTTGCGTTTTCATTTTATTTATTTCCATAAAAAGGCCCACCAAAGCACCAGGCCCATGTTGCTCTTAATCTGGCCCTGCGTGTGTACGGGGCATTAGAGCTGTGAAAATGTGGAATAGACTCCCTCCAGAGGTGGTTTTGGCCAACTCAGTAGATTGCTTTAATAAATGCCTGGATTCTTTCCTAAATGTACAGAATATAACTGGGTACTAACATTTATAGGTAAGGTTAATCCAGGAAAAATCTGATTGCCTCTCGGGGGATCTGCTTTAGCAAATTGGATCATGTTTTGCTGGGTTTTTTTTTTGGTTGAACTAGATGAACTTGTGTCTTTTTTTTTTCAACTTGACTAACTAAGAAGTCATGTCAATAGGCTAGGAATGGAGCGCAGGCTGCGTAAACGAATTTGATGTCTTAACTCGTAGATATGGGTTGGCAACTGGAAGACCCAATCACCAGGTGATCTTTCTTTAGACCGACTAGTGTATAGGCATGCATGCTCATATCCGCATAGGGCATTGGCGCTCAACCTGTGGCCCTCCAGCTGTTGAGGAACTACAATTCCCATGAGGCGTTGCAAGCCACTGACAGCTACAAGCATGAGGCATGATAGGACTTGATGAGGGCCACGGGTTGAGCACCCATGGCATTGGCATAGGGTATGTTTATACAGAGTTCAGGTGCTTGGCTGATTAGTTCTTCATCTGAGACCTGTTAGCCAATGGGTCCTGAGCCAGTTAGACAAGTAGCTTCAGGTATGCAGTCCTTTTGAAGACCTTTTCTGGCACTTTTTGTTTACAAGTAAAAATCTGTATTTTTTGGTAGAAAATTACTTTAGAACCCCCAAATATATGCAATAAATATATAAATAAATAAATATAACTGTGTATATATGTGTGTGTATATATATATATATATATATATATATATATATATATGTGTGTGTATATATATGTGTACGGTTTTGTACACATATATATACACATATACACTGTGTATATATTTTATATATATATATGTATATATATATATATATATACATACACTGTGTGTGTGTATATATGTATATATATATATATATATATATATATATATATATATATATATATATATATATATATATATATATATATATATATATATTTATTAGTGGCGCAGCGGTCTTTCAAACGCATTTTTTTGGGGGAAAAAATACACTTTAAAGTGTTTGTTACCCTAGCATTTCTAATTCCTTATATGTGCCTTTATGTAGATCAACAATTCTTTTTTTCAGATCCTCAGAGAGTTATTTGCCATGAGGTGCCATGTTAAACTTCCAGTGACCAGTATGAGAGAGTGAGAGCGATAACACCAAATTTAACACACCTGCTCCCCATTCACACCTGAGACCTTGTAACACTAACGAGTCACATGACACCGGGGAGGGAAAATGGCTAATTGGGCCCAATTTGGACATTTTCACTTAGGGGTGTACTGACTTTTGTTGCCAGCGGTTTAGACATTAATGGCTGTGTGTTGAGTTATTTTGAGGGGACAGCAAATTTACACTGTTATACAAGCTGTACACTCACTACTTTACATTGTAGACAAGTGTCATTTCTTCAGTGTTGTCACATGAAAAGATGAGAAGAAAATACATAAATAAAATAAATAAATACATTTACAAAAATGTGAAGGGTGTACTCACTTTTGTGAGATATTGTATATAGTATGTAGACAATTTATAAAATGTCAGTTTCATATGTAATGGCAAAGGTATTGCTGAATTAATAGGCCCATAGCCAACATGTACATTATATCTGGTCCATGTGCATGTGGCGGAGTCCAAGCGGTTAAAGTCTCCGTACAAAATAGAAGCTGTTATAGAAGTGACATAATTATGGAGAGATTTATTCCGGGCTGATAAATAAAACTATTAAACCTCCCCAAACATCGCGCCGGCCAACAGGGAATACACGCTCTGTTCCTGTCCATCCACTTCCTGTAGAATTATTATTTCAATTAACTGTCACTAACATAGAATGCATCCTAATAAGCTCGGCTCCGCTAACGGCAATCAGAAAATTGGATGTCCGCTTATCTCATGTGCCTCAGCCTGAGGATACGGGAGTGAGGAGGAAATAAATTGTCTTTCATTACCTCCCACATGGTTGTGGAAGAAAACATACTGGTGACCGGTTTTGTCCAGAGCCCTAAATTCTGCTTTTTGAAAATTAAATTGTACGTTTTGTGACCAAGAACTAGGAAAACATACTCATTCCTTGGTGGTCCTCGTCTTCTGTCCTGGTTTTTGGAATTGGATGCCTTTGTCCTTATACGCCTGAGGGCCATCCATAGGAAATTGGTAAGGTGTAGAGCGCATGTGATGGATTTCCAGCCAAGGTCATAGTTTATAGTGCCAGTTCCATATCAGCAATTTGGGGGGGGTGGGGGTGGTAAAGGAGTAAATGTATTCTCATAGCCAGGAGCGTTGCTAGGTCTACAAAGGATCTGGGGCTAGAGCCCATAGCAGGGTAATAAAGAAAGTCATACGCTTGGGCCGGCATACACATGTATATACAGTAATATACATGTGTGTGTTTGTGTATATATATACACAGAGAGCGCCCTACTTAAATCAGGGTCCCCAGAGAGCCCCCTACTTACATCAGGGTTCCCAGAGAGCCTCCCCCTTAAATCAGGGTCACCAGAGAGCCCCCCACTTACATCAGGGTTCCCAGAGAGCCCCCTTACATCAGGGTTCCCAGAGAGCCCCCCTTACATCAAAGTCCCCAGAGAGCCTCCCCCTTACATCAGAGTCCCCAGAGAGCCTCCCCGTTGCATCAGAGTCCCCAGAGAGCCTCCCCCTTAAATCAGGGTCCCCAGAGAGCCTCCCCTTAAAATCAGGGTCCACAGAGACCCTCCCCCTTGCATCAGAGTCCCCAGAGAGTCTCCCCCTTGCATCAGGGTCCCCAGAGAGCCCCCCACTTACATCAGGGTTCCCAGAGAGCCTCCCCCTTAAATCAGGGTCCCCAGAGAGCCTCCCCCTTAAAATCAGGGTCCCCAGAGAGGCCCCCACTTGCATCAGGGTCCCCAGAGAGCCCCCCACTTACATAAGGGTCCCCAGAGAACCTCCCCTCCCCTTGGGTACCCCTGCAGAGACTCGGGGCTATGGGTCCCAGATTCAGGGCTATAGCCCCAAAAGCCACCCCCTAGCGACGCCACTGCTCATAGAAAATCCTCTTCTGTGTTTAAACTGATTACTCTGTCCCCCCCTTTCCTCCGCAACATAACCCTTGGATGCTGCATCAGCTATCTTGAGACTGAGTTCATTATTTGTCTGAACCACTTCATTCACAGGCTGCCAATAGATTTCTCTGCCATCAATCATTTTGTTTTCTGAACATTATATGAAAGAACATATCTCAGCATCCCTTTTAGATGTGCATGCTCAGGCAACTGATCAACAGATCGCGCAGCTAAAGTCTGCAGCAAACAATGGCTATCATAGAGGTTGTCAGGATCGGGATCTGAACCCATGACCTCTACTGCACCCTGCGGTGGCTCTTCTTGCTGAGCCACCTGAAGATGCTGAGCAGCACCCTGTCTGATCTCTTAGAACAATCTTGCCTCGTCTCTAGTTTCTGGTGAACCTTGAACTCTTTGTTCCTCCCAAGAACTTCCTCATTTAAACCATGTCTCTGCACTTCCTGTTTGCCAGATTGTTGTGCTCTCTCAAGCCAATATCTTGCTTCTTTGCATACCTGCAACTGTCCTTATCTTCACTACCACTCTGACCTTTGGATTGTTCCTCAACTACTCTTCCTCTTGATCCCAACCTGCAACCACTTGTTAATGACCTTTGACTTGTTTACTGACTACACTTATGCTTGATCCCTACCTGCCATATCTGCTACTGGACCCCGGCTTGCTCAATTCTTGGTGGGACAAACCTGAGGACCGCAACCTGGTACTAACATGCAGTAAAACCCATCCCCACCATCAGGAGCTTTGGTGCTTAGACCCCGCACCTTGGGTGAGCCCGCGTCATCATTGGTATCAGAAGGAGGAATAGTGTCACATCATAGGTGTCAGTGGGAGGAATAGTGCCCCATCATTGGTGTCAGTGGGAGGAATAGAGCCCCATCATTGGTATTAGTGGGAGGAATAGTGTCCCATCATTGGTATCAGTTGGAGAAAAATGTCCCATCATTGGTATCAGTGGAAGGAATAGTGTCCCATCATTGGTATTAGTGGGAGGAATAGTGCTCCATCATTGGTGTCAGTGAGAGGTATAGTGCCCCATCATTGGTATCAGTTGGAGAAATAGTGCCCCATCATTGGTGTCAGTGGGAGGAATAGTGCCCCATCATTCGTATCAGTGGGAGGGATAGTGCCCCATCATTAGTATTAGGGGGGGGGAGAAGTGTCCCATCATTGGTATCAGTGGGAGGAATAGTGTCCCATCATTTATATCAGTGGAAGGAATAGTGTCCCATCATTGGTATCAGTGGGAGGAATTGTGCCCCAAGGAGCATCTAAATGCCAGCAAAGGGCCACATCTGGTTTGCAGGCTGCAGTTTGGGGACCGTTGGTTTCAATAATGAGAATAATATGGAGTGCCTTTGTTAGTGTAGCACCCTCTACATAGGTAAGTTCTACGTTAGGATTTTTTTTTTGAAAGTAGGTAAATTTAGGCAGGACTGGCTGGCAGCCAGGCCTTTTTGTTTTGGTTTGTATGGGCTGGGAGTGGCTCAGAGTTAGCAGCTGGTGACTCACAGGCAGCGTCACTGAGACCTCCCTCTTTCTTCTAGAGGAGTCTAGAAGAATAGGAGGAGAATAGGAGGAGAGGAGCTGCTTGGGGTGTCTGAAGGACCCCTGACCAATCCCCAACCTGGATTGGCAGGGGGCAGGCCTCCTTAAATACCTAGAGTCAGCCAAGCTGGGAAGGAGTTGTCAGGTGGAAGAACTGACGATGGAGTACTAGGCTGTCGGGGCCTTTGAGGGAGCTCTCCAGTCTGGGGGGGGGGGGGTGACCTTGGGCTTGGGACTCGGGTGCAGGATGGAGCCCTTCAAGAAAGCATGAAGGATCTGAACAGGAGGACCAGGAGTAGCAATAGAGGACAGCAGAGGCAAGGAATGCCGGGCAAGTTTTCAGGAGGGGACCACCGGTTGCAGCCAGGAGGGCTGGTGAGTGACATGTGCAGTCAGGAGGACTGGGGAGGCATGCCTGAAAGGACTGACAGGAAACAGTCAGAGATGGGTGCAGAGCCAGTAGTGAGGACTACAATGTCATGGGCAGTGGAGTCAGGCCGCTGCAGCCAGGAGGGCTGGCAGGGCCTGAAGAGGGCTGACTGGGAGCAGTAGTCCACCTATAGGACAGCTAGCACAAAAAGATTTCCTATTTTTTTTTTGCTACACCATAGCGGACCGTGATCCCTGCCTGCAAAGGGCAAGTTACTTGGGCTTTGCTGAGTCTGTGTTGGGCCTAACCTCGTGTTATATTTTCCTGAAAAGCAAGGAGTTGTGCAGGAGGAAGAGAGAGAGAGAGCAATAGTCTGCAAGCAAGAGTTGTGCAGGAGATGGGAGAAGTGTTGTGTACATAGTTGTGCCGATTGATTGATATGCAATCCTCTAATTGATTGATACACAATCCACCTAATTGATTGAGATACAATCTGCTGGGCATCTCAAAATTCCCTTTGCCCGTCCAAGTTAAATTCCCTAATAAAAATAACAAAAACAAGCACATGGACTGTTTTCTGCCTGAGAGTGACTGAGGAGCGAACGCTGGGCTGGGCAGGGTGACAGATGGGCCGGTACACTCAGCAGCTCCTACGGGGGCACCGCTACATCAGAAATATCTGCGTAGATAAAAATTCAGCCAATGCTAAAGGAAAATGAGCCTGTGTTTGATATATATTTGGTTGCCAGCATAGTATATAGTTGGGGTGGGGATAGATTAGAAGAGGTTTATGGGTGTGCAGACACAGGCCGACTGCCCTAGGGAATCTATATCTTCTGGTGGAGTCAAAAGATGGGGAAAAAAAGCCTTCACGGGGACACAGGAAGCAGTTAAAACCCAATAGAAAATCTCATCTTTATTCACTCTATCCAAAACGTAAAAATAAAGGTTTTGGCTATTGTTGGGCTTTAAGCATTGTTTGGCTGGAAGAGACTAGCTTGGCTTCTGCAGAACCGGGACCCGAAACGGTTTCCCACGTGACTCACTTGGGGGTTCTTTTACACTTGCAGTTGGGGGAGCATGAGTATTCATTTTCATGAGTAAGAATAAGCTCTTCTAAAGTAGGCAACACTCGTTTTCCACTTCTTGGAGGTTCCCCTAAACAGCGTAACTCTTGCCCAAGCATGGGCTGTTAGGCACCCCAAGCCGATAGCTGACCCCTAACTTTTTAGAGAATGAACATCGAAGAGGACTCACCAGTGACAACAACCACTGATGTCTTGCCAACAAGGCTGGGTATTGCCAGGGCTCCCATACATTATATCAACCAACTAGTTGGTGGAACATTTTGGAATCCAAGCTCAAGAGCAACTTATTAAAAATTCATAAAAATGAAGCTTTTAGGTATGGGACATGGCTCATCATGTAATAAATTACAAAATTCTGTCTAATGCAAATTATTCTGGCTCATTAATGAGGCCACCGGGGACAAGAAATTCCCTCTCTGAACATGGATTTGATTAATTTCACACTTCTATCAAGTTGTAAAGCAAAAAAAAAAAAAGTATGTAGGCATGATTTCCTGTACATCAATGGTACTCAACCCCCTTTGTGGCCAAAGTATCCCCACGAGGGCCATTGATGAGCTCAGGAAACCCCAACAAATGAAAAAAAAAAACTAAATCTTTGAAAGTTTAAATTCCCTTTTTTGTACAACTGCTGACTCCATTGATACAATTATTAGAAAACTTACTGATGCATGTGTTCTGCAATGGTGTTGTAATTTGTTGGCCGAGGGTGACCAGCGTAGGGACCCTGCCCTAAGCAGTAGCGTCCCAGCTCAAAGTTGGTGTAGCTAGGCTGTAGTGAGCCTGTCAGGAAAGGAACGTTGGTGTACGCAGACCTAAGGAACCCCGCCCGTGGCTGGTTTGCGGGTGCGCGCACAAGCTCGCAGTGGGCCAAAAGGGCTATTTGGTGCCGTTTGGTCTACTACGTTCCCATGTTCCTGTTACCAGTTCCTGTTGTTCTGTTGCCAAGTTGATCTGCTTCTGACTCTGCCTGAACACCACCTGTACTGACCCCTGGCTTGTCCCTGGATTACGCTTCTGCCTGCTTCTTCTGCTCATCCGTCCTGCTGTTACTGACCTTGGCCTGACTCCTGACTATTATTATTATTATACACGATTTATATAGCACCAACAGTTTACACAGCGCTTTACAGTGTAGAGGGGGGACAGCTGTCAGGGCTGGGATCAGCCCTTGCTTCTCTGAGCTGGCCACTCAGCTGTCGGCTAATTGCCAGCTCCTATCTCTCCACAGTTACTCAGCTGTTGATGATATCCTGCTCGTCAGTCCTGCCTACTTAAGCCGTCCAATTCAGGGGAGCTCTGCCTTCGCCTTGGTCACATCACAAGAAACTATCTACTGCGTTCCTGTTTAAAGACTGGCTTTGCTGACATCCCTCCTGGCTCCAGATCCTGCTGGCTGTTCCACTTCTTTGATCCCTGACTTCTGGCTTGACTGACTATCTGTTCCGGTTACTGAACTTTGGCTATGTTTTGACTACGTTTGTTCTTATTATTCTTATTATTAAACAAGTGTGATTTAACTGTACTTCTGTCTCTGTCTGATTCATGGTTTCTGACAACAGCACAATTACAGTACAGTCCAATACAGAAGGGACAGGAGGGCCCTGCTCATAGAACTTACATTCTAAAGGGAGGGGGTGGTGGTACAAAAGGTAATGGATGCGGGGAATAATTTGATGGGGGTGGACTACTCTCCTGCCCGCTGCCTGAACCTGATTTGCTCGCTAGGTGTTGACCTGGACTGTCTGACTCTATGTTGCGCCCATCCTGCACCCACACCAGCCGATCTGTGCTCTTCACTGGCTCCTGTCCAGCGTGTCAGGTCCTGTCATCCCTGCGTTCTAGATATACACCAGCACCTGCCAGTGAGAGACTTACCAGGCACTCGTGCCACTCTGTGCTCTTCCCTGTCACCTTACCAGGGATTCCAGAGCCAGGGCTGTAAGAGAGACCTTCCTCAACACTTCAGGCTCCTCCACCAGGCGCATTACACAGCCTCAGGTTAGATCTCTCACTCTCTCTCGCTCTCTCTCTATCTCTCTCTCCCTCTCTCTCGCTCTCTCGCTCTCTCTATCTCTCTCTCCCTCTCTCTCTCTCTCGCTCTCTCTCTCTCTCTCGCTCTCTCTCTCGCTCTCTCTCTCTCTCCCCCTCTCTCTCCCCTTCCCTCCCCCATTTCTTCCTTTCCCATTGCCCCTTCACATTCAAAGTCCCATTCTACTCTCTTTCCTTAATTAGAATTTTGTTTCTACTAGGGATGGTGCCTCCGCGTGAGTTATAATTTATTACTTCACGTTTACCCCACCCTCATTTAAGGACAGATAAACCTCACCACGAGCCTAAAGTGATATCCATATTAAAAATATGTTAAAATCACAAATGAACATAAACAGATAAAAACCAGTCACATAGAAAACTGATGCCAACCCGGGGCACTAGAAACTCCGTCCAACGTGTTTTGTCCAATTGAACGTTATCAAGGGGTCCTTTAGTGTCAACGTCTGCCATCTTTAAGTAGCCTAGCCTCATTTGCCCCACCACAGGTGCATACTAATGCAGATTCATTACCAAGGACAAAAGTAGTCCTTTGGCCATTTTTGAGTAGACCAAAAGGAAAGTACTCAGAAAAATATATTCAGAATTGACAAAAAAACGGGGCATGTTGATAAATCAATGTCACAAAACCCACTGTAAGCATAAAACAATAATAATACTGAAAAAAATAATAAGTTAATGAAAAAGGGTATATGAAATAATCTGCAACTTACTCAGTGAGAGGGGGTCCAAAGCGAAGTAAAATAAAACAATGGACTACTATTCAACTTAATAACATCCAAAGGATGTTACAGAGGTATATCAAAAAAATAATCAAGCAATATACCCCAATCTAATATCTCACCTTATAGGCGATCTTTGACAAAAAAGGTAATAACATAATGATTGTAAATCAAGTGCCTGGCAAAAGTATTCATACCCCTTGAAATTTCCCACATTTTGTCATGTTACAATCAAAAACGTAAATGTATTTTATTGGAATTTTATCTGATAGACCAACACAAAGTGGCACATAATTGTTAAATGGAAGGAACATGATAAATGGTTTTCAAATTTTTTTTACAAAAAAATATGTGAAAAATATGGCGTGCATTTGTATTCAGCCCCCTTTACTCTGATACCCCTAACTAAAATCTAGTGGAACCAATTGCCTTCAGAAGTCACCTAATTAGTAAATAGAGTCCACCTGTGTGTAATTTAATCTCAGTATAAATACAGCTGTTTAACCTTAGTGAACAAACAACATGAATAAGAAAGGGGTTTTTGGGACTTTGAGTGAGGCACAAGACACGTGGTAGGAGAAAATGTAAAACAACATCATGAAGGCCAAGGAACACACCAGACAGGTCAGGGATAAAGTTGTGGAGAAGTATAAAGCAGGGTTAGGTTATAAAAAAATCTCCCAAGCTTTGAACATCTCACGGAGCTCTGTTCAATCCATCATCCGAAAATGGAAAGAGTATGGCACAACTGCAAACCTACCAAGACATGGCCGTCCACCTAAACTGACCGGCCGGGCAAGGAGAGCATTAATCAGAGAAGAGCCTAGAGGTCCATGGTAACTCTGGAGGAGCTGCAGAGATGCACAGCTCAGGTGGGAGAATCTGTCCACAGGACAACTATTAGTCGTGTTCTCCACAAATCTGACCTTTATGAAAGAGTGGCAAGAAGAAAGCCATTGGTGAAAGAAAGTCATAAGAAGTCCTGTTTGCAGTTTGTGAGAAGCCATGTGGGGGACACAGCAAACATGTGGAAGAAGGTGCTCTGGTCAGATGAGACCAAAATTTAACTTTTTCTCCTTAAAGCAAAAAGCTATGTGTGGTGGAAAACTAACACTGCACATCACCCTGAACACACCATCCCCACGTGAAACATGGTGGTGGCAGCATCATGTTGTGGGGATGCTTTTCTTCAGCAGGGACAGGGAAGCTGGTCAGAGTTGATGGGAAGATGGACGGAGCCAAATACAGGGCAATCTTAGAAGAAAACCTGTTAGAGTCTGCAAAAGACTTGAGACTGGGGCGGAGGTTCACCTTCCAGCAGGACAACGACCCGAAACATACAGCCAGAGCTACAATGGAATGGTTTAGATCAAAGCATATTCATGTGTTAGAATGGCCCAGTCAAAGTCCAGACCTAAATCCCATTGAGAATCTGGGGAAAGACTTGAAAATTGCTGTTCAGCTGTACAGAGCTTGAGATATTCTGCAAAGAATAATGGGCAAAAATGTCCCTCTCTAGATGTGCAAAGCTGGTAGAGACATCCCCAAAAAGACTTAGGCTATGTTTCCACTAGTGCGACTTTTCATGCGACTTGGGACCGAAAAGTCGCATGACAAGTCGTACCCCATGATTTCCAATGAGTACCGTTCATAACTGTGCGACTTCAAGTCGCAGTGACTTCAAAGTAGTCCCTGCACTACTTTGGTCCCACTTTGATGCGACTTGAAGTCCATAGACACAGGCATTGCTTCAAGTGGCGGTAAAAGGTCGCGGTAAAATCGCGCGACTTTGAAGTCGTATAAGTGTGAAAGGGGCCTTACAGCTGTAATTGCAGAGAAAGGCGGTTCTACAAAGTATTGACTCCGGGGGGCGCCATACAAATGTACCCCCCCCACACTTTTCACATATTTATTTGTAAAAAATGTTGAGAACCATTCATGCACAAAAAAATCATTCAGTAACTATTGTGATTAAATAAAGTCCTCCAAATAATACATAAAATATTTTTTTTTTAACCAAAGCTGATTTCCAATGAAACAAGTTCACATAAAACAAGTATAACATTTTTCGTTATATCACTTTGGGGGTTTATATTAATTTATAGCAGCTGGTTATTGGTAGAAGAATAATTCACAGTTTTGTCATAACATTTTTATTAACAATTTTATTATATTCATCGGTGTGGAATGGATTATACATAGAAAATGTTTACATGATGATTTGACATTTTAATCATCCTCACACATATAAATATGTAAATATCGGAACCTTGGTGCATTCCATACAAGCCATCAAAAGGAAGGATCCCTGAAATGTCTACTTGTAGCCAGTTTTGATACAAGCATAATTAGGTCTGAAAATAATTAATTTTGCCGCTACGCAATCTTTAATTAACTGGAGATGCCCAGCTACATATATGGTGAACTGGAAAATCAGACAACGTATGTGAATCTTGGACTGGTTATTAACTGGTTGGGAACACACTGCATGCTGGAATTTGGCTTTAAAGCCTAGCTCTGGGCTTACCGTTACACGCACATGAACTTTAATGGCATCCCAGTCTTAGTCCATCCAACGCTCTGCTGTCCCACCTGGAAACAAGTATCGTAGTGTAGAGGGGAGACAGATCTGTCCCACCTTGGAGCAGGTATATAATATATACAGTGCCTTGCAAAAGTATTCACCCCCCTTGGCATTTTTCATGTTTTGTTGCCTCACAACCTGGAATTAACATGGATTGTTTGAGGATTTGCATCATTTAATTTACAGAACACGCCCACAACTTTGAAGATGTTTTTTTTTTTTTATTATTATTGTGAAGCAAACAACAAATAGGACAAAATAACAGAAAAAGTCAATGTGCATAACTATTCACCCCCCTAAAGTCAATACTTTGTAGAGCCACCTTTTGCGGCTATCACAGCTCCAAGTCCCTTTGGATAGGTCTCTATGAGCTTGCCACATCTTACCACTGGGATTTTTGCCCATTCCTCCTTGCAAAACTGCTCCAGCTCCTTCAAGTTGGATGGTTTGCACTTGTGAACAGCAATCTTTAAGTCTGACCACAGATTTTCTATTGGATTGAGGTCTGGGCTTTGACTAGGTCATTCCAACACATTTACATGTTTCCCCTTAAACCACTCAAGTGTTGCTTTAGCAGTGTGTTTGGGGTCATTGTCCTGCTGGAAGGTGAACCTCCGTCCTAGCCTCAAATCACACACAGAGTGCTACAGGTTTTGCTCAAGAATATCCCTGTATTTAGCACCATCCATCTTTCCCTCAACCCTGACCAGTTTCCCAGTCCCGACTGCTGAAAAACATCCCCACAGATGATGCTGCCACCACCAAGTTTCACAGTGGGGGTGGTGTTCTTTGGGTGATGTGATGTGTTGGGTTTGCCCCAGACATAGCGTTTTCTTTGATGGCCAAAAAGTTTAACTTTAGTCTCATCAGACCAGAGCACCTCCCTTCATACATTTTGGGAGTCTCCCACATGTCTTTTCACAAACTCAAAACGTGTCATTTTGTTTTTTTCTGAAAGTAATGTCTTTCTTCTGGCCACTCTGCCATAAAGCCCAACTCTATGGAGCGTACGGCTTATTGTGGTCCTATGTACAGATACTCCAGTCTCTGCTGTGGAACTCTGCAGCTCCTCCAGGGTTACCTTAGGTCTCTGTGCTGCCTCTCTGATTAATGCCCTCCTTGCCCGGTCCGTGAGTTTTGGTGTGCGGCCGTCCCTTGGCAGGTTTGCTGTTGTGCCATGTTCTTTCCATTTGGTTATGATAGATTTGATGGTGCTCCTAGGGATCATCAAAGATTGGGATATTTTTTTATAACCCAACCCTGACTTGTACTTCTCAACAACATTGTCCCTTACTTGTTTGGGGAGTTCCTTGGTCTTCATGGCAGTGTTTGGTTAGTGGTGCCTCTTGCTTAGGTGTTGCCTCCTCTGGGGCCTTTCACAAAGGTGTGTCTATGTAATGACAGGTCATGTGACACTTAGATTGCACACAGGTGGACATCATTTCACTAATTATGTGACTTCTGAAGGTAATTGGTTGTACCAGAGCTTTTTATGGGCTTCATAACAAAAGTTGAATACATACGCACATGGCAATTATCAGAAAAATAGTTTTATGTATATATTTTTCTAATTTTACTTCACCAACTTAGACTATTGTTTTCTCATCCATTGCATATAATTCAGATTAAAAACAAACATTGAACTAAAGGCTGTAATGTAACAAAATAGGTAAAAAGCCAAGGGGGGTGAATACTTTTGCAAGGCACTGTAAATATAATCTGTTAAAATTATGTAGTCTTAATAATATATTATAATTATATTAATAAAACTGTCTCTGGCTGCAAAAAAACGGAAAATTTATATCAAATACTTACCGTAATTTTCCTTTCCTGATGGACTCCATGGCAGCCTACGTATGGGTTAATCCCGCCTCTCATACCTCATAGGACCCCACTCCCATAAATCTTTGCTTCTAGACAGAGACTGTGTTCCGTAACTTAGCCTACTCCAGCAACTGGGAGGGAACTCCTGCTGCCATGGAGTCCATCAGGAAAGGAAAATTACGGTAAGTATTTGATATAAATTTTCCGTTTTCCTGACAGACTCCATGGCAGCCTACGTATGGGAAATAACTAGCCATACACACCCGGGTGGGCAATTGCTGGTTAAAGAAAAAAAGGTTTAATTGGCATCATCAACAGATAATACGTGCAAACCAAAGTTAACCGTAGACAAAGAAGCCGGTTCTACACAATAGTGTGTCATAAAAGTGTTAATTGATGACCATGAGGCCGCTTTACAGATTACATCTGGAGACACATGTCGGGATGCTGCCCATGATGTAGAGACGCTCCTGGTAGAATGAGCGGTTACCGCCTCCGGAGGAGCCAAACCCTTAGACCTGTATGCCCATTGGATAGCTTGAACGATCCATGATGCGATGGTTCTGGAGGAAGCCCGTAAACCCTTGTTCTTGCCGTGAAAAAGCACAAACAGATAATCAGACTGGCGGAAAGAAGCTGTGGCTTCTAGGTATTGTTTCAGAACCTGCCCAACATCTAGAGGGTGAACATTAGAGTCCTCAGTGGATCTGAAAGTAGGGAGGACAATCTCCTGATTTTCATGGAAGATGGTTGTTACTTTAGGATTCGATCCTAACATGGGGATCAAGACTACCCGGTCTGGGAAGAAGGTAAGAAAAGGTTCTTTGTATCCTAGGGATCCAACTTCAGAAACTCTCTTGGCCGATGTTATGGCCACTAGAAAGACCACTTTGAGAGAAAGCTCTCTAATTGATGACTGATCCATATGCCGTATTTCCTTTTTTGAGAAGAAATCCAAGACGAGAGGGAGATCCCATTTAGAGAATCTTGGTCTTTTCTGAGGCCTAAGCCTTATTGCTCCCTTGAAGAACTGCCTAGTAAGGGGGTGTCTGGCCCATGATACGCCTGTGAAGGCTGAGATTGCCGAAACCTGGACCCGCAAGGAACTCACCGATAGGGACAGATCCAGGCCAGTTTGTAGAAAACCTAAAATGTCCTGAATCCTTGGATTACTACAGGATCCATTGGTGGAAATCACATAGTCCGCAAACTTCGCCCAAATCCTCTGATATACTCTGTTGGTGCCCGCTCTTCTGGCATTCAACAATGTAGCAATAGCTGTACTAGGACAACCTAGAGCTTCCAACCTTCTCCTCTCAACCACCAAGCCATCAGATGGAGCTGGGATGGGCAAGGGTGAAGAGACGCTCCCTGCAGCAGGAGATCTGGTCTGGACGGGAGAGGGACCGGTTCTCGGTAACTGAGCTGCATCAGGAGAGGAAACCATGGCCTGTTGGGCCAAAACGGAACCACTGCCAGTACCTCGACATTCTCCCACCTGAGCCTCGAGAGGAAACGAAGAATGACTGGAACTGGGGGAAAGGCATAGGCCCTGTGGAATTTCCACTGGTCCGTCAGGGCATCCACTCCGAAGGCCTGGGGACAGCGACACCTCGTGTAATATTTCCCCAGCTTGAAATTGCATGGGGATGCGAACAGATCCACTTCCGGCATCATCCCTAGAGACAGGAGCCAATCGAAAACTTCGGTGTGGAGGGACCACTCGTTGTTGTCCAGGGTGACTCTTGAAAGGAAGTCCGCTTGGACATTTTGAATTCCTGGAAGATAAACAGCGGATAGATTTGTTAAGTACATCTGGGCCCAGGACATGATCGGGCTTACTTCCCTCAGTAAGGCGAGACTGCGGGTGCCCCCCTGTCTCTTGATGTATGACACTGCGGTCGTGTTGTCCAGTCTCAGGAGAACTGAGGCTCCTGATATCAGATGGAGAAAAGCTTGAAGGGCACGGAAGGCAGCTCGGAGCTCCAGGACATTTGAGACTATCCCTTGGGATGGGAAGTCCCACCTGCCCTGGGCTATCTCCGTCAGACAGAGAGCGCCCCAACCTCTGTTGCTCGCATCCGTTGTCACTGTAATCCAGGAGACAGGAGCTATGGAGTGACAATTGAGGAGGTTTTTCCGTAGCAGCCACCAAGGGAGGCTCTCCCGCATGGAGGTGGTTACCCGCACCAGATGGTCTCGAGACCCTGGATCCCATTGCTGGAGAAAACCCTTCTGAAAGGGCCGCATTTTCCATTGCGCCCACTTCACCATGGGGGCTGTGGCTACCATAGTGCCGATTATTTTGAGACACTGAGAGGCTCTGAGGAGAGTTGCTGACAATGCTAGGCGAATTCTCTCTCGAATTACCGGAATCTTCTCCAAAGGAAGAGAGATGGTGCTCTCCACTGTGTTGAATAGGGCCCCGAGGAATACTAGAGTTTGTGTCGGAACTAGGTGACTTTTCTCCCTGTTCAATAGCCAACCGAACTCTGTCAGAGTAGATATGACTTGGTCCCGATGTGACAAAATCTGTTCCCTGTCCTGAGACAGTAGGAGTAGGTCGTCCAAGTAATGGTGTAACCGGATGCCTCTTACTCGGATTAGAGCAACTACCGCCAATAAGAGCTTCGAAAACACTCGAGGCGATGTTGTGAGCCCGAATGGGAGACAAGTGAATTGGAGATGCCTCTGGCCTACTGCGAATCGGAGATACCTCTGGAAATCTTTTGCGATCGGCACATGAAAGTAGGCGTCTTTCAGGTCTATGGAGACCAGCCAATCTCCTGGTTGAACTGTTTGTCGGATTGTCAGCAGGGTTTCCATCTTGAATTTTTCCTTCTTGATGAAGGAATTTAGATGTGTAAGGTCGATTACTGGCCTCCAAGAGCCACTCTTTTTGAGGACCATGAAAAGGGGGGAATAAATTCCAAGAAATTTTTCTTCTGATGGAACTTGAATGGCGGCCCCTTGGGCAATCAGGGATTCTGTATAAGATAGAAGAATTTGTCTTTTTTCTTCTGAGAGCGGAAGGACCGTAGGCACAAACCGGTGACTGGGTGGATTGGTGAAAACCCAAGTGTGACCTGAGGAGACCGTTTTGACGGTCCAGTAATCTTGAATCGAGGCTGCCCAGACGTGCTGATACCGGAGTAAACGAGCCCCTACTTGCACTACCTGGACAGGCATCGTATCAAAAGGACTTGGAAGTGTCCCGACCACTTGACGGGGCTGACTTTGAGGATTTTTGGCCTGAAGGCTGGCCTCTCCTCCAGTTTTTCCTAAACTCCCGACCAGGTCTGTAGCGACGAGCATCTCTAGCGCGTTCTGGTTCTTGTCTAGGTTGAGTCCTTCTTTGGTTAAGGATACGACGGTCCTGGGGTAAGAATCCTGACTTGCCCCCAGTAGCACGGGAGATAGCAGAATCCAATTTATTTCCGAAGAGAGAGGAGCCTTCGAAAGGAATCCTGCACCAGGCCTGTTTAGAGGCAGGGTCTGCAACCCATGGGCGTAACCAGAGGGCACGTTTTGCTGTAACTGATGAAAGCATGACACGTGCCACGAGGCGAATAATGTCGATGGATGCCTCTCCCAGGAAGACCGAAGCCAGTTTCAGCTCATGTATTGGAGAGCTCTTGAATAAGTCCTCAGACACACTTCCTAGAGCTGCACCCACATCATCCGTCCAGGACTCCATGGCTTTTGACAAAGCTGCGAGGGCCAGAGCCGGTTTACAAGCCATCCCTGCCGTGATATAGATACGTTTTAAGTCCGTATCAATCTTCCTCTCCAAACCATCCTTGAAAGAGACGGTATCCTCTAGAGGGAGCGTAACATGTCTCACCAGCCTCATGAGAGCTGCATCAACAAGGGGGGCTGATTCAAGATGTTTTACCTCATCATTCTTGAAAGGATACATCTTCGCAATCTTGGAAATTAAAGAGTTTTTCCTATCAACTTTACCCCATTCATCCAGGATAATTTCACCCAGTTCACCCAGGAAGGGGAAGTTCGGGCGATCCTTCTTAAGGTGTTTAAAGTATTTCCTCTGTTTAGAGGGTGCTTCTACTGGTTCCTCCCATCTCAATGCGTCTTTAACCGCCCTGACTAGTTGGGGAACCAGGGAAAAGTCAAAACCTGCACCAGGTTCAATTATCTCTGCTTCGCTGTCCGAGGAGCCGCTAAAAGAGAGACTATGATGAGATGGGCCTGGAACTTCGGACTCCATATCTTCAGCAACTGGAGTTATAACAGAAGGAGGAATTACTGCTCGGTCAAGATCTGCTTTATTAAGAGATTCCTGGACCACCTTCCTGACCAGAGCCTCCACTTGCTGGTCATCAGCACCTCTTTCCTTTGTGGCTCTTGAAAAGCACAACTCACAGAGAGATTTACCCTCTGGGACCTGAGTTTTACATCCCCAGCAAGCTTTCCTCTCAGGGCGGCTGGAATGGCGGGGGGAATGATGGCTAGATTTAGACCTTGACCCCTCTTTGCGGTGTCTGGAAGATGACCTAGTACGTCTAGAACCTGACGTAGACTGGTGATGATGAGACCTAGACTGGTCTTTTTCTTTATGTGCCGATAGCTGTGGTTCAGACCTAGAAGGGCTGAAGGGGAAGAAAATAATACCTTGTTCCTAAATAGTACTCCAAACAATACAGGCAGAATGAAAAATTTAAAAATACTTCATCCTACCTGCGGTGTAAGGGTTGGCCACTAGGGGGCGGTGAGACATCCATGGCGACAGAAACAAAGGACTGCAAACACAATCAATAAGAAACCAATAACTACCAATGTATACTTTCACTTTCTCTTTCCCCTATTTGGAGAAAGAGACCTAGACACAGGAAGGTACAACAAAGCTCCTTACCTCAGAAGCCAGAGAGATGGACACAGGGAAGCCGCTGCCTGAGCGAAAGAGCATCCCAAAGCATAGCTGTATGTGACAGCTATTTGAATCTGCCGCCTGTGATGACGTCATCGCGGCCACAGCGTCCCTACGCTGTGACCGACGCCGCTCCACGGCGCTCGCGCGCATGCGCAGTTGCCGTCATCGCGCGCAGACTGCGCAGGTGCGAACCAAGCCTCGATCTCAATCGAGACTTCGCAGCTGCGCAGTCGGAGCGGGGAAGCGGCGGACTGGAACGCAGATGCGTCCCAGCCGCCATGGCCATAGGAAAAGGCATTTCGGACAAAACAAACACACACAACAGGCTGCCAAAAAAAAATTCATAGACAGAAGTATACATTACCACGGCACCTGAGGGGATCCATCCTGGAATGGGAGCAAGAGGAGCGCTCACCGCACGACCGGGGTAATAATGAGGGAGGCCTCCCGCTAATAGCTGGGACGATTGGCCGAGATGCCGCTCCCCAGCCAATGGCCGGTATAATCAGCTCTTCAGGCATCAGAGTGAACCCCGTATGTCCGCCCTGCTAATAGCTGGGGACGCTGGACTCCAACAAGACACCGCCATCATCAAACACGTGCGAACCACCAGGACTGGATCCACAAAACTTCATAAGGTAAGAGATACACTTGGTCCTAGGAGGAGGACAAAAAAGGAACACAGTCTCTGTCTAGAAGCAAAGATTTATGGGAGTGGGGTCCTATGAGGTATGAGAGGCGGGATTAACCCATACGTAGGCTGCCATGGAGTCTGTCAGGAAAACGGAAAATTTATATCAAATACTTACCGTAATTTTCCTTTCCTGATGGACTCCATGGCAGCCTACGTATGGGTTAATCCCGCCTCTCATACCTCATAGGACCCCACTCCCATAAATCTTTGCTTCTAGACAGAGACTGTGTTCCGTAACTTAGCCTACTCCAGCAACTGGGAGGGAACTCCTGCTGCCATGGAGTCCATCAGGAAAGGAAAATTACGGTAAGTATTTGATATAAATTTTCCGTTTTCCTGACAGACTCCATGGCAGCCTACGTATGGGAAATAACTAGCCATACACACCCGGGTGGGCAATTGCTGGTTAAAGAAAAAAAGGTTTAATTGGCATCATCAACAGATAATACGTGCAAACCAAAGTTAACCGTAGACAAAGAAGCCGGTTCTACACAATAGTGTGTCATAAAAGTGTTAATTGATGACCATGAGGCCGCTTTACAGATTACATCTGGAGACACATGTCGGGATGCTGCCCATGATGTAGAGACGCTCCTGGTAGAATGAGCGGTTACCGCCTCCGGAGGAGCCAAACCCTTAGACCTGTATGCCCATTGGATAGCTTGAACGATCCATGATGCGATGGTTCTGGAGGAAGCCCGTAAACCCTTGTTCTTGCCGTGAAAAAGCACAAACAGATAATCAGACTGGCGGAAAGAAGCTGTGGCTTCTAGGTATTGTTTCAGAACCTGCCCAACATCTAGAGGGTGAACATTAGAGTCCTCAGTGGATCTGAAAGTAGGGAGGACAATCTCCTGATTTTCATGGAAGATGGTTGTTACTTTAGGATTCGATCCTAACATGGGGATCAAGACTACCCGGTCTGGGAAGAAGGTAAGAAAAGGTTCTTTGTATCCTAGGGATCCAACTTCAGAAACTCTCTTGGCCGATGTTATGGCCACTAGAAAGACCACTTTGAGAGAAAGCTCTCTAATTGATGACTGATCCATATGCCGTATTTCCTTTTTTGAGAAGAAATCCAAGACGAGAGGGAGATCCCATTTAGAGAATCTTGGTCTTTTCTGAGGCCTAAGCCTTATTGCTCCCTTGAAGAACTGCCTAGTAAGGGGGTGTCTGGCCCATGATACGCCTGTGAAGGCTGAGATTGCCGAAACCTGGACCCGCAAGGAACTCACCGATAGGGACAGATCCAGGCCAGTTTGTAGAAAACCTAAAATGTCCTGAATCCTTGGATTACTACAGGATCCATTGGTGGAAATCACATAGTCCGCAAACTTCGCCCAAATCCTCTGATATACTCTGTTGGTGCCCGCTCTTCTGGCATTCAACAATGTAGCAATAGCTGTACTAGGACAACCTAGAGCTTCCAACCTTCTCCTCTCAACCACCAAGCCATCAGATGGAGCTGGGATGGGCAAGGGTGAAGAGACGCTCCCTGCAGCAGGAGATCTGGTCTGGACGGGAGAGGGACCGGTTCTCGGTAACTGAGCTGCATCAGGAGAGGAAACCATGGCCTGTTGGGCCAAAACGGAACCACTGCCAGTACCTCGACATTCTCCCACCTGAGCCTCGAGAGGAAACGAAGAATGACTGGAACTGGGGGAAAGGCATAGGCCCTGTGGAATTTCCACTGGTCCGTCAGGGCATCCACTCCGAAGGCCTGGGGACAGCGACACCTCGTGTAATATTTCCCCAGCTTGAAATTGCATGGGGATGCGAACAGATCCACTTCCGGCATCATCCCTAGAGACAGGAGCCAATCGAAAACTTCGGTGTGGAGGGACCACTCGTTGTTGTCCAGGGTGACTCTTGAAAGGAAGTCCGCTTGGACATTTTGAATTCCTGGAAGATAAACAGCGGATAGATTTGTTAAGTACATCTGGGCCCAGGACATGATCGGGCTTACTTCCCTCAGTAAGGCGAGACTGCGGGTGCCCCCCTGTCTCTTGATGTATGACACTGCGGTCGTGTTGTCCAGTCTCAGGAGAACTGAGGCTCCTGATATCAGATGGAGAAAAGCTTGAAGGGCACGGAAGGCAGCTCGGAGCTCCAGGACATTTGAGACTATCCCTTGGGATGGGAAGTCCCACCTGCCCTGGGCTATCTCCGTCAGACAGAGAGCGCCCCAACCTCTGTTGCTCGCATCCGTTGTCACTGTAATCCAGGAGACAGGAGCTATGGAGTGACAATTGAGGAGGTTTTTCCGTAGCAGCCACCAAGGGAGGCTCTCCCGCATGGAGGTGGTTACCCGCACCAGATGGTCTCGAGACCCTGGATCCCATTGCTGGAGAAAACCCTTCTGAAAGGGCCGCATTTTCCATTGCGCCCACTTCACCATGGGGGCTGTGGCTACCATAGTGCCGATTATTTTGAGACACTGAGAGGCTCTGAGGAGAGTTGCTGACAATGCTAGGCGAATTCTCTCTCGAATTACCGGAATCTTCTCCAAAGGAAGAGAGATGGTGCTCTCCACTGTGTTGAATAGGGCCCCGAGGAATACTAGAGTTTGTGTCGGAACTAGGTGACTTTTCTCCCTGTTCAATAGCCAACCGAACTCTGTCAGAGTAGATATGACTTGGTCCCGATGTGACAAAATCTGTTCCCTGTCCTGAGACAGTAGGAGTAGGTCGTCCAAGTAATGGTGTAACCGGATGCCTCTTACTCGGATTAGAGCAACTACCGCCAATAAGAGCTTCGAAAACACTCGAGGCGATGTTGTGAGCCCGAATGGGAGACAAGTGAATTGGAGATGCCTCTGGCCTACTGCGAATCGGAGATACCTCTGGAAATCTTTTGCGATCGGCACATGAAAGTAGGCGTCTTTCAGGTCTATGGAGACCAGCCAATCTCCTGGTTGAACTGTTTGTCGGATTGTCAGCAGGGTTTCCATCTTGAATTTTTCCTTCTTGATGAAGGAATTTAGATGTGTAAGGTCGATTACTGGCCTCCAAGAGCCACTCTTTTTGAGGACCATGAAAAGGGGGGAATAAATTCCAAGAAATTTTTCTTCTGATGGAACTTGAATGGCGGCCCCTTGGGCAATCAGGGATTCTGTATAAGATAGAAGAATTTGTCTTTTTTCTTCTGAGAGCGGAAGGACCGTAGGCACAAACCGGTGACTGGGTGGATTGGTGAAAACCCAAGTGTGACCTGAGGAGACCGTTTTGACGGTCCAGTAATCTTGAATCGAGGCTGCCCAGACGTGCTGATACCGGAGTAAACGAGCCCCTACTTGCACTACCTGGACAGGCATCGTATCAAAAGGACTTGGAAGTGTCCCGACCACTTGACGGGGCTGACTTTGAGGATTTTTGGCCTGAAGGCTGGCCTCTCCTCCAGTTTTTCCTAAACTCCCGACCAGGTCTGTAGCGACGAGCATCTCTAGCGCGTTCTGGTTCTTGTCTAGGTTGAGTCCTTCTTTGGTTAAGGATACGACGGTCCTGGGGTAAGAATCCTGACTTGCCCCCAGTAGCACGGGAGATAGCAGAATCCAATTTATTTCCGAAGAGAGAGGAGCCTTCGAAAGGAATCCTGCACCAGGCCTGTTTAGAGGCAGGGTCTGCAACCCATGGGCGTAACCAGAGGGCACGTTTTGCTGTAACTGATGAAAGCATGACACGTGCCACGAGGCGAATAATGTCGATGGATGCCTCTCCCAGGAAGACCGAAGCCAGTTTCAGCTCATGTATTGGAGAGCTCTTGAATAAGTCCTCAGACACACTTCCTAGAGCTGCACCCACATCATCCGTCCAGGACTCCATGGCTTTTGACAAAGCTGCGAGGGCCAGAGCCGGTTTACAAGCCATCCCTGCCGTGATATAGATACGTTTTAAGTCCGTATCAATCTTCCTCTCCAAACCATCCTTGAAAGAGACGGTATCCTCTAGAGGGAGCGTAACATGTCTCACCAGCCTCATGAGAGCTGCATCAACAAGGGGGGCTGATTCAAGATGTTTTACCTCATCATTCTTGAAAGGATACATCTTCGCAATCTTGGAAATTAAAGAGTTTTTCCTATCAACTTTACCCCATTCATCCAGGATAATTTCACCCAGTTCACCCAGGAAGGGGAAGTTCGGGCGATCCTTCTTAAGGTGTTTAAAGTATTTCCTCTGTTTAGAGGGTGCTTCTACTGGTTCCTCCCATCTCAATGCGTCTTTAACCGCCCTGACTAGTTGGGGAACCAGGGAAAAGTCAAAACCTGCACCAGGTTCAATTATCTCTGCTTCGCTGTCCGAGGAGCCGCTAAAAGAGAGACTATGATGAGATGGGCCTGGAACTTCGGACTCCATATCTTCAGCAACTGGAGTTATAACAGAAGGAGGAATTACTGCTCGGTCAAGATCTGCTTTATTAAGAGATTCCTGGACCACCTTCCTGACCAGAGCCTCCACTTGCTGGTCATCAGCACCTCTTTCCTTTGTGGCTCTTGAAAAGCACAACTCACAGAGAGATTTACCCTCTGGGACCTGAGTTTTACATCCCCAGCAAGCTTTCCTCTCAGGGCGGCTGGAATGGCGGGGGGAATGATGGCTAGATTTAGACCTTGACCCCTCTTTGCGGTGTCTGGAAGATGACCTAGTACGTCTAGAACCTGACGTAGACTGGTGATGATGAGACCTAGACTGGTCTTTTTCTTTATGTGCCGATAGCTGTGGTTCAGACCTAGAAGGGCTGAAGGGGAAGAAAATAATACCTTGTTCCTAAATAGTACTCCAAACAATACAGGCAGAATGAAAAATTTAAAAATACTTCATCCTACCTGCGGTGTAAGGGTTGGCCACTAGGGGGCGGTGAGACATCCATGGCGACAGAAACAAAGGACTGCAAACACAATCAATAAGAAACCAATAACTACCAATGTATACTTTCACTTTCTCTTTCCCCTATTTGGAGAAAGAGACCTAGACACAGGAAGGTACAACAAAGCTCCTTACCTCAGAAGCCAGAGAGATGGACACAGGGAAGCCGCTGCCTGAGCGAAAGAGCATCCCAAAGCATAGCTGTATGTGACAGCTATTTGAATCTGCCGCCTGTGATGACGTCATCGCGGCCACAGCGTCCCTACGCTGTGACCGACGCCGCTCCACGGCGCTCGCGCGCATGCGCAGTTGCCGTCATCGCGCGCAGACTGCGCAGGTGCGAACCAAGCCTCGATCTCAATCGAGACTTCGCAGCTGCGCAGTCGGAGCGGGGAAGCGGCGGACTGGAACGCAGATGCGTCCCAGCCGCCATGGCCATAGGAAAAGGCATTTCGGACAAAACAAACACACACAACAGGCTGCCAAAAAAAAATTCATAGACAGAAGTATACATTACCACGGCACCTGAGGGGATCCATCCTGGAATGGGAGCAAGAGGAGCGCTCACCGCACGACCGGGGTAATAATGAGGGAGGCCTCCCGCTAATAGCTGGGACGATTGGCCGAGATGCCGCTCCCCAGCCAATGGCCGGTATAATCAGCTCTTCAGGCATCAGAGTGAACCCCGTATGTCCGCCCTGCTAATAGCTGGGGACGCTGGACTCCAACAAGACACCGCCATCATCAAACACGTGCGAACCACCAGGACTGGATCCACAAAACTTCATAAGGTAAGAGATACACTTGGTCCTAGGAGGAGGACAAAAAAGGAACACAGTCTCTGTCTAGAAGCAAAGATTTATGGGAGTGGGGTCCTATGAGGTATGAGAGGCGGGATTAACCCATACGTAGGCTGCCATGGAGTCTGTCAGGAAAACGGAAAATTTATATCAAATACTTACCGTAATTTTCCTTTCCTGATGGACTCCATGGCAGCCTACGTATGGGTTAATCCCGCCTCTCATACCTCATAGGACCCCACTCCCATAAATCTTTGCTTCTAGACAGAGACTGTGTTCCGTAACTTAGCCTACTCCAGCAACTGGGAGGGAACTCCTGCTGCCATGGAGTCCATCAGGAAAGGAAAATTACGGTAAGTATTTGATATAAATTTTCCGTTTTCCTGACAGACTCCATGGCAGCCTACGTATGGGAAATAACTAGCCATACACACCCGGGTGGGCAATTGCTGGTTAAAGAAAAAAAGGTTTAATTGGCATCATCAACAGATAATACGTGCAAACCAAAGTTAACCGTAGACAAAGAAGCCGGTTCTACACAATAGTGTGTCATAAAAGTGTTAATTGATGACCATGAGGCCGCTTTACAGATTACATCTGGAGACACATGTCGGGATGCTGCCCATGATGTAGAGACGCTCCTGGTAGAATGAGCGGTTACCGCCTCCGGAGGAGCCAAACCCTTAGACCTGTATGCCCATTGGATAGCTTGAACGATCCATGATGCGATGGTTCTGGAGGAAGCCCGTAAACCCTTGTTCTTGCCGTGAAAAAGCACAAACAGATAATCAGACTGGCGGAAAGAAGCTGTGGCTTCTAGGTATTGTTTCAGAACCTGCCCAACATCTAGAGGGTGAACATTAGAGTCCTCAGTGGATCTGAAAGTAGGGAGGACAATCTCCTGATTTTCATGGAAGATGGTTGTTACTTTAGGATTCGATCCTAACATGGGGATCAAGACTACCCGGTCTGGGAAGAAGGTAAGAAAAGGTTCTTTGTATCCTAGGGATCCAACTTCAGAAACTCTCTTGGCCGATGTTATGGCCACTAGAAAGACCACTTTGAGAGAAAGCTCTCTAATTGATGACTGATCCATATGCCGTATTTCCTTTTTTGAGAAGAAATCCAAGACGAGAGGGAGATCCCATTTAGAGAATCTTGGTCTTTTCTGAGGCCTAAGCCTTATTGCTCCCTTGAAGAACTGCCTAGTAAGGGGGTGTCTGGCCCATGATACGCCTGTGAAGGCTGAGATTGCCGAAACCTGGACCCGCAAGGAACTCACCGATAGGGACAGATCCAGGCCAGTTTGTAGAAAACCTAAAATGTCCTGAATCCTTGGATTACTACAGGATCCATTGGTGGAAATCACATAGTCCGCAAACTTCGCCCAAATCCTCTGATATACTCTGTTGGTGCCCGCTCTTCTGGCATTCAACAATGTAGCAATAGCTGTACTAGGACAACCTAGAGCTTCCAACCTTCTCCTCTCAACCACCAAGCCATCAGATGGAGCTGGGATGGGCAAGGGTGAAGAGACGCTCCCTGCAGCAGGAGATCTGGTCTGGACGGGAGAGGGACCGGTTCTCGGTAACTGAGCTGCATCAGGAGAGGAAACCATGGCCTGTTGGGCCAAAACGGAACCACTGCCAGTACCTCGACATTCTCCCACCTGAGCCTCGAGAGGAAACGAAGAATGACTGGAACTGGGGGAAAGGCATAGGCCCTGTGGAATTTCCACTGGTCCGTCAGGGCATCCACTCCGAAGGCCTGGGGACAGCGACACCTCGTGTAATATTTCCCCAGCTTGAAATTGCATGGGGATGCGAACAGATCCACTTCCGGCATCATCCCTAGAGACAGGAGCCAATCGAAAACTTCGGTGTGGAGGGACCACTCGTTGTTGTCCAGGGTGACTCTTGAAAGGAAGTCCGCTTGGACATTTTGAATTCCTGGAAGATAAACAGCGGATAGATTTGTTAAGTACATCTGGGCCCAGGACATGATCGGGCTTACTTCCCTCAGTAAGGCGAGACTGCGGGTGCCCCCCTGTCTCTTGATGTATGACACTGCGGTCGTGTTGTCCAGTCTCAGGAGAACTGAGGCTCCTGATATCAGATGGAGAAAAGCTTGAAGGGCACGGAAGGCAGCTCGGAGCTCCAGGACATTTGAGACTATCCCTTGGGATGGGAAGTCCCACCTGCCCTGGGCTATCTCCGTCAGACAGAGAGCGCCCCAACCTCTGTTGCTCGCATCCGTTGTCACTGTAATCCAGGAGACAGGAGCTATGGAGTGACAATTGAGGAGGTTTTTCCGTAGCAGCCACCAAGGGAGGCTCTCCCGCATGGAGGTGGTTACCCGCACCAGATGGTCTCGAGACCCTGGATCCCATTGCTGGAGAAAACCCTTCTGAAAGGGCCGCATTTTCCATTGCGCCCACTTCACCATGGGGGCTGTGGCTACCATAGTGCCGATTATTTTGAGACACTGAGAGGCTCTGAGGAGAGTTGCTGACAATGCTAGGCGAATTCTCTCTCGAATTACCGGAATCTTCTCCAAAGGAAGAGAGATGGTGCTCTCCACTGTGTTGAATAGGGCCCCGAGGAATACTAGAGTTTGTGTCGGAACTAGGTGACTTTTCTCCCTGTTCAATAGCCAACCGAACTCTGTCAGAGTAGATATGACTTGGTCCCGATGTGACAAAATCTGTTCCCTGTCCTGAGACAGTAGGAGTAGGTCGTCCAAGTAATGGTGTAACCGGATGCCTCTTACTCGGATTAGAGCAACTACCGCCAATAAGAGCTTCGAAAACACTCGAGGCGATGTTGTGAGCCCGAATGGGAGACAAGTGAATTGGAGATGCCTCTGGCCTACTGCGAATCGGAGATACCTCTGGAAATCTTTTGCGATCGGCACATGAAAGTAGGCGTCTTTCAGGTCTATGGAGACCAGCCAATCTCCTGGTTGAACTGTTTGTCGGATTGTCAGCAGGGTTTCCATCTTGAATTTTTCCTTCTTGATGAAGGAATTTAGATGTGTAAGGTCGATTACTGGCCTCCAAGAGCCACTCTTTTTGAGGACCATGAAAAGGGGGGAATAAATTCCAAGAAATTTTTCTTCTGATGGAACTTGAATGGCGGCCCCTTGGGCAATCAGGGATTCTGTATAAGATAGAAGAATTTGTCTTTTTTCTTCTGAGAGCGGAAGGACCGTAGGCACAAACCGGTGACTGGGTGGATTGGTGAAAACCCAAGTGTGACCTGAGGAGACCGTTTTGACGGTCCAGTAATCTTGAATCGAGGCTGCCCAGACGTGCTGATACCGGAGTAAACGAGCCCCTACTTGCACTACCTGGACAGGCATCGTATCAAAAGGACTTGGAAGTGTCCCGACCACTTGACGGGGCTGACTTTGAGGATTTTTGGCCTGAAGGCTGGCCTCTCCTCCAGTTTTTCCTAAACTCCCGACCAGGTCTGTAGCGACGAGCATCTCTAGCGCGTTCTGGTTCTTGTCTAGGTTGAGTCCTTCTTTGGTTAAGGATACGACGGTCCTGGGGTAAGAATCCTGACTTGCCCCCAGTAGCACGGGAGATAGCAGAATCCAATTTATTTCCGAAGAGAGAGGAGCCTTCGAAAGGAATCCTGCACCAGGCCTGTTTAGAGGCAGGGTCTGCAACCCATGGGCGTAACCAGAGGGCACGTTTTGCTGTAACTGATGAAAGCATGACACGTGCCACGAGGCGAATAATGTCGATGGATGCCTCTCCCAGGAAGACCGAAGCCAGTTTCAGCTCATGTATTGGAGAGCTCTTGAATAAGTCCTCAGACACACTTCCTAGAGCTGCACCCACATCATCCGTCCAGGACTCCATGGCTTTTGACAAAGCTGCGAGGGCCAGAGCCGGTTTACAAGCCATCCCTGCCGTGATATAGATACGTTTTAAGTCCGTATCAATCTTCCTCTCCAAACCATCCTTGAAAGAGACGGTATCCTCTAGAGGGAGCGTAACATGTCTCACCAGCCTCATGAGAGCTGCATCAACAAGGGGGGCTGATTCAAGATGTTTTACCTCATCATTCTTGAAAGGATACATCTTCGCAATCTTGGAAATTAAAGAGTTTTTCCTATCAACTTTACCCCATTCATCCAGGATAATTTCACCCAGTTCACCCAGGAAGGGGAAGTTCGGGCGATCCTTCTTAAGGTGTTTAAAGTATTTCCTCTGTTTAGAGGGTGCTTCTACTGGTTCCTCCCATCTCAATGCGTCTTTAACCGCCCTGACTAGTTGGGGAACCAGGGAAAAGTCAAAACCTGCACCAGGTTCAATTATCTCTGCTTCGCTGTCCGAGGAGCCGCTAAAAGAGAGACTATGATGAGATGGGCCTGGAACTTCGGACTCCATATCTTCAGCAACTGGAGTTATAACAGAAGGAGGAATTACTGCTCGGTCAAGATCTGCTTTATTAAGAGATTCCTGGACCACCTTCCTGACCAGAGCCTCCACTTGCTGGTCATCAGCACCTCTTTCCTTTGTGGCTCTTGAAAAGCACAACTCACAGAGAGATTTACCCTCTGGGACCTGAGTTTTACATCCCCAGCAAGCTTTCCTCTCAGGGCGGCTGGAATGGCGGGGGGAATGATGGCTAGATTTAGACCTTGACCCCTCTTTGCGGTGTCTGGAAGATGACCTAGTACGTCTAGAACCTGACGTAGACTGGTGATGATGAGACCTAGACTGGTCTTTTTCTTTATGTGCCGATAGCTGTGGTTCAGACCTAGAAGGGCTGAAGGGGAAGAAAATAATACCTTGTTCCTAAATAGTACTCCAAACAATACAGGCAGAATGAAAAATTTAAAAATACTTCATCCTACCTGCGGTGTAAGGGTTGGCCACTAGGGGGCGGTGAGACATCCATGGCGACAGAAACAAAGGACTGCAAACACAATCAATAAGAAACCAATAACTACCAATGTATACTTTCACTTTCTCTTTCCCCTATTTGGAGAAAGAGACCTAGACACAGGAAGGTACAACAAAGCTCCTTACCTCAGAAGCCAGAGAGATGGACACAGGGAAGCCGCTGCCTGAGCGAAAGAGCATCCCAAAGCATAGCTGTATGTGACAGCTATTTGAATCTGCCGCCTGTGATGACGTCATCGCGGCCACAGCGTCCCTACGCTGTGACCGACGCCGCTCCACGGCGCTCGCGCGCATGCGCAGTTGCCGTCATCGCGCGCAGACTGCGCAGGTGCGAACCAAGCCTCGATCTCAATCGAGACTTCGCAGCTGCGCAGTCGGAGCGGGGAAGCGGCGGACTGGAACGCAGATGCGTCCCAGCCGCCATGGCCATAGGAAAAGGCATTTCGGACAAAACAAACACACACAACAGGCTGCCAAAAAAAAATTCATAGACAGAAGTATACATTACCACGGCACCTGAGGGGATCCATCCTGGAATGGGAGCAAGAGGAGCGCTCACCGCACGACCGGGGTAATAATGAGGGAGGCCTCCCGCTAATAGCTGGGACGATTGGCCGAGATGCCGCTCCCCAGCCAATGGCCGGTATAATCAGCTCTTCAGGCATCAGAGTGAACCCCGTATGTCCGCCCTGCTAATAGCTGGGGACGCTGGACTCCAACAAGACACCGCCATCATCAAACACGTGCGAACCACCAGGACTGGATCCACAAAACTTCATAAGGTAAGAGATACACTTGGTCCTAGGAGGAGGACAAAAAAGGAACACAGTCTCTGTCTAGAAGCAAAGATTTATGGGAGTGGGGTCCTATGAGGTATGAGAGGCGGGATTAACCCATACGTAGGCTGCCATGGAGTCTGTCAGGAAAGCCAGATTTTGTTTATAAAACAGCATCATTTTATTTTTATTAATAATAATAATGTTGATATTCATTATAATATACTGTGTATATTATAGTTACATAGTTACATCAGTAGGTGAGGTTGAAAAAAGACACAAGTCCATCAAGTCCAACCTATGTGTGTGATTATGTATGTATGTATGTATGTATTGCGTATTTATAATATATAAAATATAATATATAATAAAATCTATTAAAATGATATAATCTAAATAATATATTATAAATATAATATATAATCTAATATACAGTATATTATAAATTATATTTATATATTTCACAAAGAATATTTTTTGGACTTACAACAACAAAAATTATTTACTTTCTATCTTTATTGGGATTTTTTTTTTTTTTTTTAACAGAAAAATGTTTTTTTTTTTATTGAACAAATCAGTATTACAATACAGTCAGCTTTCGACAATCAGATCTTGCTTAGTTACAGTATCAGTTTAAAATCAGTATCCATATTTAGCATCTTACAACTCCATACAAAATATAATCTCTACCAATTTCTTCACCAGTGACAATTTTATTGGGATTTTTTAGAATCAATATTATACAAATCTTATAGCGCAGACCGGCTTCTTAGCTGTAGTCCTATAGGATGTAACATAAGGTTGTCTGACCGGCATTATTACAAGCTATGCGTCTACCACGGCAGGCAAAGCCCCCGAGATCTTTCCTCTGACACCCCCTGATTCCTGTCTAAGGTGCAAAAAGAAAAGTTTTGATCGGAATCACAATAGGAAAAAGTATTGGTGTTGCTCCTCATACAATAGTATTATTTCCAGATGATCTCATCGTATCTTTCTGTGGATGAAGACGGCGTTCTGAAGTCCATACCGGCCGCCCGTCAACCCGTTCTTCATACAGAACTTGGCGGGAACGTTGTTTCATCCTTTGCTACTTTTCTGCTGGAGAAGATGTAGCGGAGCATTTAATATGAACACTCATTATCACCGCCGAAAAATCCCGGGCTCGATGTGCCGCGTGCGGAATTGAATATTAAACGTTGGCGCCGCGGGGCGCGCATCTAATTGGAATAACTAGTATTGCAGGATATTTAAGGCTCCCCCCCCCCCCCCCCCAAAATCGGAATTATTGACAGCGAACTTTACTCGACAAGACTGTTCTTTGTATTGTCACATTGCCCCGGGGGCCGTCCACCCGCCACCCGCCCCCTCTCCTTCTTCCTCTCTTCACTGGATCATTCTTCTTTTAAATCCCAAGGAACGGTTCTTCTTCACCATCGGAGATATTTTATTCCAAAAAAAAAAAAAAAAAAAGCCTAACTCGGCTACAAGCACCAAAATGGGCTTTTTAAATAAACGAGGAGCTGCTGGAATACAAACTTTAATTGCGTTGTGGACATTTGAGTTTTGTTGACTTGTTTCAGAAATTTTATTTCTCTGTGAATTTTATGTTGCTTGCCGACCAGGCTCTTTCTGGCACTTTTTGTTTACGAGTTTAAATCAGTATTTTTTACCAAAGGAATACTTAGAACCCCCAAACATTATACATTGTTTTTTTTTTTTTTAGCAGAGAAAAAAAAATGGCGATTGTTTTTTTTTTTTTTATGCACACGGTATTTGCGCAGCTGTTATTCAAATGCAATTTTTTTGTGGAAAAAATACATTTTAATGAATTAAAGTGGAGGTCCACCCTGAAAAAAAAAATGCAGAAAAAAATACCTAAAAAAAATGGAGGAAAAAAAAAACAAACATTTTTTTACTTACGTGAAATGGCTGTTGCTAGGCAGTCTTTCTAATCTTCCTCTTCCTACACCGCGGTGATCTTCAGTCTTCTGCTCTCCGTGTTGTTTTCTGGGGAATGGGGCGCGGTGTGTTATGGGAACTGTGTGTGTCCCACAACACATCGCGTCCCATTCACAAAGCACAGTAGGAAACTGGCAGTGAAGCCGCAAGGCTCCACTGCCTGTTTCCCTTACTTAGGATGGCGGTGCCGGAACCTGAGAGCCAAAGGACGGGTTGGCCTCGGTCGGCCGACATCGTGGGCACCCAGAACAGGTAAGTCTACTTATTTAAAGTCAGCAGCTACAGTGTTTGTAGCTGCTGACTTTAAAAAAATATTTCGCAGGCCGGAATCCCGCTTTAAAAAAATTTTTTTTTAAAAATCACAATATATACAATTTTTTTTCTTCTTGTAAAATGTGACATGCCCCGTACACACGATCAGACTTTCCAACAACAAAATCGTGGATTTTTGTTTGAAGGGTGTTGGCTCCAAAATGTCTTGCATACACACGGTCACACAAATGTTGGCCAACAATTACGAACGTAGTGACGTACAAGACGTACGTGATCTCTCCATTACGGACGCTAGTTATATCTCCGGCTCGTACTTGATTCCGAGCATGCGTGGACTTTTGTTCGATTGACTTGTGTACACACACGATCAGAAAGTCCGACAACAAACATTTGTTGGCGGAAAATTTGAGAACCTGCTAGCCAACATTTGTTGGCGGAAAGTCCGACAACAGATGTTCGATGGAGCGTACACACGGTCGGACTTTCCGGCAACAAGCTCACATCCAACATTTGTTCTCGGGAAAGTCCGATCGTGTGTACGTGGCAAAAGATGATGTTACGCCGAGTAAATAGATACCTGAGGTGTCACGCTGTAAAATTGCGCACGCTCGTGGAATGGCGACAAACTACGGTACTTAAAAAATCTCCATAGGCGATGTTTTAAACGCCTTTACAGGAAACCTGCTTAGAGTTACAGAAGATGTCTAGTGCTAGAATTATTGCTCTCACTCTACCGTTTGCGGCGAAACACCATTTACAAATTTTTTTTCCTCATTTATTTGACTTTTTATTTTTTATTTTTACCCTGTCCCTTTAATTTTTTTTTTTTTTTTTTTATCACTTTTATTTCTTTTACAAGGAATATAAACATCCCTTGTAATAGAAATAAGGGATGACAGGCCCTCTTTATGGAGAGATCTGGGGTCAAAAAGAAAAGACCCCAAATCTCTCATTTACCTTTAAGAGCAAAAAAACTAATTTTTGTGTTAAAAAAAAAAAAAAAAAAGGATTTACTTACAGCCTGGACCGGATGTGATTCCATTACCGACCGTCACCCATTCTTCATACAGAACTTGGCGGGAACTTTGTTTCATCCTTTGTACTTTTCTGCTGGAGACGATGGAGCGGAGCATTTAATATGAACACTCGTTATCGCAAGAGCACGGAGGGATGGGGGCGCTTTAATTTTTTTTCTTGTTTATTTGACTTTTTATTTTTTCCCTGTCCCTTTTTTTTTTTTTAATCAATGTTATTTATTTTTTTTAGAAGAAATGTAAACATCCCTTGTAATAGAAATAAGGATGACAGGTCCTGTTTATGGAGAGATCTGGGGTCAAAAAGACCCCAAATCTCTCCTTTACCCCTAAGAGCAAAAAAAATACTTTTTGCTTTTTAAAAAAAAAAAAGTATTTATTTACAGCCTGCATGTGATGCCAGTACCGAGGCGTCACCCATTCTTCATACAGAACTTGGCGAGAACATTGTTTCATTCCTTGTACTTTTCTGCTTGAGAAGATGGAGCGGAGCATTTAATATAAACACTCGTTATTGCAAGAGCATGGAAGGATGAGGGCGCGTTAATTTTTTTTTTTCCTTATTTATTTGACTTTTTATTTTTTAATTTTACTGTCCTTTTTTTTTTTTTATCAAAAAGATGTTTATTGAACAAGTTTAGATGTCCAATGTACAAGCAATGCATTAGCAAATGGTTCCATTTTACAGTGTGCCTTTAATTAATTAATTTATTTTTAAATCACTTTTTTTTCTTTTACAAGAAATGTAAACATCTCTTGTAATAGGAATAGATGACAGGTCCTCTTTGTGGAGAGATCTGGGGTCAAAAAGACCCCAAAAATCTCTCCGTTACCTTTAAAGAGCAAAAGATCCAAAAAAAGAATTTTTGCTTTAAAAAAAAAAAAAAAAAAATTATTTACTTCCAGCCTGGACCGGACATGACGTCATGACATTGCTCCGGTCCTCCAAGGCTATAGAGGTGATCAAAGAGGAGGAGCAGCTTTCCACACCGCCAGGGCTAACGGTGGAAAATGGTAAGCCCAAGAAGCCCTGGCAAGCGGCGAGAACGGGGCGTCCCTTCCTGCTGCTTCGGAAAGTACTCCAGTGGCTCATGAGAAATGAGATGACAGAGCCAGCCACCGGTTGCAAAAAAAAAAAAAAAAATCGATACCGGGGGTTACGGCTAATCGTTTTAGCCATAATCCCGGTAAAACATTTGCAAATCGCAATGTATATACACGTATTGCGGTCGGCAAGTGGTAAGAGAACCAGAGAGAATTGAGCCTTTGCATGAATTTCTCTAGGACAGGTGGTAGGAACATTGTGCCAGCCATCAGGCTAATGCGTATGCGCATAAGTATGCACATATTTGCGGGCATAGAAGCCTAATTGCATGTGCAAGTACAAGCATGTGCACATACGGACATGCATGCTAGATGTGGGCACTGCCGAAAAATTGTCATTCGTTATGATTGAAATTCGTAAATTCAAAAATTCGAAAAATCAAAAATCCAAAAATTAGGAAATTCGAAAATTCTGAAATTTGAAAATCTGAACATAAGAAAGAAAATCTGAAATTTCGAAATAATAACTAACTAACTTAACTAACTAACTAACTAACTAACAATGACTAACTATTACATTATAGGTATTGGAATTTCCTTTCAAATTTGGCTGTTAGTGAACGTAACGAATACGAACTTAAGAATTATCCGAAATAAAGAATGCCGCATCTAAACAAATGGAACGGAATGAATTAATAATAATAATAAAAGAAAGTTTTTATTATTATTATTATTATTTATTATTAATTCGTTCCATTTGCTTAGATACGGCATATACTATTTCTGATGATTTGTAACTTCGGATAAATCCGTATTCGTTACGTTCTCTAACAGCCAAATTTGAAAGGAAATTCCAATACCTATAATGTAATAGTTAGTTATTATTAGTTAGTTATTATTTCAGATTTTCAAATTTTTTCGTTCTTATTTTCGGATTTTCAGATTTATGGATTTCCGATTTTCCAAAATGTCAGATTTTCGAATTTTGAATTTCCGAATTTTCTAATTTCTAAATATTCAAATTTACAAATTTACGAAGTCAGATTGCTAACCGTCCATGTACCTTTTTTTTATAGAATTGTCCCCCCCGCCGAGCCAGACCAGCGGGATGTCGCTCACTCTCTGCTCCCTTGTTCAGCACTGAGATTCCATAGCGAGCCGGTGAGGGAACAATTCCACGCGGGGACGTGATTTCCTTGCCCGGAGAATTCTGCCGATGGCAACGTGTCGCCTCTGGCAGAATTGCTCATCTGACGTGGCTCTAAGTGTTCTGGAACAATCACCAAGTGACGGGAGATGACATATACCGCGATATACAAAAAACAAAAAATGTTAGCACTATAAACAAGATTCTGAGCATCATAAGGATAGTTTTCTATATTAAATACAGTATATGATGTCAATAGTGGCAGTGAGCTCTGTCCTTGGAACCCTTTCTATTCTTTATCTACATCTCCCTCCAGGGCAACTGATGGCCTCCCATGGCTTCCAATACCAACACCAAGGCCCAGACTGGGACCAAAAAAAGGGCCGGGATTTTAGACTAAGCAGCCCATGACATATTTACCAGCCCCTTCCCCACTCTCCATCCTGACGGAGGTGAGGGGGGCCGGGAAAAAGCACAGCGGGGCTGGAGAGCATGGGGGGCAGAGAGCAATAGGGGGGCAGAGCCCGGGGGGGGGCAGAAAGTATAGAGGGGCGAAGAGCAAGGGGGGAGTGGAGAGCACGGGGGGTGGCCAGAGAGCATGGGGGGGACGCAGAGCATGGGGGGAGCCGGAAAGCATGGGGGGGGGTGGAGAGCACTGGGGGAATGTGGCTGGAGAGCACAGGGGGGCTGGAGAACACAGGGGGGCTGGAGAGCCCTGGGTGGCTGGAGAGCATGCGGGATGGGGTCTGAGAGCACGGGGGGGGCAGAGAGCACTGGGGGTAGGCGGAGAGTGCTGGGGGGCTGGAGAGCACTAGGGGGGCTGGAGAGCACAGGGATGCCATAAAGTACAGGGGAGGGCGAAGAGCATGGGGGGCCCGGAGAGCACAGGGGGGTTGGAGAGCATGGGGAGGTGGTGAGCACTGGGGGAGGGCTGGAGAGCATGGGGGGAGCCTGAGAGCGCAGGGGGGGGCCTGAGAGCACTGGGGGGCTGGAGAACACAGGGGGATCTGAGAGCACTGGGGGTTGGAGAGCACTGGGTGGCCGACAAGCACGTGGGGGGGGGCAGAGAGCACAGGGGGCAGAAAACACTGGGGGAGGCGGAGAACACTGGGGGGCTGGAGAGCACTGGGTGGCTGAAGAGCATGCGGAGAGAGGCCTGAGAGCACATGGGGGTGGGGGGTGCTGAGAGCACAGGGGGGGCAGAAGGCATTGGGGGGCTGGAGAGCACAGGGGAGGCCTTAGAGTATGGGGGGGTAGCAGAAAGAACTTGGATAGGAGGAGCGGCTGCATTCAGAGGAACCAATCTCTCCATTTTTCTCCTGCAGCCTCTGAATGCCTGCGGGAGGGAGAGGCGGAGAAGCAGGCTTTAGGAGGCTGCAGCCCCCGCCGCTCCTCACTTTCTCTCTGGTCCGGCGTCTCACTCTTCACCTCGCTATTTCAGTGTCCTCATGCATCACCAATTTACTAACTGACATATCAGTATGGATGTCACACCAAACTTTCCAAGATCAAGCTCGTAATATTTAACCCCCACCCCCAATGTTGACAGGTGCATTCAGGGAGCAGGGCCCTTTGATTCCTCCTGTATTGTATTGTAACTGTACTGTACTGCCCTCGTGTTGTAAAGCATTGCAAAAAACTGTTGGCACTATATAATGCCTGTATAATAATAATAATAATATTTCTGTGTATCTGGGGCAAAAAAAAAAAACTATTGTAAATAGGCCAGTGCTGTCTGATTATAAATCATTGAATTTAAAGCAGAAAATATTCGGCCACTAGATGGAGCTAAACATCATCGAAAATTCCTATGCTATTTAGCATCATCTAGTGGCCAAATGCAATATTTTCTGTTTAAAATCAATGAAAAATATTTGACCAGCACAGAATTTAGCCTAATAACATTATTTATTTATTTTTTTTGCCTCATTCACACAAAACGAATGTTGCAATTTTTTTTCCCTAAATATATACAGTATCTCACAAAAGTGAGTACACCCCTCACATTTTTGTGAATATTTTATTCAATCTTTTTATGTGACAACACTAAAGAAATGACACTTTGCTACAATGTAAAGTAGTGAGTGTACAGCTTGTATAACAGTGTAAATGTAAAATAACTCAACACACAGCCATTAATGTCTAAACCGCTGGCAACAAAAGTGAGTACACCCCTACGTGAAAATGTCCAAATTGGGCCCAATTAGCCATTTTCCCTCCCCCGGTGTCATGTGACTCGTTAGAGTTACAAGGTCTCCGGTGTGAATTGGGAGCAGGTGTGTTAAATTTGGTGTTATCGCTCTCACTCTCTCATACTGGTCACTGGAAGTTCAACATGGCACCTCATGGCAAAGAACTCTCTGTGGATCTGAAAAAAAGAATTGTTGCTCTACATAAAGATGGCCTAGGCTATAAGAAGATTGCCAAGACCCTGAAACTGAGCTGCAGCATGGAGGCCAAGACCATACAGAGGTATAACAGGACAGGTTCCTCTCAGAACAGGCCTCACCATGGTCCACCAAAGAAGTTGAGGTCACGTGCTCAGCGTCATATCCAGAGGTTGTCTTTGGGAAATAGACGTATGAGTGCTGCCAGCATTGCTGCAGAGGTTGTAGGGGTGGGGGGGTCAGCCTGTCAGTGCTCAGACCATACGCCGCACACTGCATCAAATTGGTCTGCATGGCTGTCGTCCCAGAAGGAAGCCCCTTCTAAAGATGATGCACAAGAAAGACCACAAACAGTTTGCTGAAGACAAGCAGACTAAGGACATGGATTACTGGAACCATGTCCTGTGGTCTGAGGAGACCAAGATAAACTTATTTGGTTCAGATGGTGACAAGCGTGTGTGGAGGCAACCAGGTGAGGAGTACAAAGACAAGTGTGTCTTGTCTACAGTCAAGCATGGTGGTGGGAGTGTCATGGTCTGGGGCTGTACGAGTGCTGCCGGCACTGGGGGGGCTACAGATCATTGAGGGAACCATAAATGCCAACATGTACTGTGACATACTGAAGCAGAGCATGATCCCCTCCCTTCAGAGACTGGACTGCAGGCAGTATTCCAACATGATAACCACCCCAAACACACCTCCAAGACCACCACTGCCTTGCTAAAGAAGCTGAGGGTAAAGGTGATGGACTGGCCAAGCATCTCTCCAGACCTAAACCCTATTGAGCATTTGTGGGGCATCCTCAAATGGAAGGTGGAGAAGCGCAAGGTCTCTAACATCCACCAGCTCCGTGATGTCATCATGGAGGAGGGGAAGAGGACTCCAGTGACAACCTGTGAAGCTCTGGTGAACTCCATGCCCAAGAGGGTTAAGGCAGTGCTGGAAAATAATGGTGGCCACACAAAATATTGGACGCTTTGGGCCCAATTTGGACATTTTCACTTAGGGGTGTACTCACTTTTGTTGCCAGCGGTTTAGACATTAATGGCTGTGTGTTGAGTTATTTTGAGGGGACGGCAAATTTACACTGTTATACAAGCTGTACACTCACTACTTTACATTGTAGCAAAGTGTCATTTCTTCAGTGTTGTCACATGAAAAGATAGAAGAAAATATTTACAAAAATGTGAGGGGTGTACTTACTTTTGTGAGATACTGTATGTAATGATTAGCCTAAATACATTAGTGTAGACTACAGATGCTATAGAATATAACGTGCAGAATCAAAATCTCTCCAAAACAAAGCAAACAACAACAACAACAACAACAAAATTCTGGGATTCAATGGATGTATATAGAGAAAAAAGGCTTTGGGACTCCAAAAACACTTTTTTTTTTGCCCCGGTGATGTAGGATAAAAAAAACAAAACACACACACAAATATAAATAAATTAAATAAATTAAATTATATATATATTTGAAGAATAAAAACTAAAATAATAATAATATAAAAATATATATATATACATATATATATATATATATATATATATATATATATATATATATATATATATATATATATATATATATATATATATATATATATATATATATATATATATATAGACCTCTCCAAAACAAAAAACAGAAATAACATAAGAACTCTGTGGAATTAAATGGATGTGTATGGAGGAAAGGCTTTGGAACTTAAAAAAATGTAAAAAAAAAATAGATGATAAACAAACAAACAAAAAAAATGACCAGCACAGGATATAGCTTAGTTAGCAACAATCGTTTTTTTGCCAGAATGACACAGAACGAACACCCCCACCCCACCCCAGAAAAAAAACAATACTGTATATATATATATATATTTGGAATGAAGAATAAAAATTAAAAGAAAAAGAATGAATGATATATATATATATATATATATATATATATATATATATATATATATATAAATTAAAAAAAAAAAAATATATATATATATATATATATATATATACACAGTACATATTTCAGATGATACATAATTATATTATTCAAACTTTATTTTTTTTTAATATGATGGACAAATCTGACAATATTTTCGATTACTGCGACATTGAAAGAAAAATGCCCACGATCTATATTTATTCTCCAATTTCCTTCAGTGAGTATAACGCGGGCGAACAGTTGATCTGCATGCCCACAAAAAAAAGAAAACGCACAGCTTTCTTAGACGTGTTCCCTGAGGACGGTCCTTGGCAGCCATTCATTGCTGAATTGTTATGTTGTTCTACCAAAACATTTGCAACAATCAAGATGCCATCTGTAGCCGGCTTGGTGAATGTGCTACTCCCAGCATGGCTGAGCTCAATCCATCACACATTTCATAGGGAGGGCATGGGCATGGCTCATTTCCGAAGCACTGTAGTTAAAGGGATTAGTTCTGTGTTTGCAAATACAAAAAAAAAAAAAAGAAGTGCCCTGACATCCCCCCTGAGTGGATTCATTTGCCATCTAATGACTTTTTTTTTTTTTAATGCATTAGGAGAGGGAATGCAGAAAACAGACGTTGGCATGTTCGGTGCAGACCTATACAAGTCCGCCTGAAGACATTTCCTGTCATTTCACAATATACTGCAACATCGTAACCTTCCAAAAAGAAGATTTCAGGCCCGTTCACAACATCGCATCGCCATGTGTTGGTGTGATGCGGTGCCGTTCATTCTTAACCTTTTTCGCTGCCAAAGCTGTTTTTGCATTTTTTGCACGCATTTAAAAAATGTTTTCGTTCTTTCACCTTCTTCCCGTTATCTACTTTAAATCCCCTTTCTTCCACATTCTGATGCTCGGTTTGAACTTCATCAAGTTGTCTTCACCGCGTCTTGATACCTAAATGCATGGAGTTGCTGCCATGTGATTGGCTGATTAGCAATTTGTGTTACCAAGCAGGTGTATCTAATAAAGTGTTCATTGAGGGTACATCGAATTAGGCTCGATTCACATCTATGCATGTTGCTTTTTAGCGTTTCTGCGGTGCTTTTTGCGGTGCTTGCCGCGTTTTTCAAATTTGCGTTTTTGCTGCGTTTTGCGTATTTTTTTTCTTTTTACAGTGTTTTTTTTTTATACTGTATACAGTGTAAAAAAAAAAGAAAGAAAATAAAACGCAACATGCGGCAAAAACCTGGTAAAAACGCGGTACTTGAGTTTTGCATGCGGGTCCATTGAATTCTATTACATGCAAAACGCTGCATTTTGCATGAAAAAAAGTCCCCGACCCTTTCCAAAAACGCAGAGGCACAAATATGCATTGATGTGAACATGTTCCATAGGAACCCATGTTAACAAATTCCCATGCATTTCTGCAAAATGCATCAAAAAACGCATTCGTGTGAATAGAGCCTAAGCCCGGGTTCACTCCTATGCGAATTAGATGTGCGTTTCCCCACATCTAATTTGCATAGTAGGAGAATGTGACTGGCTCCCTATGGAGCCGGTTCACATATCTCCGGGGCGGGCACTGCACAAAAACGCTGTGCGTCTTTGGCTCTGTTTCAGGGCCGAATTCAGGCATAGAATCAGCTCTGATTCGTCCCTGAAACGGGGAACAGGGACTCACAGCGCTCCTGTGCGATCCGCAGCCCGGTATCGTGTGAACCCGGGCTTAGTGAATACCAAACAAAGCTATGAAAGTGCAAAAGATCAGGGTACCCTATATGGTCCATAGGTGACCCTCTATGGGACATCAGTTTAGAGTTAAAGGGGTTGTAAAGGTTTGTATTTTTTCACCTTAATGGATCCTATCCATTAAGGTGAAAAAACACCTGTCCATGTCCGGCCCCCCAGCCCCCCCTGTTTTACTTACCTGAACCCTCAAACTTGTCCCATGGGGACGCGCTGTCTCTCTGGCCGGGGGTTCTCGGCTCTTGATTGGATAGATTGATAGCAGCGCAGCCATTGGCTTCCGCTGCTGTCAATCAAATCCAATGACGTGGGCGTCGGGGGGGGGCGGGGCCGAGTCCTGCAATCTGCCTCTATGGACGCCGAATGCTGGACTCGGGAGCGCTCCTGCAAGGTTACTCCCCGGGAGAGCGCTTCTCCTAGGGGGTTATCTGATGTGGGGTGGGGTGGGGGGAGGAGCCACGAGAGCCACAGAGGGACCCCAGAAGAGGAGGATCGGGGCCACTCTGTGCAAACAGAGCTGCACAGGGGAGGTAAGTATGCCATGTTTGTTATTTAAAAAAAACGGAAACTTTAGTGTCACTTTAATTGTAAAAAATTTCCCTAGAATGATTCCTCTTACCTACATTGCTGGCGATCCCTCACATTTGTGCTGCTATTTATGTTTATGTAGACGTGTTTGCCCTACATTGTGCCTTTTACATTGGGGTGTGTATAGGGGGTGAGGTTGGGGTTGCTTTTATTTATTTTTTATTCATTTAATGTATTTTATTACAACGTATTTGTAAACACTTTTTTTAATTGGTTCTTTATTGCTATTAGAAGGGGGCTAACAATCCTGGCATTGGGTAGGTGACAGGCCACCTTTAAGGTGATATTGGGAGTCTGTTAGATCTTTCAATGTCTCCCCTGCCCTCCAGTGCAGCTAATCAAGCCAATACTGTGCTTGATTAGCTGCAACTTCGGCTATAGTTTGCCACGAAATGACCGCACCAGTGAGGAAATACATTTCATTTCTGGGGTGATTAGCCACAAGGGATATTGGGGAAGCTACATAGTAAATTGAGCATCTGGTGAGAACTGTCACTGTGCACCCTTCATAATAAATCACCGGAAGTGTATGTGGGCTCTGCGGGCAGAAGAGGGAATGTAAACATCCGGTTGCGGCCTTCATCACCATAGCAACCAGGCCTCGGCTTCTCCCTGAGCAGCGTGAGGCGGGTAAGATCAGCACCGCCCCCTGGCGTTCATCTTCAGGAACTACAGGCCGCCCGATATTCATAGTGACAGAGCTGACCCCGCCCACCACTACCCAGCGGCCTGACAGGGGACGCGCGGCTCCGCGGCCTGGTTGCTATGGTGATGGAGGCCTCAACCGGATGTTTACATTTCCCGCCTCACACTCACTTCCGGTGATATGTATCTATGGATTTATAATGAATGATGTGCAGTGACCCCGAACTCCGAACACCTAGAACTTGTCTAGTATGTTTATATCATTTTGTATTTTTTTTTTAGGAAAATAATGTGAGGGGGAGGGGTCTCTAATTGGTGATTGGTCTGTTCAGGTTATGTGTCACTCCTCCCGATGAAGGGCCCCTGTGGGTTCTGGAATGGGGCCCTTATACTGTGTGACATGGTGAGCGAATGTCAGTAAAGAGCGCTCTCCTCAGAGGACAGAGGTCATTGAGAACCCCTCGGGGGCGGGGCTGGGGAGGAGCCATCAGGACAGCCTAGACACTCACTCATGGGTGCCCAACCTGTTGCCCTCCAGCTGTTGCGGAACTACAAGTCCCATCATGCCTCTGCCTTTGGAAGTCAGGCTTGTAACTGTCAGCGGTTTGCAATGCCTCCTGGGACTTGTAGTTCAGCAACAGCTGGAGGGCCACAGGTTGGAGCGCCCCATGGCAGCCCTAGAGGGACCCCAAACCGTCTCTCTGTATTCTCCAATAATAATCCTCCATACACGTCCAATACTCCGCGTCCTTCATCTGTTCTCTGGGGAATCATTTCTTACCTCCCCTCCCCCCTCTCCTCATCCTTTCCTTACAGAGTGCAATGAGAGGTGTCCCTAGTCCCTGCTCCATAGTGTTTATTTCACTGTTCATACTACACAGTCCCTGGTATAAAGTCCCTAGTATACAGTCTCTAGTATAAAGTCCCTAGTATACAGTCCCTAGTATACAGTCCATAGTATACAGTCCCTAGTATACAGTCTCTAGTACACAGTCTCTAGTACACAGTCCATAGTACACAGTCCCTAGTATATAGTCTCTAGTACACAGTCCCTAGTATACAGTCCCTAGTATACAGTCTCTAGTATACAGTCCATAGTACACAGTCCCTAGTATACAGTCTCTAGTATACAGTCTCTAGTACACAGTCCATAGTACACAGTCCCTAGTATACAGTCTCTAGTACACAGTCCATAGTACACAGTCCCTAGTACACAGTCCCTAGTACACAGTCCATAGTACACAGTCCCTAGTATACAGTCTCTAGTATACAGTCTCTAGTATACAGTCCATAGTACACAGTCCATAGTACACAGTCCCTAGTATACAGTCTCTAGTACACAGTCCATAGTACACAGTCCCTAGTACACAGTCCCTAGTACACAGTCCATAGTACACAGTCTCTAGTATAAAGTCCCTAGTATACAGTCCCTAGTATACTGTCCCTAGTACACAGTCTCTAGTATACAGTCCCTAGTATACAGTCTCTAGTACACAGTCCCTAGTACACAGTCCCTAGTATACAGTTTCTAGTATACAGTCCATAGTACACAGTCCCTAGTCCTTAGTACACAGTCCCTAGTCCATAGTACACAGTTCCTAGTCTCTAGTATACAGTCCATAGTACACAGTCCCTAGTCTCTAGTACACAGTCCATAGTATACAGTCCCTAGTCTCTAGTACACATTCTCTAGTACACAGTCAATAGTATACAGTCCCTAGTCAAACAGTCCATTATATACAGTCCATAGTATACAGTCCCTAATCTCTAGTACACAGTCTCTAGTATGTAGTACATGGTCCCTAGTCCATAGTGCTTAGTACACTGTTCATAGTATACTATCCCTAGTCCATCGTACACGGTCCTTATTGCACAGTCCTTAGTCTTTAGCACACAGTACCTAGTCTGCAGTATATAGTACATAGTTCCTGGTCTCTAATACACAGTCCCTATTACATAGTCCCTAGTCTGTAGTATATAGTGTATAGTCCCTAGTTTCTAATACATAGTCCCTATTACACAGTCATTAGTCTCTAGTATGTGGCACGCTGTCCCTACTCCATACTACCATACTATTAATACTTAGTACACTGTTCATAGTACACAGTCCCTGGCCTCTAGTCCATAGTACACAGTCCCTGGCCTCTAGTTCATAGTACACAGTCCCTGGCCTCTAGTTAATAGTACACAGTCCCTGGCCTCTAGTTCATAGTACACAGTCCCTGGCCTCTAGTTCTTAGTACACAGTCCCTGGCCTCTAGTTTTTAGTACACAGTCCCTGGCCTCTAGTTCATAGTACACAGTCCCTGGCCTCTAGTTCATAGTACACAGTCCCTGGCCTCTAGTTCATAGTACACAGTCCCTGGCCTCTAGTTCTTAGTACACAGTCCCTGGCCTCTAGTTCATAGTACACAGTCCCTGGCCTCTAGTTCATAGTACACAGTCCCTGGCCTCTAGTCCATAGTATACAGTCCCTGGCCTCTAGTTCTTAGTACACAGTCCCTGGCCTCTAATTCATAGTACACAGTCCCTGGCCTCTAGTTCATAGTACACAGTCCCTGGCCTCTAGTCCATAGTATACAGTCCCTGGCCTCTAGTTCATAGTACACAGTCCCTGGCCTCTAGTTCTTAGTACACAGTCCCTGGCCTCTAGTTCTTAGTACACAGTCCCTGGCCTCTAGTTCATAGTACACAGTCCCTGGCCTCTAGTTCTTAGTACACAGTCCCTGGCCTCTAGTCCTTAGTACACAGTCCCTGGCCTCTAGTTCATAGTACACAGTCCCTGGCCTCTAGTTCTTAGTACACAGTCCCTGGCCTCTAGTTCATAGTACACAGTCCCTGGCCTCTAGTTTTTAGTACACAGTCCCTGGCCTCTAGTCCATAGTACACAGTCCCTGGCCTCTAGTCCATGGTACACAGTCCCTGGCCTCTAGTCCATGGTACACAGTCCCTGGCCTCTAGTCCATAATACACAGTCCCTGGCCTCTAGTCCATGGTACACAGTCCCTGGCCTCTAGTCCATAATACACAGTCCCTGGCCTCTAGTCCATAATACACAGTCCCTGGCCTCTAGTCCATAATACACAGTCCCTGGCCTCTAGTCCAAAGTATACAGTCTCAGTTTAGTGTTACAGAGGAAGTCTTTTGCTAGAACTATCGCTCTGACGATCGCGGCGATACCTCACATGTGTGATATGAACACCATTTACATTTGCGGGCGGCGTGACTTACGTATGCGTTTTCTTTGTTGTGCGAGCTCACGGGGACGGGGGGGACTTTAAAGATCTTTTTTTTCTTATTTATTTTATTTATTTTTTTACATTGTCCCTTTAAAAAAAATATTCTGATCACTTTTATTGCTGTCACAAGGAATGTAAACATCCCATGTAACAGTAATAGGTGGTGACAGGTTCTCTAAAAAACCCAAATCCCTCCGCCCATCAGTGCACATCAGGCTGGCCCGTTTCCATGCCCACTCTGCCCATCTCCTCACATCACTGGCCCGTGTCCACACTGCCCATCTCACATCACTGGCCCGTGCCCACACTGCCCATCTCACATCACTGGCCCGTGCCCACACTGCCCATCTCACATCACTGGCCCGTGCCCACACTGCCCATCTCACATCACTGGCCCGTGCCCACACTGCCCATCTCACATCACTGGCCCGTGCCCACACTGCCCATCTCACATCACTGGCCCGTGCCCACACTGCCCATCTCCTCACATCACTGGCCCGTGCCCACACTGCCCATCTCCCACACTGCCCATCTCCTCACATAACTGGCCTGTGCCCACTCTGCCCATCTCCTCACATAACTGGCCTGTGCCCACTCTGCCCATCTCCTCACATAACTGGCCTGTGCCCACTCTGCCCATCTCCTCACATCACTGGCCCCTGCCAGTGATGGGCAGTGTGGGCCCTGATGTGGCATTGATGGGCACTAATAGGCTGCACTGATGGGCACTGATAGGTGGCAGTGATGGGCACTGATAGGCGGCACCAATGGGCACTAATAGGCTGCACTGATGGGGACTAATAGACAGCACAGATTGGCACTGATAGGTGGCAGTGATGGGCACTGATAGGCGGCACCAATGGGCACTGATAGGCTGCACTAATAGGCAGCCCTGATGGGCACTAATAGGCAGCACTGATGGGCACTAATAGGCAAAACTGATGGGGACTAATAGGTCGCAGTGATGGGCACATAGATTCTATGCATTAAGGTGCAAAACCTTCTCTCATGCTGCAGCCCCCCAGACCCCCCCGTTGTACTTACCTGAGTCCTGTCTTTCTCGCCCCAGGGGGTGAGCTCACGAGCTATGGCCGGTGTCTCGTGTTCTGATTGGATAGATTGACAGCAGTGCAGCCATTGGCTCCTGCTGCTGTCAATCAAATCCAATGACATCGGCGCCTGGGGGGCGGGGCCAAGTTCAGCTTTCTGTGTCAATAGGACACAGGAATGCGCCCGCATGAGTGCCCCCTCCCGAGGGAGAGCGCTTCTCTAACGGGGCACTTGAGAAGAGGAAGAGTCACCAGCGCTGAAGTGACGTCGCTTCCGGGATTTTACATCGGAGACCCGATCAGAGCTGAATCCGGCTTTGTTCCGGTCTCAGCCTAGCCGTCGGACGTGCGGAATGGTGGCTCGGGTCTTCTGGCTTATGGTGGGACGGGAGGCCCAGGAAGAGAGGCGGAGGGTGACAGGAGTGGGGGGGGAGGGGGGGGGGTTTATGGGTGGACGTCCCCTCCTGCTCCTTTAGGATAACAGTCGAGTGGCGTTATCACTAAAGAGCCAACCGCTAGCTCTAAAGAACTGTACCGGGGTGATGTGTGCAGCTGCAGACATTACACCAGTATAACCACAAGCCATGAACGCAAATTTGCGTACGATCGACGTGAAGGGGATAATATATATACATATATATATATATATATATATATATATATATATATATATATATATATATATATATACAGTGGGGATGGAAAGTATTCAGACCCCCTTAAATTTTTCACTCTTTGTTATATTGCAGCCATTTGCTAAAACCATTTAAGTTCATTTTTTCCTCATTAATGTACACACAGCCCCCCATATTGTACACACAGCACCCCATATTGTACACACAGCACCCCATATTGTACACACAGCACCCCATATTGTACATACAGCACCCCATATTGTACACACAGCACCTCATATTGTACACACAGCACCCCATATTGTACACACAGCACCCCATATTGTACACACAGCACCCCATATTGTACATACAGCACCCCATATTGTACACACAGCACCTCATATTGTACACACAGCACCCCATATTGTACACACAGCACCCCATATTGTACACACAGCCCCCCATATTGTACACACAACCCCCCATATTGTACACACAGCACCCCATATTGTACACACAGCACCCCATATTGACAGAAAAACACAGAATTGTTGACATTTTTGCAGATTTATTAAAAAAGAAAAACTGAAATATCACATGGCCCTAAGTATTCAGACCCTTTGCTCAGTATTTAGTAGAAGCCCCTTTTGATCTAATACAGCCATGAGTCTTTTTGGGAAAGATGCAACAAGTTTTTCACACCTGGATTTGGGGATCCTCTGCCATTCCTCCTTGCAGATCCTCTCCAGTTCTGTCAGGGGGGATGGTAAACGTTGGTGGACGGCCATTTTTAGGTCTCTCCAGAGATGCTCAATTGGGTTTAAGTCAGGGCTCTGGCTGGGCCATTCAAGAACAGTCACGGAGTTGTTGTGAAGACACTCCTTCGTTATTTTAGCTGTGTGCTTAGGGTCATTGTCTTGTTGGAAGGTAAACCTTTGGCCCAGTCTGAGGTCCTGAGCACTCCGGAGAAGGTTTTCGTCCAGGATATCCCTGTACTTGGCCACATTCATCTTTCCCTCGATTGCAACCAGTCGTCCTGTCCCTGCAGCTGAAAAACACCCCCACAGCATGATGCTGCCACCACCATGCTTCACTGTTGGGACTGTATTGGACAGGTGATGAGCAGTGCCTGGTTTTCTCCACACATACCGCTTAGAATTAAGGCCAAAAAGTTCTATCTTGGTCTCATCAGACCAGAGAATCTTATTTCTCACCATCTTGGAGTCCTTCAGGTGTTTTTTAGCAAACTCCATGCAGGCTTTCATGTGTCTTGCACTGAGGAGAGGCTTCCGTCGGGCCACTCTGCCATAAAGCCCCGACTGGTGGAGGGCTGCAGTGATGGTTGACTTTCTACAACTTTCCCCCATCTCCCGACTGCATCTCTGGAGCTCAGCCACAGTGATCTTTGGGTTCTTCTTTACCTCTCTCACCAAGGCTCTTCTCTCCCGATAGCTCAGTTTGGCCGGACGGCCAGCTCTAGGAAGGGTTCTGGTCATCCCAAACGTCTTCCATTTAAGGATTATGGAGGCCACTGTGCTCTTAGGAACCTTAAGTGCAGCAGAAATATTTTTGTAACCTTGGCCAGATCTGTGCCTTGCCACAATTCTGTCTCTGAACTCTTCAGGCAGTTCCTTTGACCTCATGATTCTCATTTGCTCTGACATGCACTGTGAGCTGTAAGGTCTTATATAGACAGGTGTGTGGCTTTCCCAATCAAGTCCAATCAGTATAATCAAACACAGCTGGACTCAAATGAAGGTGTAGAACCATCTCAAGGATGATCAGAAGAAATGGACAGCACCTGAGTTATATATATGAGTGTCACAGCAAAGGGTCTGAATACTTAGGACCATGTGATATTTCAGTTTTTCTTTTTTAATAAATTTGCAAAAATGTCAACAATTCTGTGTTTTTCTGTCAATATGGGGGGCTGTGTGTACAATATGGGGTGCTGTGTGTACAATATGGGGTGCTGTGTGTACAATATGGGGTGCTGTGTGTACAATATGGGGTGCTGTGTGTACAATATGAGGTGCTGTGTGTACAATATGGAGTGCTGTGTGTACAATATGGGGTGCTGTGTGTACAATATGGGGTGCTGTGTGTACAATATGGGGTGCTGTGTGTACAATATGGGGTGCTGTGTGTACAATATGGGGAGCTGTGTGTACAATATGGGGTGCTGTGTGTACAATATGGGGTGCTGTGTGTACAATATGAGGTGCTGTGTGTACAATATGGGGTGTTGTGTGTACAATATGAGGTGCTGTGTGTACAATATGGGGTGCTGTGTGTACAATATGGGGTGCTGTGTGTACAATATGAGGTGCTGTGTGTACAATATGGGGTGTTGTGTGTACAATATGGGGTGCTGTGTGTACAATATGGGGGGCTGTGTGTACAATATGGGGAGCTGTGTGTACAATATGGGGTGCTGTGTGTACAATATGGGGTGCTGTGTGTACAATATGGGGTGCTGTGTGTACAATATGGAGTGCTGTGTGTACAATATGGGGTGCTGTGTGTACAATATGAGGTGCTGTGTGTACAATATGGGGTGTTGTGTGTACAATATGAGGTGCTGTGTGTACAATATGGGGTGCTGTGTGTACAATATGGGGTGCTGTGTGTACAATATGGAGTGCTGTGTGTACAATATGGGGTGCTGTGTGTACAATATGAGGTGCTGTGTGTACAATATGGGGTGTTGTGTGTACAATATGAGGTGCTGTGTGTACAATATGGGGTGCTGTGTGTACAATATGGGGTGCTGTGTGTACAATATGGGGGGCTGTGTGTACAATATGGGGGGCTGTGTGTACAATATGGGGTGCTGTGTGTACAATATGGGGGGCTGTATGTACAATATGGGGCGCTGTGTGTACATTAATGAGGAACTTAAATCAGGGCTCGACAAAACCCAGGAGCCAGGTTGCAATGGCGACTGGAAATTGCATCCTGGCGCCTGGGCTACACCGCAGCAGCGGTCTGGATTCCTGCACAGTGCCTCCCTCACCCACCCACCCCCCCCCCCCCGCCGGTGCGCGGACTTAGGTCGGGCTGGCCAAAATTGAGGCCGCGGCTTTGCGGCCTGCTGGAGCGGGATTCACGCTCCTTTCTGCGAACCAGCACCCTCCTCTGATGGGCGGTGCTGTGATGAGCATGGCATGCTCTCACTGCCCGCCTACCTCTGACATCATCTTCTCAGTTTGACAGCTGGGGATGAGGTTGCGGGCATGATCAGTCGCCCGTTCCTTACCGCCGTTGTGGACGGGGAGTGCCACCTCAGTGCCCTCTGTCGGTACCATCTCAGTTCTGCCTGTCAGTGTCACCTGTCAGTGCTGCCTATCAATTCCATTTAGTGCCACCTCAGTGCCCTCTGTCAGTACCATCTCAGTTCTGCCTGTCAGTGTCACCTGTCAGTGCTGCCTATCAATTCCATTTAGTGCCACCTCAGTGCCCTCTGTCAGTGTCATCTCAGTTCTGCCTGTCAGTGTCACCTGTCAGTGCTGCCTATCAATTCCATTTAGTGCCATCTGTCAGTGCTGCTCATCAGTGCCACCTCAGTGCTGCTCATCAGTGCCACCTGTCAGTACCACCTCAGTGCTGCCCATCAGTGCCATCTCAGTGCTGCCCATCAGTGCCACCTCAGTGCTGCTCATTAGTGCCACCTGTCAGTACCACCTCAGTGCTGCCCATCAGTCCCATCTCAGTGCTCATTGGTGCTGCCCATCAGTGTCACCTCAGTGATGCCCATCAGTGCCACCTCAGTGCTGCCCATCAGTGCCAGCTTTCAGTACCACCTCAGTGTTGCCCATTAGTGCCATCTCAGTGCTCATTGGTGCTGCCCATCAGTATCACCTCAGAGACACCTATCAGTGCTGCTTATCAGTGCCACCTGTCAGTGCACATTAGTGCTGCTTGTCAGTGCCACCTCAGTGCTGCCTATCAGTACCACCTGTTAGTTCCTATCAGTGGCACCTCAGTGCTGCCTATTGGTGCCCATCAGTTCCAACCTCAATGCCAGCCCATCAGTGCTCATCAGTGCCGCCTATCAGAGCACATCAGTGAAGGAGGAAAAAGAACTTATTTGCAAAATCTTATAACAAACAAAACAAAAGTTGATTTTTTTTTTTTTTTTTTATAATATTTTGGGGTTTTTTTTTCCGCTTGGCATCAGGCAAGAGCAATTCTTATTGCCCGATGCCCCAGACATGCAGTTCTGGGGCGCTGGGCAGAGGATTTAAAAAACTGGCTCCTAACTTTTTCAGCTGGCTCCTAGATTCTAAGCAAATTTGTCAAGCCCTGACTCAAATGATTTTAGCAAATGGCTGCAATAAACAAAGAGTGAAAAATGTAAGGGGGTCTGAATACTTTCCGTCCCCACTGTGTATATATATATATATATACTTTTGGTCTGAAGAAGGGCGCTATCGTCCAAAACTGTTACCTTCCATAACGTGGAAAGTATGTAACTTTTTTCATTTTTATTTGAATAAACATTCTATTTGTGCAGCAATCCCTCTCTTTTTTTCTCTATATACGGGAAGGCCTGATTGCTTTGCACTTGCACCTGCCGTGATGCACTTCACCCTCGTCAGTATTTGAAATATATATATCTATATATAGATATAGATATATATATTTCTTTTACCTCTTATCTTCATTTTTTCTTATACACCTTATATACTCCCCCAGGACAGGTATATATGTACTGTATATACATTGGGGGTGAATTTACTAAGGCTGGAACAAACAGAATCGGGAGCAGCTGTGTATGTCAAGCAATAAAAAAAAAACAAAAAAAAAACAAGGTAACTAAAAGTAATTTCTGTGTTTCCGGAGGTTTAGGATGAGAATCTCGGCAGCGTTGATCCCATGAACCGTGCAATATCTTCTGACAGCGCCGGAGCGCCCGGTACAATGCCGTCGGGGATAATGGATCTGTATCTTTCCGGGGAAGTGATATTAAATCTTTCCATGATAACTCGTGTATCTTATCAGCCCGATGATAACTTGAGAGATAACATATGGAGGGTAATTCGTTCTGTAAGGTTCTGCTGATGGCGGCGCTGATTGGTTTATTCTCCCGAGTGGCTGCATTTGAAAGTTCACGAGTTGGAAACGCATTCTTCTTTCCTTCTTTCCTCGTGGCTCATCACTCCGCATGCACAGTGCGGTATTCATAGACCTCTGGCTTTTTTTTCTAGCGCTGTGATAAGATTTTTGTGTGTTCATTTTTGAATTCATGTCGAGTTTTTTGGATAAGCCGGAAATTGCAGGCTCTAGAATCTCCTATCATGTCCATCACTGCAGGCCAGGATTTTTACCTGTAGTGCCACACCCACTGCTATGAGGTCCAGATAAAACTTTATTCTGATAAAAGTCGGCGCAAAATGTCGTCAACGCATTTTGGGGAGTCCAAGCGCGCCCCATTTCATCAGAGCCTAACCTTGCCTACCGGGCACTTTTACCCCCTTCCTGCCCAGGCCAATTTTCAGCTTTCAGCGCTCTCACACTTTGAATGATAATTGTGCGGTCATGTAACACTGTACACACAACGCTGTATCCTGGCCTAGGCCGACAAGGCCCAGGCCTAGGGCAGTACTTTGCAGGGGGGCAGCACGGAAAGAGTCCCCACCAACTTGCGCTACACTGTTAGTATAGCGCCAGTCTTATGGGGCAGACTGGGCTGAGAAGCAAATTAGTCTAGCGCCCCAATAAAGCGGCCGCACTGTTTCCGGTATGCGGGCGGCCGGCACTCCGCAACTGTGGGGGACGCCGCTTTTAATTTTGACTGTCCTATCATCCTGGACCACAAACCTTCCTCACTCCACCCCTCCCCCATACTACCCCCATCATTACACAGGACCCCCTCCCCCATACTACCCCCATCATTACACAGGACCCCCTCCCCCATACTACCCCCATCATTACACAGGACCCCCTCCCCAATACTACCCTCATCATTACACAGGACCCCTTCCCCATACTACCCCCATCATTACACGGGACCCCCTCCCCCATACTACCCCCATCATTACACGGGACTCCCTCCCCCATACTACCCCCATCATTACACAGGACCCCTCCCCCATACTACCCCCATCATTACACGGGACTCCCTCCCCCATACTACCCCCATCATTACACAGGACCCCCTCCCCAATACTACCCTCATCATTACACAGGACCCCCTCCCCCATACTACCCCCATCATTACACAAGACCCCCTCCCCCATACTACCCCCATCATTACACAGGTTTACCTTACCGAGCTGGGCCAATCACCGTACAGGCTGCAGACATAACACCCAACCAATCACCAGCTCCCCCAACATTCGATTCCACCCTCATCTCCTGAGTGACAGCCAAATACACTAATTAACTGCGGGCAGCGTGGGCACAAGGGGCAGCTGCTTTGGTCCCCACAACAATGACTGATCCCGGGGCAGCTGCCCCTTTTGCCCCGGGTTAAAGAAGACCCTACTCATTGCAGTTATACTGTAATCCCAGGCCATGTGATGATGCCCCCCCCCAGGGAATATGGTGACCTGGGCTCATAGGAAGTGTGTTGAATGCGGCCTTTAAACCAGAAGCAAGAGGAAATCTAATGGCTCTGGCCTGAAGGGAAGAATTGCTACAAAAGCCGTTTTTTTCTTTTTTACTATTACTGGTCTATTCATTTTATATTTCAGCTTTACGTTTACAATGCTGAGTGATTTTTTTCTATTATTATTATTAAAAAAAAAAAAGAAGTAGTAATATTCCCGGGGAAAATAGAAGTAGGAGGAAAGGGGAATGAAATAGGCGATTGTTCCGTTCTCTACAGGAGCGGCTGATGTATTTCCTATTGAAATAAATGACATTTAATAGAAGCAGAACGTTTCTTTGTCTATTTGCCCCTTTCTGTAGAGATTGCCTATTCCCACCATTGCCCCTCACCCGCCTTTTTATTTTTAAAAATTTTTTATACCATTATTGCAAAAATCAAAAAAAAGACTCAATTTTGCTAAAGATACGCTCTTCAATGCTTTGCCTGTTAGTTCAGCGCCGGCTGGTGATATAATTGGGAACATGGCTTTCTGAAATGGTTGAATGATTCGTAACCTACAGCAATTCATCATCAGTGAACTCCTACCTGGAGACAAGCCTATAGAAAACCTGCTGATCAGGCAGATTCCGGCCCGTTCCGTATGACTCCGGGAGGTGGCTGACCCTTCCTGCTACGGGAAATGATTATGGAAAGGAGGGAGAGGGATACAGAGGAGGCGATGAGTATTAATGAGAAAACAGAGGCGCTCTTCTGAGGTCACTTTGGAAATGGGAATCATTGTGGGAATACAGCACCCAAAGCCGTATTAACCCCTTCAGTACCGGGCACTGTCACCTCCCCCTCCTGCCCAGGCCAATTTTCAGCTTTCAGCTCTGTCACATTTTGAATGACAATTGCGCGGTCGTGCGACGCTGTACACATAAGAAATGGAATAATTTTTTTTTCACACAAATAGAGCTTTCTTTTGGTAGTATTTAATCACCACTGTTTTTTTTTTATTATTTGCAAAACAAACGAAAAAAGACTGAAAATTTAAAATAAATAAAAAAAAAATATATATATATATATATATATATATATATATTTATAGTTTGTTATAAAATTTTGCAAAGAGGTAATTTTTCTTCTTCACTGATGGGCACTGATAGGTGGCACTGCTGAGAAGACACAGATAGGCACTGATAGGTAGCACTGATGGGCACTGATAGGTGGCACTGATGGGCACTGATAGGTGGCACTGATGGGCACTGATAGACAGCACTGATAGGTATCACTGGTGGGCACTGAGAGGCGGCACTGATGGGCACTAATAGGCTGCACTGATAGGCTGCACTACAGGGCACTGATGAGGCTGCACTGATGGGCACTGATAGGTATCAGTGATGGGCACTAATAGGCTGCACTGGTGAGCACTGATATTTGGCACTGAAATACACTAATAGGCAGCACTGATGGGTACTGGTATTATTACTATTAATATTATTATAATTACTATTATTTTTTAATACCGCATTAATATCCATTTCTTTTTTTTAACAAGAGAAATTAATATCCATGTCTAACATAGAAAACAAGACAAATGCTTTCATATTGTTATTACTATTATTATTATTGTTATTATTACTACTATTATTATTATTGTTATTGTAATAATAATAATAATAATAATAATAATAATAATTATTATTATTATTATTATTATTATTATTATTATTTAATACCACTTTAATATCCATGTCTAGCACAGAAAACAAGACAAATGCTTTTATATTGTTTTTACTATTAATAATAATATTATTATTATTATTATTATTATTATTATTATTACTATTACTGTTATTATTATTAATATCATTACTATTATTATTATTATTACTATTATTTAATACCACTTTAATCTCCATTTCTAACACAGAAAACAAGACAAATGCTTTTATATTTTATTATTATTATTATTATTACAATCATTATTATTATCATTACTATTATTATTATTACTACTTTTATTTAATACTGCTTTAATATCCATTTCTAACACAGAAAACAAGACAAATGCGTTTATAATATTATTGATATTATTATTATTATTATTATTACAATCATTATTATTATCATTACTATTATTATTACTACTATTATTATTTAATGCTGCTTTAATATCCATTTCTGATACAGAAAGCAAGACAAATGCTTATTATAATAATAATAATATTATTATTGTTATTAATACTACTGTTATTGTTATTATTACTATTATTATTATCATCATTACAATTATTATTATTATTATTATGTAATACCACTTTAATACCTATTTGTAACACAGAAAACAAGACAAATGCTTTTATGTTATTACTATTATTATTATTACTATTACTACTTATTATTATGATTATTATTATTAATATTACTATTATTATTTAATACCGCTTTAATATCCATTTCTAACACAGAAAACAAGACAGATAAGTAATGGGTTTTCCTGATTCGGATCCCATGTGAGGCACTTCAGTGATGTAGCACTTGGTGAATGGGACGGTGATGGTGCGGATGGAACGCGGACGGATGGTGGTGCCGGCTCCACATTCCAGGTATTTCATGTCATTTCTGAACTTTAACTGCTAATAAAATAGGATGCAACTTCCATTCATCTGTCAGTTTGTGAACTACAACCCAAAAGTTCAGCTTTTGAAAAAAAAAAAATGCACATATTTTTGCAGGTAAAAAAAATGTGTAATTTTTTTTCTAAGGAGCCTGCAGAGCATTGCACCCTCAGTCAGCAGATGGTGGGTGCAATTTCCAGCTCCTACAGACTCTCAGCATAGCTGTCTCCCTTTACCCTATACAGACAGGCAGATCAATGGACTACTAGAGCGCTCATTGGTGTTAGTGGGTGGAATAGTGCCCCATCATTGGTGTCATTGGGAGGAATAGTGCCCCATAATTGGTGTCAGTGGGAGGAATAGTGCCCCATCATTGGTGTCAGTGGGAGGAATAGTGCCCCATCATTGGTGTCAGTGGGAGGAATAGTGCCCCATCATTGGTGTCAGTGGGAGGAATAGTGCCCCATTATTGGTGTCAGTGGGAGGAATAGTGCCCCATAATTGGTGTTAGTGGGAGGAATAGTGCCCCATCATTGGTGTCAGTGGGAGGAATAGTGCCCCATCATTGGTGTCAGTGGGAGGAATAGTGCCCCATCATTAGTGTCCTCCCCTTATACTGGAGGTCAGTAGAGTAGTACTGATATACAATCAGTACATAGCATTCACCTTATGGAATTTAAGCCTTGATGTATTCAATGATGGTGATTCTTGCACAGATACCTCTGAACAATTATGTACTAAAGATGATTTTAAATGTATGTCATTTTTGTTTTTTTGTATTAATAAAATTATTTTTGTAGATTTTATTTGTTGGTTTGTGCCTCGTTAAAGTCCCGTGGGCAATTTTTTCTGTGTATACCCTATGCATGACAGCTCACTAGCTGTATACTTATACCGGTCGTCAGTAAAGTAGTGACCACTTATACTGGTGGTCAAGTAAAGTAGTGACCACTTATACTGGTGGCCAGTAGAGTAGTGGCCCCTTATACTGGTGGTCAGTAGAGTAGTGACCCCTTATACTGGTGGCCAGTAGAGTAGTGGCCCCTTATACTGGTGGTCAGTAGTGTAGTAACCCCTTATACTGGTGGCCAGTAGAGTAGTGGCCCCTTATACTGGTGGTCAGTAGTGTAGTAACCCCTTATACTGGTGGTCAGTAGAGTAGTGACCACTTATACTGGTGGTCAGTAGTGTAGTAACCCCTTATACTGGTGGCCAGTAGAGTAGTGGCCCCTTATACTGGTGGTCAGTAGAGTAGTGACCACTTATACTGGTGGTCAGTAGTGTAGTAACCCCTTATACTGGTGGCCAGTAGAGTAGTGGCCCCTTATACTGGTGGCCAGTAAAGTAGTGACCCCTTATACTGGTGGTCAGTAGAGTAGTGACCCCTTATTCTGGTGGTCAGTAGTGTAGTGAACCCTTATACTGGTGGTCAGTAGAGTAGTAACCCCTTATACTAGTGGTCAGTAGAGTAGTGACCCCTTATACTGGAGGCCAGTAGAGTAGTGACCACATGTACTGGTGGTCAGTAGTGTAGTGACCCCTTATACTGGTGGTCAGTAGAGTAGTGACCCCTTATACTGGTGGTCAGTAGAGTAGTGACCCCTTATACTGGTGGTCAGTAGAGTAGTGACCCCTTATACTGGAGGCCAGTAGAGTAGTGACCCCTTATTCTGATGGTCAGTAGAGTAGTGACCCCTTATTCTGGTGGTCAGTAGTGTAGTGACCCCTTATACTGGTGGTCGGTAGAGTAGTGATCCCTTATACTGGTGGTCAGTAGAGTAGTGACCCCTTATACTAGTGGTCAGTAGAGTAGGGACCCCTTATACTGGTGGTCAGTAGAGCAGTGACCCCTAATACTGGAGGCCAGTAGAGTAGTGACCACATGTACTGGTGGTCAGTAGTGTAGTGACCCCTTATACTGGTGGTCAGTAGAGTAGTGACCCCTTATACTGGTGGTCAGTAGAGTAGTGACCCCTTATACTGGTGGTCAGTAGAGTAGGGACCCCTTATACTGGTGGTCAGTAGAGCAGTGACCCCTAATACTGGAGGCCAGTAGAGTAGTGACCACATGTACTGGTGGTCAGTAGAGTAGTGACCCCTTATACTGGTGGTCAGTAGAGTAGTGAGTGACCCCTTATACTGGTGGTCAGTAGAGTAGTGACCCCTTATACTGGAGGCCAGTAGAGTAGTGACCCCTTATACTGGTGGTCAGTAGAGTAGTCACCCCTTATACTGGTGGTCAGTAGAGTAGTGACCCCTTATACTGGTGGTCAGTAGAGTAGGGACCCCTTATACTGGTGGTCAGTAGAGTAGGGACCCCTTATACTGGTGGCCAGTAGAGTAGTGACCCCTTATACTGGTGGTCAGTAGAGTAGTGACCCCTTATACTGGTGGTCAGTAGAGTAGTGACCCCTTATCCCGGTGGTCAGTAGAGTAGTGACCCCTAATACTGGAGGGCAGTAGAGTAGTGACCCCTTATACTGGTGGTCAGTAGAGTAGGGACCCCTTATACTAGAGGCCAGTAGAGTAGTGACCACATGTACTGGTGGTCAGTAGTGTAGTAACCCCTTATACTGGTGGTCAGTTGTGTAGTAACCCCTTATACTGGTGGTCAGTAGAGCAGTTCCTCTTTATATCGCTGGTCCGGGGTGTAGTGCTCCATTATATTGGTGATCAGTAGCATAGTGACCCCTCACATTGGTGGGCAATGGTGTACTGCTCTCTTTTTTTGGTGGTCAGTGTCGAAGCCCTTCCTTTTATTACTGGTCAGTAGTGTAATGCTCCATTGTATGCACTAGTCAGTAGCATAGTGCTCTCTTATACTGGTGGTCAATGGTGTAGTCCACCCCTTATATTGGTGGTCAATGGCATTGTGCACCCCTTATATTGACAGTCAATGGTGTAGTGAATCCCTTATATTGGTAATGAGTGGCATAGTACATTCTTTTTTTTTTGGTGGTCATTGATGTAGTGAGGCCCATTATATTGGTGGTCAGTGGTGTAGTGAGCCCCATTATATTGGTGGTCAGTGGTGTAGTGAGCCCCATTATATTGGTGGTCAGTGGTGTAATCAGCCCCATTATATTGGTGGTCAGTTGTGTAATCAGCCCCTTACCGGCTATACCTGGTGCGCCTCATTCTGTCATGTTGTTGCTTTCACATTACTAGCAGTACTGTCAGACACCGATGTTGGAAGTTGGTCGTAAATGAAATATATGTGTTTTCAGGTTTTTCCTTTACTTGCAATCAGTGCAAATCACTCATAAACATATCCTGATTACCCAGAGGTCCTATAATCAATGATCGAAGCTTACTCTTAGAACACCAATTTTTCTTTTATATTGAAGTCCCGGAAATCATATTGCCGTGTAATTTAGGACTTCACTGGCATGCTTTAATATTCAGAGGATCAGGAGTAAATGCTTTCATGTTTATGTGAGAAACACATGTGGTATTACGTGTTCTTCCATGTGTCTGTGGTATCATGCCGACAAGAGGATAGGCAAGAAAAGGGGCAGCAGCTTCGTGTCCCCCATTCCCATGAAGTTCTGGGACTATTGTGAATTATAAGTGAGGCCCTGTCATAGGGCATAGCTCCCTACTGTCCCGAATCTGGAGGGACTGTCCCAAACCTGGAGGGACTGTCCCGAATCTGGAGGGACTGTCCCGTATCTGGAGGGACTGTCCCTCTTTTTGAACTAGATACCTCTGTCCCTTCTTTTCCCTCAATTGTCCCTCTTTTTTTGGCCTGATATATAGACCTATTTAAAAAATTTACTATTTAAGTACTGTATATTATATTATATATATTACACCAAATATTTCTTGTTCAATATTTTTATTAAGTGTTTGGTTGCCAACTGCTCATATGATAATTATACCGACTGACGAAGAGTTGTTACATTTTGGTTGTACATAATAGCGCATTCATATGTAACAATCAATAAAAGAATTAGTCGGCACTATAACCATACAGATGCCCGGACCTCTTGCGTATTTGTTATGAGGCTGACCAAATTTTGTAGGCCATACATGGGTCAAATTTCGAAAGAATTTTCTTTCGAAAATCTTATCTAAGAATTTTCATTCGTATTTCGCACCATTAGTGGAGCTGCAGCAACAGCCGATTTTTCGTGCGGCCATCGGATTTGAGGAATCGGCCATGTTGGAAATTTTTTGAAAAACGAACGATCTTCTAATCAATGATGGGAGAATCGTGCGAGAAATGTAATCGAAAAAGAAATGCACATGAGTGCAAGAAAAGAAAATTCCCGGAAAGAAAAGAAGATTCCCAGCCAGGAAAATTCTTTTCTGTTAGCAACAGGAAGTGACATTGAAAGCTTGGTTGGCCGAATTTCGAAATCAATGGTGGCGTCATCGGATCACAAAACGCACAAATTTTCTGATTTTCAAAAGAAAATTCTTTCGAAATTCGACCCATGTATGGCCAAGCCTTAAAGTGGTTGTCCCAAACAAATCTGATCTTTTAGAAAGATGGAAAAAAGTTGGTGTGAAGAGAAAGGGGCGGTGGGGCGTAGGGATGGAGCAAGGGGAGATGGAGATACTGTTGGCTCTCTTAAGTTTGCTAGTCAAGGTTCAAGCACTGATGTGTTAGATGTGGGTGGGAAGAAGTGGTCATCATAAGGTTGTCATTTTTTTGTGTATTTTTGAATTTCGTCCTGTAGGGTAGCTTCATTCTCGGCATATATCATGGCTTAGATAATCCTGTGCTTAGTTTCAAGAAGGCAAATTGTGGGTGTTTTCCAAGAAGACGTTTGTTTAGAGGCAGTAGTGACCTGCTGTAACAGGAGCTTAAATTGGACTGATGTGATCTCCTACAGATATATGTTCAGTAGAGCTATAAGCAGATCAGCTTGTATGGTGGTCTAGAAAGGTTTTGACAACATGGTAAAAATACCTGACCAAAATGTGTTGGCTACAGGGCAAGTCCACCAAGATATACACTATATTACCAAAAGTATTGGGACGCCTGCCTTTACTTGCACATGAAATTTAATGGCCATCCCAGTCTTATAGGGCGTACACACGGTCGGACATTGATCGGACATTCCGACAACAAAATCCTAGGATTTTTTCCGACGGATGTTGGCTCAAACTTGTCTTGCATACACACAGTCACACAAAGTTTTCGGAAAATCCGATCTTTCTAAACGCGGTGACGTAAAACACGTACGTCGGGACTATAAACGGGGCAGTAGCCAATAGCTTTCATCTCTTTATTTATTCTGAGCATGCGTGGCACTTTGTCCGTCGGATTTGTGTACACACGATCGGAATTTCCGACAACGGATTTTGTTGTCGGAAAATTTTATAGCCTGCTTTCAAACTTTGTGTGTCGGAAAATCCGATGGAAAATGTGTGATGGAGCCCACACACGGTCGGAATTTCTGACAACAAGGTCCTATCACACATTTTCCGTCGGAAAATCCGACCGTGTGTACGGGGCATTAGTCTGTAGAGTTCAATATTGAGTTGGCCGACCCTTTGTAGCTATAACAGCTTCAACTCCTCTGGAAAGGCCGTCCACAAGGTTTAGGAGTGTGTCTATGGGAATGTTTGACCATTCTTCCAGAAGCGCATTTGTGAGGTCAGGCACTGATGTTGGATGAGAAGGCCTGGCTCGCAGTCTCCGCTCTAATTCATACCAAAGGTGTTCAATCGGGTTGAGTTCAGGATTCTGTGCAGGCCAGTCAAATTCCTCTAACCCCAAACTCACTCATCCATGTCTTTATGAGCCTTGCTTTGTAGTTTTTCACTTATTATGGAAATATGGGGCGTGGGCACCCAAAAACTCTTACCTGCAGTGACAACAGTAAATGTTCATCCAGTGTATAGATATATAGTGAAAGAAACTGCGAGGTCAAGGCTTGAAAAAGTCAACAGAGGGCCTAAAACGTTATAAATTATAGTATTTATATAATATATATACAGTATCTTACAAAAGTGAGTACACCCCTCATATTTTTGTAAATATTTTCTTCTATCTTTTCATGTGACAACACTGAAGAAATGACACTTTGCTACAATGTAAAGTAGTGAGTGTACAGCTTGTATAACAGTGTAAATTTGCTGTCCCCTCAAAATAACTCAACACACAGCCATTAATGTCTAAACCACTGGCAAAAAAAAGTGAGTGTCAATATTTTGTGTGGTCTCCATTATTTTCCAGCACTGCCTTTAACTCTCTTGGGCATGGAGGTCACCAGAGCTTCACAGTCACTGGAGTCCTCTTCCACTTCTCCATGAAGACATCACAGAGCTGGTGGATGTTAGAGACCTTGCGCTCCTCCACCTTCCATTTGAGGATGTCCCACAGATGATCAATAGGGTTTAGGTCTGGAGACATGCTTGGCCAGTCCATCACCTTTACCCTCAGCTTCTTTAGCAAGGCAGTGGTCATCTTGGAGTTGTGTTTGGGGTCGTTATCATGTTGGAATACTGCCCTGCGGCCCAGTCTCTGAAGGGAGGGGATCATGCTCTGCTTCAGTATGTCACAGTACATGTTGGCATTCATGGTTCCCTCAATGATCTGTAGCTCCCCAGTGCCGGCAGCACTCATGCAGCCCCAGACCATGACATTCCCACCACCATGCTTGACTGTAGACAAGACACACTTGTCTTTGTACTCCTCACCTGGTTGCCCCCACACACGCTTGTCACCATCTGAACCAAATAAGTTTATCTTGGTCTCATCAGACCACAGGACATGGTTCCAGTAAACCATGTCCTTAGTCTGCTTGTCTTCAGCAAACTGCGGTATTTCTTGTGCACCATCTTTAGAAGAGGCTTTCTTCTGGGATGACAGCCATGCAGACTAATTTGATGCAGTGTGCGGCGTATGGTCTGAGCACTGACAGGCTGACCCCCCACCCCTACAACCTCTGCAGCAATGCTGGCAGCACTCATACGTCTATTTCCCAAAGACAACCTCTGGATATGATGCTGAGCACGTGTACTCAACTTCTTTGGTGGACCATGGCGAGGTCTGTTCTGAGTGGAACCTGTCCTGTTATACCGCTGTATGGTCTTGGCCACCGTGCTGCAGCTCAGTTTCAGGGTCTTGGCAGTCTTCTTATAGCCTAGGCCATCTTTATGTAGAGCAACAATTCTTTTTTTTTTTTAGATCCTCAGAGAGTTCTTTGCCATGAGGTCCCATGTTGAACTCCCAGTATGAGAGAGTGAGAGCGATAACACTAAATTTAACACACCTGCTCCCCATTCACACCTGAGACCTTGTAACACTAATGAGTCACATGACACCGGGGAGGGAAAATGGCTAATTGGGCCCAATTTGGACATTTTCACTTAGGGGTGTACTCACTTTTGTTGCCAGCGGTTTAGACATTAATGGCTGTGTGTTGAGTTATTTTGAGGGGACAACAAATTTACACTGTTATACAAGCTGTACACTCACTACTTTACATTGTAACAAAGTGTCATTTCTTCAGTGTTGTCACATGAAAAGATAGAAGAAAATATTCAAAGAAATGTGAGGGGTGTACTTACTTTTGTGAGATACTGTATATAATAAAGCCTATAATTTCACATCTTTGTACAATCTCTTGCTGTGGAAGTTCCTAGTGCAATCTGCTCATTAGAAGCTTCCTAGCGCACCGATCATAGATAATTCCGGACAATTAGCTGGAACACACAGAATCAATGAGCTCTCCTTTGTCCGCCATTCTCTGGGTTATTTATGGTGATGGATCGTTGTGCACATTGGAAGTGAACCTGCTAAGACCAGCACCATTACAGCTGAGACAGACAAGCCGGAGAGGAGCGGCCCCACCGCCGCCATCCACAACAAAACTAGACAATTCTTCTGATTTCAAGTTTCCTTTGCTTGCGGTTGGCTGGCTAATAAAAAAAAAAATATGCCTCTGTTTTTTGAAAAAGACTAAATGGGACAGCAAAAGCTGGATGATCTCGCTAAAATATGAGCGAGGAGGATGGTTGCCAAGGAAACGGCGGCTTAAGACTTCCCGGGGCGGCCTTAAAGAAGCCCAATTTTTTTACCGAGTGTTATAAATGAGGTTAGACAGCAAAATATAAAAGGGGAAAAAATTTGAATAAATGAAACAGTGTCCTAGATAAGTTACTTCGCTTTATCTGTTTTTATTTTTTTTTTTTTTTTGAACCGTCGCCCAGAAACCAACAAGTCGGCTTCTCGGAGGAAGAAAAAAAAAAATTCGAAAAACCAACAAGAAATTGTAGGACCCGGAAATCTATTTTTTTTTTTCTTCATTGCTGTGATCGAGGTGTGTCGGAGGAGAGAAGACTTTGATTTACTTTGCTCCGTAACGGCTCCTTCTTCTTCTGTTTGCTGACTGCGGAGTGTTGGGAAAACTTTTTAAAAAAAAAAAAAGGAAAGCGCCGCCGCCGCCGCCTCCGTGCCTCCGCATAGATTATGATGGTTGGCTGACAATGTTACTGAAGCAGCACTTTCTAATCAACTGAAAATATTGCTTTTCCCATTAAAACAATTGGAATGTGAAATGCAGATCATATAATGATAACGTCAGCAGACGCTTACAGCTATTATTAGACGGCTCCCTAAAATTGTCAGAGCTTTTTTTTTTCTTTTTTTGGGTAGGGAGGAGGGGTGATGATCATTACTGTTATTTTTGGCGTTTATATATTCTTCCCATTTATTCTATTTCATTGAGTTCTGCATTGTCTGTTCTGTCTGTTGCAGCTTCTGCTATTCCAGAGTGTAAATTATGGAAATATCACATAAATATCTTAAGCACTTGCCCTCCGGAAGATTTACCCCCCCCTTGACCAGGCGATTTTTTGCGTTACTTTAACTGACAATTGCGTGGTCGTGCGCCGCTGTACACAAACACTATTTATGTCCTTTTTTTCCCCACAAATAGGCTACTTTGACACTGAAGCGTTGCGGGCGCTGGCGGTAAAGCGGCGTTATATTTAGCGCCGCTTTACCTGCGTTTTAGCGGCGCTATTTGGCTCTCGGGGCTTTCACATTGCAGTGCATTGAGCGGCTCTTTGAGGGCGTTTTGCAGGCGCTATTTTTAGCACTTTAGCGCCTGCAAAGCGCCTCAGTGTGAAAGGGGCCGTAGAGATTTCTTTTGGTGGTATTTGATCACCTCTGCGGTTTTTATGTCTTGCATTATAAACAAAAAAAGACCGACAATTTTTTTTGGGAAAAAAAAAACAATATTTTTTTACTTTTTGATATAAAAATATCCAATAAAAAATGAAAAAATCTAACGTCTTCATCAATTTAGGCCAATATGTATTCTGCTACATATTTTTGGTAAAAGAAAATTCCAATAAGCGTACATTGATTGGTTTGCGCAAAAGCTATAGCGTCTACAAACTATGGTATGATTTTTAAAATTTTTTTTTTTACTAGTAATGGTGGCGATCTGTGACTTATAGTGGGACTGCGATATTGCGGCGGGCAGTTGGGACACTAGCTGACACTATTTAGGGATCAGTGACACAAAGGCCGCGTACACACACGCGGACTTTTCGACCGGACTGGTCCGACGGACCGAGTCTAGCGGACAATTCGTCCGTGTGCAGGCTTCATCGGACCTGTAGCGGACTTTTTCGGTCAAAAATCAGACGGACTTTAGATTTGGAACATGTTTCAAATCTTTCTGACGGACTCGAGTCCGATCGAAAAATCCGTTCGTCTGTATGCTACACCGACGGACAAAAACTGACGCTAGGGCAGCTACTGCCTACTGGCTATCAACGTCCTTATTTTAGTCCGGTCATACCTCATCAAGTACAAATCCGTCGGACTTTGGTGTGATCGTGTGTAGGCAAGTCCGTTCGTTGGGAAAGTCCGTCGGAAGTCCACTGAAAGTCCACCGGATAGACCGTCGGACCAGTCCGGTTGAAAAGTCCGCCCATGTGTACGCCGCATAAGGGCTCATGCACACAGGACGTTTTTACAGCTGCTGTTCGGGGCGTTTGACATTTTTTTTTTAACTGCTTCTAAAAGCCCCACTGTGTTAGCCTATCTGTCCATACACACATAGGCTAACACAAACTGTCAGAGGCTGATTGGTTTGGGCAAAAGTTATAGTGTCTACAAAATAAGGGATAGTTTTATGGCATTTTTATTACTTTATTTTTTTTTTTTTTTACTAGTAATGGCGGCGATCAGCAATTTTTATCGTGACTGCGACATTATGGCGGACACATCGGACACCTTTGGTGCTATTTTGGGACCATTGTCATTTATACAGCGATCAGTGCGATTAAAAATGCATTGATTACTGTGTAAATGACACTGGCAGTGAAGGGGTTAACCAGGAGGGGGCGCTGCAGAGGTTAAGTGTGTCCTAGGGAGTGATTCTAACTGTGTGGGGGGGCGTGGCTACATGTGACACGACACTGATCACCGCTCCCAATCACAGGGAGCTGTGATCAGTGTCGCTAGGCAGAACGGGGAGATGCTTGTTTACATTAGCATTTCCCCGTTCTTTCTCTCCGTGAGACGATTGTGGATATCCCCGCGGACGTCGAGTGAGCGGGACCCGCGATCACACTCACGGAGCTCGCGGTAGGCAAATTTAAAGGGACGTACCTGTACGCTCATTTGCCTGTCTGTGCCATTCTGTTGACGTAAATGTACATGCGGCGGTCGGCAAGTGGTTAACAGGCTGTGAACTGATTGTGTTTCCTGTAGGGAGGAGCCTATCATCTCTCATGTGTTGTCGTCCTGGAAGGTGGGGAAAAAAAAAAAATGCAAAAATGGCTCTGGCAGCGAAAGGGTTAAAGGCCCTGGATCATCACGACAGCTGGGCCGATGGAATTTTTTCGATATTTGTGTGTTGTTTGCAGTGACAAATTGTTGCATGAATTGTTAGTTCATAAAAAAAAAAGAAAAAGGAATAAAAATCCAATAGTAATAAAGCTGTCAGTCCTTAGGCTCTCCGAAAATTACAATGTAACACTTATTTTGAAGAATGGCGTTGTTGCCTATTTGGGAGATAATATACATTTTCATCACTTGTGCACAGCTTGGGTTTGTAAACAGAAGCGATAGAAAATGTTGAAAGACTATTTCTTATAACAGAACCTTCCACATAATATCATAATAATATAACATCTTAATGCCGGAATGAGTCATGTGCACGCTCCCAATCTGCAAAACTCAAATTATTCAAATGGCATCATCTTGGTGCGCATGGCTCTCTCTGGACAGTGATATATAACCGGACTTATTTTAAGCTGATTATTTGCTTTACATGTATTATATTGTTTTTCTGGGAATCGTAATACAATATTCCTTTAACCACTTCAGCCCCAGAAGAATTTACCCCCTTCCTGACCAGAGCGTTTTTTGCGATACGGCACTGCATCGCTTTAACTGACAATTGCGCGGCCGTGCGACGTTGCACCCAAACAAAATTGATGTTCTTTTTTTTCCCCACAAATAGAGCTTTCTTTTGATGGTATTTGATCACCTCTGTGGTTTGTATTTTTTGCGCTATCAACAAAAAAATGAGCGACAATTTTGAAAAAAAAGCAATATATTTTACTTTTTGCTATAATAAATATCCCCACAAAATATATAAAAAAATTGTTTTTCCTCAGTTTAGGCCGATATGTATTCTTCTACATATTTTTGGTAAAAAAAAAAAAAAATCGCAATAAGCGTATATTGATTGGTTTGCGCAAAAGTTATAGCGTCTACAAAATAGGGGATAAATTTATGGCAATATTATTATTTTTATTTTTTTTTTATTAGTAATGGTGGCGATCTGCGATTTTTATTGTGACTGCAATATTATGGCGGACACATCGGACACTTTTGACACTATTTTGGGACCATTGTCATTTATACAGCGATCAGTGCTATAAAAATGCACTTATTACTCTATAAATGACACTGGCAGGGAAGGAGTTAAACACTAGGGGGCGATCAAGTGGTTAAGTGTGTCCTAGGGAGTGATTCTAACTGTGGGGGGGATGGGCTACCTAGGACATGACAGCGATCACTGCTCCCGATAACAGGGAGCAGTAGATCTCTGTCTTGTCACTAGGCAGAACGGAGAAATGCCTTGTTTACATAGGCATCTCCCCGTTCTTCCGCTCCGTGACATGATTGCGGGACACCGGCGGACATCGAGTCCGCGGGTCCCGCGGTCACGGAGCATCCGGCGCGTTCACCCACAATGCTGCTCTCTTAAAGGGGACGTACCTGTACTCCCACTTGCGCAGCCGTGCCATTGTGCCGACGTATATCGTCGTGCGCAGGCTTCAACTAGTAAACGGGTCACTGCACTCCTGTGATCCACAGGAAAAATACAGCCAAACAAGCTTTGGCTGTGCTTCTCCTTTAAAGGGGTTGTAAACCCTCATGTTTTTTCACCTTAATGCATCCTATGCATTAAGGTGAAAAAACTTCTGGCAGTCACCGGCCCCTCAGCCCCCTCGTTTTACTTACCTGAGCCCCGTATTTCGCTCGGCGAAGACGCGCTGTCCCTCTCTGCACGGGGTTCCAGCTCTTGATTGGATAGATTGATAGCAGCGCAGCCATTGGCACCCGCTGCTGTCAATCAGATCCAATAACGCGGGCGCCAGGGGCGGGGCCGAGTCCGGCATTCATGTCTATGGACGCTGAATGCTGGACTCGGGAGCACGCCCGGAAGGTAACCCCCCGGGAGATCGCTTCTCCTAGGGGGTTATGTGATAAAAGGAGGAGCCGCGAGAGCCGTAGGGGGACCCCAGAAGTCGAGGATCGGGGCCATTCTGTGCAAAACGAGCTGCACAGTGGAGGTAAGTATGATATGTTTGTTATTTTAAATTGAAAAAAAACAAGCCTTTACAATCACTTTAAGTCTTCTTTAGTCTACGGCAGCCATTCTGAACCAGGGTTCCCTTCAAAAGGTGGCCAGGGGTGCCTTGAGCTATGACCAATTGCCCACCCATCTGATGGTGCCTGCATAGTTCTGGCTCCAACACCACTCGGCAGTGCCAGTAGGGTGGCAGCAATGACCTTTTGTCATGGTCAGGGGTCGGGCTCGGTGACCAGTAGCTATAGCAGTAGGGAGGCTTCCACCAACCAGCTGGATAAGTATACAAGCAGGTTACCCTAGCAGATGATGCGGGCTCACCCGAGGTGTGTGATCTAAGCACTAACCGGTGTTCACCAGAGCTCCTGATGGTGAAGATGGGTTTTACTGCTTGTTAGTACCAGGTCACAGTCCTCAGGATCGCCCCAACAGTAGCAGATATAGTTGGTAGGGATCAAGCAGAAGTGTAGTCAGTAAACAAGCCAAAGGTCGGTAACAAGTGGTTGCAGGTTGGGATCAAGCAGAATCATAGTCAAGGAACATGCCAAAGGTTTGTAATGAGTGGTAGTGAAGATATGGACAGCAGCGGGAAAGACAAGAGCGAGATATTGGCTGGAGACAGCACAGTAATTTGGCAGACAAAAAATGCAAAGCCTAAAATAGGAAGTTCATGGGAGGAGAAAAGGGTTCAAGGTTCAAGAGCAACAAGGTACAAGGCAAGATCATTCATAGAATTGTCCAGAGAGCTGTCCAGCATCTCAGGTGGCTCAGCAAGAAGAGATAATGCCAGACACAGCAGAGGTTGCAGGTTCAGACCCAGGTCCAGGGCTGACTGTAGGGGTGGCATTCTAACCATTGGCCATCGCTGTAAGGGGGATTTTTCTAACGACCCCTGATGGACCAATCTTAGCAGGGGTTTTGAAGTTCCCGTTTGCTCCAGGGGTCCAGAAAGGGTCACAAAAGTTTAGTAGGGTCTCATCCGATAAATAGCCTACAGCACCCGTTACACTGTGTCCTCTGCCACACAACACCTCATCGACCTGCTGGCTGGTTCCTTCCCCTTTCTGGCCTGTTTTACAGGTGGGTTTAAACCTGAATACTCCAAAACCGCTCTTAAGAAACATGGGCACCAAACTACCCATCTGCCATGAGATTTCCCCTTCCAGCACAGCAGCCAACCCTTGCCATAGACAACCTCTGCTGCTCTTGGGGGATCACGTGATGTGATGTGATCCAGCAGCTGGCAGAGAGAAGAGCCCAGGGAAGGGCAGATCACAGTGAGGGTAAGGTACCCATAGCCCCTGGTCATTCTAAACAGCTTGCTGCCCAGCATCATAGCAACAAATGAGGCAATGCATCCTGGCTACATGGCATCACTGGTTATGGTGCTGGCGGTGGGCCTGTGTGCACCATGGAATGCATGACACTGTGCAGCCAGGATGCATGACATCCTTTATTGATTTTGTGTTGGTGGCCAGTCCGCCTACACCATTGAAACAGTGTCATGTCAATAAATATGTGTAGCGCTACCCCCCCTACCCTTAGGAGCGACTGGATTTTGGGTCCTCCTTTGTCTGTATAGCCAGGCAACACTCATTTTCAGTAGGCATGTGTAGCCAAAAAACAGTCCAAGGGCTATTGTTTTGTTATTTTATTGGGGAAAATAACTTAGATGGGGTTAGAGTGGTATGGGGTGCCCAGAACTGACTTGTAGAGGAACTTTGAGGACAACTGTAGCTACACTTCTTAGCACAATCTCTGGACCTTCCAAGGGAAACTACTTCCAATATCTCAGCACCTGGGCTCAGCATAGGATTATCCCAAGCAGGGGGTGAAGGTTGGCAGTAGCTGTTCCCCCTGAATGGCTAGCTGGGTATGGCTGCCTCTGTTCTCTGGGCTTTGGGTGGTGAATAGGCAGAGGTTACTCACTTAGTCCTTTAAAATCCTGCAGAAAAGATGGTAACTTCTGGTCAGGCCCTCCTGCTGAACAGGTCACACTTGCTTCCAGGGTGTCTCAGCCAAGCCTGTCTGAGGCCGAAGGGGGTGAGGGTTCCTCTCAGCTTCCTTCCTCCCTCTCCCTCTCCCTCTCCCTCTCCCTTTCCCTCTCCCCCTCTCTCTCTCTCTCTCTCTCTTTCTCTCTCTTTCTTCTCCCCCCCCCTTCTCTCCAGAATATTTATGGGCCATCTCTCCACCTTTTGTGCCATTCATACTGAGGGATTGGTAGAGATCCCAAAAATATTCAGGCCTTGCTCGCAGTCCCTCCACCCTCTAAGTTCTGGAACCTTCAGGAAGATTTCAGAAGCCAGGGGGAGGCAACAGAGACTCAGCCCTCAGAGCCTGCCAGCAAACTAACAACAAATTAACCCCGTCTCCATTACCTACAGTGGAGCCCAACTAGATTTACCTGCACTATAACTATGTACAGTACATAGGGGGTGCTACATATGAAACAAACTGTACCCCGTGTTGTATTAATATGCAGCATTTTACTGTGAAATCCAGGATGATCCCGTATTCTACAGGACTGTAGGCAACCCTATTTAAGAAACACAGAAAAAGAATCCATTTATAATTAATTGTAAATGTATCTGGGGCAGTGTCTTTTTGTAGCCTGTATCTCTGTGAAGATAAGTAGTCTTCGTTTCTATTTTGGGGTATACTGTGCAGCCTATCTCTGTAAGCGTTCTCTGACAATGGACACATACATGGTTCAAATATAGATCTATAGAAGTTAACAAGCGGCACACTGATGCCGTCACCGATGTAAAACCAAGTTTAATATAATTAATAGAGGATTCACAGTATATAATCTCGTCTGTCCACCTCGGGATCTGAGTCCATGACCTCTGCTTCATCCGGATGTAGCTCTCCTTGCTGAGCCATCTGAGATCCTGGACAGCAACCTGTCTGAACCCTTGGATAATCTTGCCTTATACCTTGTTTCTGGTGAACCTTGAATTCTTTGCTTTGCTCCTCCCATGAACTTCCTATTTAAGCCACGTCTCTGCACTTCCTGTTTGCCAGATTATTGTGCTTTCTCCAGTCGATATCTTGCTCCCTTGCATACTTGGAGCTGTCCTTATCTCCAGTACCACTCATTACTGACCTTTGCTTGTTCCTCAACTACACTTCTGCTTGATCCCAACCTGCAACCACTTGTTTGACCTTTGGTTTGTTTACTGACTACGCTTCTGCTTGATTCCAACCTGCTACATATATCTGCTCCAGGACCCCGGCTTGCTCACCTACCGGTGAGGTGATTCTAAGGACTGCAGCCCGGTATTAACATGCAGCAAAACCCATCTCTACCATCAGGAGCTCTGGTGAACACTGGTTAGTGCTTGGACCCCGAACCTTGGTTGAGCCTGTGTCATCTGCCAGGGTGACCTGCTTGTGTACTCATCCATCTGGTCACTGGGAACCTCTCTACTGCTATAGCTACTGGTTTCCGAGCCTGACCGTGACACCTCCACTACAGCATGTTTCACCCCACAAAGAGCTTAAAGTGGAACTTCACCCAAAAAGGGAAGTTCAGCTTGTTTGCACTCTCCATTGCCATATTTGGCATTTTTTGGGGGGTGCAGGTACCTGGTTTAGCCACTTCTGCTCAGATGCGCCTCGGTGATCTGAGCCTGAAGTTCAGCCCTCCCTCCTTCCCCCGCAGCATTCTGGGACACATCACAAGTCTTCTGGGACTCTACCTTTTAGACTTTCAGCACACTTTTTATAACGGAGAGAAGACGTTAGAGGACTCCTTTGGGCCTCTTCCCAAATTTCTTGAGAGCTGGCTCTGACTGCTGTAGCAGCTGGGACCTCCAAACCAGAAAAAGAAGGTGGAGTGCTGGGAAGGCACTCATAGGTCAACACATTTCACTCCACACAAGGCTTAGTCATGGAGACTCTCCATGATTAAAGAGGAGTTCCATGCTCCCCCCCAAAAAATTAAAAGTCAGCAACAACAAATACTGTAGCTGCCCAGGGATCCAGTGCTGTCCTCACTTGAGTCAATTCTTCAATTGGCTTCAGGTGCGGGCGCCTGCATCTCAAGTAAGGGAACCAGGCAGTGAAGCCTTGAGGCTTCACAGGCAGTTTCCAACTGCACATGTGCAAGCCACTCTGCGCTTTGGGACCATTCTCAAAGCGCAGAGCGGTAACCCAGAGTAGTACAGTGTTACTATAGAGACATGGAACTACTCTAATGAAAGTATGTAAAAAAAAAAAAAAATAAATAACTAAAAATGTTTAAATAATTAAAAGTTGAATAAAAAATTATTTAGATTTTGTTTAACATACTGTCGCCAGTCAGTATCCCTGATCGCTGCCACACAAGTCATATGATGACGCTGTACTGCTGACAGTATGTATAAAAAAATACTGTATACTGTATATCCCATAGTTGGGATTTTTTTTACCAAAGACATGTAGCAGAATACATTTTGGCCAAAATTTATGAAAAAAAAAAAAAAAAAGTATATATTACATTGTTTGTAGATGCTACAACCAATCAATATACGTGTAGCACCCTGATGTTAAAGGGGTTGTAAAGGTAAACATTCTTTCACCTTAATGCATTCTATGCATTAAGGTGAAAAAACTTTTGACAGTACCGCCGCCCCCAGGCCCCCCGTTTTACTTACCTGACGCCTCGAATCTTCGCTCCTCGTCCTCGTCAGCTTCATTGCAGCTCAGCCTGGTCGCTTATTGGCTGCAGTGGATGGATTGAAAGCAGCGCAGCCATTGGCTCGCGCTGCTGTCAATCACATCCGATGACGCGGCGCGCCGGGGGGCGGGGCCGAGTGATACAGCGAGCGGCTATAGCCGCCGGCTGTATCACGGGAGCGCGCCCGCAAGCACTCACCACCGTGCGAGGGAGCTCGCATGAAGGTGGTAAATGCTTGCGGGGAGGAGCTGAAACAGTCGCCGAGGGACCCCAGAAGACCAGGTTCGGGGCTACTCTGTGCAGAACGAGCTGCACAGTGAAGGTAAGTATGACATGTTTGTTATTTAAAAAAAAAAAAAATAAATAACTTTACAACCCCTTTAAGACAGGGTTGCTCTTAAATCTACCTGCCCAGGTATAGTTAGTTACCTTGGCCAAATTGTTATGCCGTGTACACACGAATGGACTTTCCGACACTTGGTCCGGCGGACCGGACTCCGGCGGCAGTTCGATCGTGTGTGGGCTCCAGCGGACTTTTTTTCCCCAAAAGTCCGACAGACCTAGAAATAAAACATGTTTCAAATCTTTCCGACGGACTCGAGTCCGGTCGAAAAATCCGCTCGTCTGTATGCTAGTCCAATGGACTAAAACCGACCCTAGGGCAGCTATTGGCTACTGGCTATCAACTTCATTATTTTAGTCCGGTCGTACGTCATCACGTACGAATCCGTCGGACTTTGGTGTGATCGTGTGTAGGCAAGTCCGTTCATTCCGAAAGTCCATTGGAAGTCCGTCGAAAGTCCGTCGGATAGTCCGTCGGACCAGTCCGGTCGAAAAAGTCCGCTCGTGTGTACGCGGCATTAGGGATCAATTGATTTCACCCTAATTCTGGAATTGCTGCACTTCTCTCTTCTGTCACTAGGTGGCATTAGATAAGACAAGGGCATTGCATGGTCAAGTTATGGGTATATGGGGTATCTCAGCCAATGGGCAGGGGTTTTCTTGAATCCCTTGGCCTGCTGGGAGAACCTATAAATTTGGGTGGGGTCAGGTGATCGGTACTGTTCCTTTCTTTGGGAAACTATGCACCACATGGGCTTTAGCCCCCAATACATTAAGTAGGTCTGCCTGCTCTACAGTAACCCTAGGGCTAGGGTATGTACTAATAAGGATATAGTTGATGTATTTTCGTTACAGAGGGGAACATGGCAGTGCTGCCCGCTCTGACCCCTTCTGTTTGCACTGGCAATAGAGCCCCTTGCTTTGGCGGTGCGACAGACGGCGGCGGTGGGTGGTATCTGTTATGGGGAGCTGTCTGAAAAGATCTCTCTCTATTCAGACGATGCCTTAATATAATGTAGATGGCTCAGAACAGTCCTTTGTCTCACTGCTAGGAGTTGTGGAGGAGTTTGGGAAGGTCTCTGGGCTACGTGTTGGCTGGGAGAAATCCTATTGGCCCCAACCTCGATTTATACCTATCTATCTCAATCCAAACTGACCATTCAGCCCACCTTTAAATATTTAGGGATTTATATTAATGAGGACCTATCCACTTTTGAATCCCTTAATAAAACCCCAATTATAACTCACATGGAGACTAGGTTACGCACCTGGACCTCCTTGCCTCTCAATCTGATTGGCCGTGTGAACATTTTTAAAATGATATACTTACCCAAATTTTTGTACGTTTTCCGGGCATCCCCAGTTTTTTGTTAAAAAAACGTTTTAAAAAAATAAATTCGATCTTATCCACCTTCCTCTGGCAGGGAAAACACCCATGTATTGCAAGAGCCTCCCTCCAAAGTGCTAAATCTGATGGTGGATTGGCCTGCCCAAATGTATGGCACTATTTTCTAGCGTCACAACTTATGCCCCATACACACGATCGGAATTTCCGGCAGAAAAAACTTGGATGGTTTTTCTGATGGAATTCCGCTCAAGCTTGGCTTGCATACACGCAGTTATACAAAAGTTCTCTGAACTACAACACTACGACGAGCCGAGAAAATGCAGTTCAATGCTGCCGAGCATGCATCAAATTGTTTCCGAGCATGCGTCGTTTTTTGCGCGTCAAAATTGCATACAGACAAACTGAATTTCCGTCAGGAACTGTTTCCGACAGGAAAATGGAGAGCCTGCTCTCAATCTTTTGGTGGCAGGAATTCCGCCAGCAAAAGTCCGATGGAGCGTACACACGGTCGGAATTTCTGACCAAAAGCTCACATCCAACTTTTGCTGGCGGAATTTCTGATCGCATGTACGGGGCATAACCTATGTGTACGACTGGTTCCTGGAGGCCTCCTCGTCCTGCTCTACTGACTGCACTATTTGGCTCTAGGGCCTCACTTGTAGGTGCACTACACAGGTCTATGTCCAAACGCGGCTCTCCGATAGATGTTAGCTGGCTGGCCTGGCACGAGGGTAATAAGGTGATAAATTCAGGCGGGGTGTCTCCTAATGCCCCCCTGTGGTACAATCCCAATTTCTCAGAGCTCCTGGGCCACCCAAACTTCCTGTGGTGGACACAACTTGGTGCCCTCCCACATTTTTGTTAACCACTTCAGCCCCGGAAGAATTTACCCCCTTCCTGACCAGAGCACTTTTTGCGATACGGCACTGCGTCGCTTTAACTGACAACTGCGTGGTCATGCAACGTGGGCACCCAAACAAAATTGACGTCCTTTTTTTTTACCACATATAGAGCTTCCTTTTGGTGGCAAAGAAAGAGCGACTATTTTGAAAAAAAAGCAATATTTTTTACATTTTGCTATAATAAATATCCCCAAAAAATATATATAAAAAAATTTCTTGCTCAGTTTAGGCCGATATGTATTCTTCTACATATTTTTGGTAAAAAAAATCGCAATAGGCGTATATTGATTGGTTTGCACAAAAGTTATAGTGTCTACAAAATAGGGGATAGATTTATGGCATTTTTATTATAATTTTTTTTTTTTATTAGTAATGGCGGCGATTTGCGATTTTTATCATGATTGCGACATTATGACGGACACATCGGACACTTTTGCCACTATTTTGGGACCATTGTCATTTATACAGCGATCAGTGCAATAAAAAAGCACTAATTACTGTGTAAATGACACTGGCTGGGAAGGGGTTAAACACTAGGGGGCGATCAAGGGGTTAAGTGTGTCCTAGGGAGTGATTCTAATGCTGTGTACACACGGGCGGACTTTTGAGCATCAAACGTCCGACGGTCTTTCGAACGACTGAACTTGCCCACACACGAACGGACTAAAGTCCGTTCGAAAGTCCTGAAGTCCGTTCAAAAGTCCGGTCATTTCAACGTGATGACGTACGACCGGACTAGAATAAGGAAGTTCATAGCCAGTAGCCAATAGCCTTAGAGTCCTTTTTTGTCCATCGGACTAGCATACAGACGAGCGAATTTTTCAACTGGACTCGAGTCTGTCGGAAAGATTTGAAACATGTTCCAAATCTAAAGTCCGTCTAATTCTCAACAGAAAAAGTCTGTTGAAGGTCCGATGAAGCCCACACACGATTGAATTGTCCGCCGGATTCGTTCCATCGGACCAGTCCGGTCGAAAAGTCCGCCCGGTTGTACATGGCATAACTGTGGGGGGGATTGCCTCACTAGAACATGACATCGATCACTGATCCCGATGACAGGGAGCAGTAGATCTCTGTCATGTTGCTAGGCAGAACAAGGAAATGCCTTGTTTACATAGGCACCTCCCCGTTCTGCTGCTCCGTGACACGATCGCGTGCCCCCTGGCGGACATTGAGTCCACCGGACCCGCGGGCACGGTCACAGAGTACGCGGCAGCGCTCGCGTGCCCACAATGCCGCGATTTAAAGGGGACATAACTGTACGCTCATTTGCCCAGCCGTGCCATTGTGCCGACATATATTGTCGTGCGCTGGTCCGCATGTGGTTAACAACGTATTCGCTTCCTTTGAGGAGTTGAAGGCTCGGTGTGGAGTGACTGATAAATTCTTTTTCAAATATCTTTTGTTGCGTCATGCCATTCGGGCACAGTTTGCGGGTTTAACCCAGGAGCTCTCTGAATTACCACTAGAGGCGCTGTTGTCGTGTCCAGATATTGAGAACCTGGTTACGACTGTTTTACTCTCGCCTCCAGTTAGCCGGAGTCAACCCCTTCCAACTGGCTCAACGGAAATGGGAGGTTGTGATTCCTGGGCTGTCCAAGGAGGGGTGGTAGGAAGCCTTTAGAAATCTGCTTTCAGGACCTTATTGGGTCCAACGATCAATATACACAGTTTAAATTCATACACCAGTTGCATTATACTCCTGCCAGGTTGGCCCGAATGGGGTTCAACTCTGCTGCATCCTGTTCCAGATGTGGGTCTACAGACGCAGAGTACTTGCATATGTTTTGGTCCCGTCCTGCTCTGTCGGCATGTTGGAAGGACTTATTTTCTTTTTTTGACAGCACCTTACATTTACCAGTACCTCACACTCCCGAAGTTGGACTACTGGGCGTGTTAAATGACTTTATACACAGGACTCATGCTCGTTCTCTTGTACGTATATTATTATTTTATGGCAGGAAATTAATTTTGTTGCAATGGAAGAATGCCTCTTCTCCGGATATACAAACATTTTATTGCATGGTGAATAAAGTTGTATCCATCTTCAAACTCATATATAATGGTAAGGCCTGCCCAAAAACGTTCTTAAAGGTCCAACCCTGGGTGGATATTGCTGATTCCTTTTGGGAGTGACACTCCGCTCTCCCAACAATAGCGGGCAACTGATTTCTGTTTAGGTCTTTGTTTCTGTAGGTCGCTGGGCGTCCTGTTGATGGCTCCAAGACCCTTCAATCCGACCGGCAAGAAGGGGGGCGGTGAGGTCTGAATGGTGGTTGCATGTTGTTGTGTGTGTGTAAATGGAGAATAAATGTCTTTTACCGTTTGTAGCACTATAACGTACTGGTTTTGGGCCCTACGTGGTCCACATATAGAAATCTTCAAAAGCCATTCTATCAAGTTTTCCTCCGATAGGGAAACCGGCAGTAAAGTTACTAATGTGTTATAAGTTGGCCATGTTTGGCTACTGGTTATACAAGGCTCAATATACGTTGAGCGTTATATAACCAGTAGCCAAACATGGCCAACTTATAACACATTAGTATTTCTGTACAAGCTGTACCTTTTGCAAAATGCCTGTCAAAACTTTATATCGAAAATCAATAACATAATAAACAAATACTTAAAAAAAAGGAAAGGAATACGGTTATCTTCAATGAAGGAAGTGTTTAGATGGCATGGTCCCTCTGAAGATTACTACAAGTATATGAAGCATACGTTTTAGGAGTGATATAATTATCAGCCTGTGAATTCCTTGACTTCTTATCACAACAGGGTGTGAATTTAGGGCTACTGTCCCCCCTTTATGGCACACTGATACCTTATTGGACCTCTTGGCGGGCCCTGAGGGTTCTTTTGGAACCTTGGTCACGTTTGGGTGACATTGTATAAAGGTCCTACAAAAACTCCAGAAGAAGCCATGATTATGGCGAAACATGTAGAGGCAACCAACTATTGTATTGTGACCGCATGTTCTGGTTTTAACTTTGATTCATTTTTTAACCATGTTTTTTTTTTTTTTTTTACAATAGATTTTTATTGAAAAGATTTTCTTAACAATACAGATTGACATTGACACGATAACAATTGTGACTAACTTCTTTGCAATAGTTCTTAAGAATATTCTTATACAAATACAGTAATTGATAGTCTGTACCAGCCTACCCCTATTGGGTTCAAACTGTAGGCATGGATAGGCCATCAATTGCGTTAATTAGTTGAATACAGAAAAATGTAAGGAAAACAAAAAAAAACAAAAAAAAAAACACAAAAAAAAAACAAAAAACAAAAAACAAAATATATACATATATATATACATACACATACATATATATATATATATATAAATGACAATGGTCCCAAAATAGTGTCAAAAGTGTCCGATGTGTCCGCCATAATGTGGCAGTCACCGCCATTACTAATACAAAAAAATTAAAATGCCATAAATCTATTCCCTATTTTGTAGATGCTATAACTTTTGCGCAAACCAATCAATATACGCTTATTGGGATTTTTTTTTTCAACAAAAATTTGTTGAACAATACATATCGGCCTAAACTGAGGAAAAAAATAGTTTTTTTTAGATTTTTTTGGGGATATTTATTATAGCAAAAAAGTAAAAAATATTGTTTTTTTTTTATTCAAAATTGTCGCTCTTTTTTTGTTTATAGTGAAAAAAATAAAAAACGCAGAGGTGATCAAATACCACCAAAAGAAAGCTCTATTTGTGGGGAAAAAAAGGATGTCAATTTTGTTTGGGTGTAACGTCGCACGACCGCGCAATTGTCAGTTAAAGCGACGCAGTGCCAAATCGCAAAACATGCTCCGGTCAGGAAGGGGGTAAAGTCTTCCAGGGCTGAAGCGGTTAAACAAACATGGTTAAAAAATGACTTCAGTGTACTTCCAGTACACTGAAGTCATATATAAACACACCTCAGATGTAGTATATCATCCTGGACCCACTTTATTAACCTATGCAACAAGTTTTGTTCAGTTAATTTAGATGTATGTATGTGTATATGTATGTATATATATATATATATATATATATATTATATATATATATATATATACATACATATACACATACATACATCTAAATTAACTGAACAAAACTTGTTGCATAGGTTAATAAAGTGGGTCCAGGATGATATACTACATCTGAGGTGTGTTTATATATGACTTCAGTGTACTGGAAGTACACTGAAGTCATTTTTTAACCATGTTTGTTTAACCGCTTCAGCCCTGGAAGACTTTACCCCCTTCCTGACCGGAGCATGTTTTGCGATTTGGCACTGCGTCGCTTTAACTGACAATTGCGCGGTCGTGCGACGTTACACCCAAACAAAATTGACATCCTTTTTTTCCCCACAAATAGAGCTTTCTTTTGGTGGTATTTGATCACCTCTGCGTTTTTTATTTTTTTCACTATAAACAAAAAAAGAGCGATAATTTTGAATAAAAAAAAAACAATATTTTTTACTTTTTTGCTATAATAAATATCCCCAAAAAAATCTAAAAAAAACTATTTTTTTCCTCAGTTTAGGCCGATATGTATTGTTCAACAAATTTTTGTTAAAAAAGAAAATCACAATAAGCGTATATTGATTGGTTTGCGCAAAAGTTATAGCATCTACAAAATAGGGAATAGATTTATGGCATTTTAATTATTAATTTTTTTGTATTAGTAATGGCGGTGACTGCCACATTATGGCGGACACATCGGACACTTTTGACACTATTTTGGGACCATTGTCATTTATACAGCGATCAGTGCTATAAAAATGCACTGATTACTGTGTAAATGACACTGGCAGGGAAGGGGTTAAACACTAGGGGGCGATCAAGGGGTTAGGTGTGTCCTAGGGAGGTGTTCTAACTGTGGGGGGGATGGGCTAACCACTGACATGACAGCGATCACTGCTCCCGATGAAAGGGAGCAGTAGATCCCTGTCATGTCACAAGGCAGAATGGGGAAATGCCTTGTTTACATAGGCATCTCCCCGTTCTGTGGCTCCGCGACGCGATCGCCGGGACACCGGCCCGCGTGTCCCGCGGGCACGGTCACGTAGTGCGTATGCGCGCCCGCTAGCCCCACCAATTAAAGGCGACATACAGATATGCCCATTTGCCAACCACTGCCATTGTAACGACGTATTGGCTTAAATTGATGAAGAAATTAGATTTTTTTTTTTTTTACATTTTTTTTATTGGATATGTTTTATGACAGAAAGTAAAAAAAATATATATATTTTTTAAATTGTCAGTTGTTCTTTGTTTCTCGCGCAAAAATAAAATAAAAACCACAGAGGTGATCAAATACCACCAACAGAAAGCTCTATTTGTGGGGAAAAAAGGACATCAATTTTATTTGGGTACAGCGTCGCATGACTGCGCAATTGTCAGGTAACCACTTGCCGACCAGCCGCCGCAGTTGTACTGCGGCAGAATGGCTCGGCTGGGCGAAACAACGTTATGTAACGCCGCTTCGCTCTGTGGCCACTAGGCGGCGCGCGCGCCCCCTGCTCGCCCACAGGGCCGATGCGAGTGCCCGGCGGTTGTGTTCACCGCCTGGCTCCCGCGATCGCTCGGGGCACACGGAGAACCGGGATCTGTGTGTGTAAACACACAGTTTCCGGTTCTCTGAGGGGAGAAGTGACAGATCGTCTGTTTATACAGAGTATGAACAGCGATCTATCTCTTCCCCTACACAGTCCCCTCCCCCCTTTTTTTTTTACACATTTTGACATTTTTAGAGTAATCAGTGCATTTTCATAGCTCTGATCGCTATATAAATGACAATGGTCCCAAAAATGTGTCAAAAGTGTCCGATGTGTCCGCCAGAATGTCGCAGTCACGATAAAAATTGCAGATCGCCGCCATTACAAGTAAAAAAAAAAAAATAATAATAATAAAAATGCCATAAATCTATCCCCTATTTTGTAAATGTTATAACTTTTCCGCAAACCAATCAATATACGCTTATTGCGATTTTTTTTTTTACCAAAAATATGTAGAAGAATACATATCGGCCTAAACAGGAAAAAAATGTGTTTTTTATATATTTTTGGGGGATATTTATTATAGCAAAAAGTAAAAAATATTGAATTTTTATCAAAATTGAAGCTCTTTTTTTGTTTATAGCGCAAAAAATAAAAACCGCAGAGGCGATCAAATACCACCAAAAGAAAGCTCTGTTTGTGGGGAAAAAAGGACGTCAGTTTTGTTTGGGTGCAACGTCGCACGACCGCGCAATTGTCAGTTAAAGCGACGCAAAAAGTGCTCTGGTCAGGAAGGGGGTAAAATCTTCCGGGGCTGAAGTGGTTAAAGTAACGCAGTGCCGTGTTGCAAAAAAATGGCCTGGTCAGGAAGTGGGGGGGGGGGGGGTAGATCTTCTGGAGTGGAAGTGGTGAAGACTTAGTTGGGTTTCTACTTTCAATTTTACAACATAATGGCACAATGCAGGTTAAGGGGAGCTGAAAAGTCGTTTTCTTAGCTGTAGCTATAGAAGGAAATTCTTTCAAATTGTGACTTCATATAAAGTATTTTCACTTTCTTTATGGCTCCGGGGACTTCCCGTTTTAAAGGGTTTCGGTAATAGGCAGAGCACTATTTCTGTATTCTCAAGCTACACCATGCCCTCAATAGATCAACATTGTTCTGCATCACCATTTCACTGCATTTGTGGATTTGTCCTTCCCGTCCATCAAAAATGAAATTAAGCATCAATCTGTCAAATAATCAACATATAAAAAGCAAGACAGCTGCACACAGACTCCATATTATTTATTGTACTAAATAAATATACAGAGAGGAGGGGGAGGGGCTAAATGAGAAGTCATCGGGAAGGAGCTATATATAGCACAATGAAAAATAATATCCACTATATTGCCAAAAGTATTGGGACGCCTGCCTTTACACGCCCATGAACTTTAATGGCATCCCAGTCTTAGTCCGTAGGGTTCAATATTGAGTTATTCCACCCTTTGCAGCTATAACAGCTTCAACTCTTCTGAGAAGGCCGTCCACAAGGTTTAGGAGTGCATTTGTGAGGTCGGGCACTAATGTTGGATGAGAAGGTCTGGCTCGCAGTCTCCCCTCTAATTCATCCCAAAGGTGTTGTATCAGATTGAGGTCAGGACTCGAGTTCCTTCACCCCAAACTCGCTCATCCATGTCTTTATGGACCTTGCTTTGTGCACTGGTCCAAATCATTTGGTGGAGGGGGGATTATGGAGTGGGGGTTGTTTTTCAGAGGTTGGGCTTGGCCCCTTAGTTCTAGTGAAGGGAAATCTTAAGGCGTCAGCATGCCAAGACATTTTGGACAATTCCACCACCCCAAACTCGCTCATCCACGTCTTTATGGACCTTGCTTTGTGCACTGGTGCGCAGTCATGTTGGAACAGGAAGGGGCCGTCCCCAAACTGTTCCCACAAAAGTTGGGAGCATGAAATTGTCCAAAATGTCTTGGTATGCTGAGGCCTTAAGAGTTCCCTTCACTGGAACTAAGGAGCCAAGCCCAACCCCTGAAAGACAACCCCCCACCATAATTACCCCTCCACCAAATGATTTGGACCAATGCACAAAGAAAGGTCCATAAAGACATGGATGAGCGAGTTTGGGGTGGAGGAACTTGACTGGCCTGCATAGAGTCCTGCGAGCCAGGCCTTCTTGTCCAACATCAGTGCCTGACCTTACAAATGCGCTTCTGGAAGAATGGTCAAACATTCCCATAGACACACTCCTAAACCTTGTGGACAGCCTTCCCAGAAGAGTTGAAGCTGTTATAGCCAAAAGACCTGGCTAAAACTTTTGCACAGTACTGAAGAGAGAACATTGTATAAACAGATATCATGGGAGGTTGGGGGGTGGGTGACACTTACCAGGTCAGGCAGCCATCATGTGAGATTGCGTTGGCCGGGAATCGAACCCGGGTCAACTGCTTGGAAAGCAGCTATGCTCACCACTGCACCACCAACGCGAGGTAGCATGTCTTTGGAGTGTGGGAGGAAACCGGAGTACCCGGAGGAAACCCACGCAAGCACAGGGAGAACATGCAAACTCCATGCAGATAGTGTCTTGGTCAGGATTTGAACCATGGACCCCAGTGCTGCAAGGCTAACCACTAAGCCTCTGTGCTGCCCACATACGGCCTCTGTTCCCTAAGGCCAGCCCCCGCTGAGCGGGGTAAATCAGTGATGTCCACTCACAGCACTTAATAGGTGAAACAGCCATCTTGGGCGCACTGAATGGAGCCAATGAACCTACCAGCATGTCTTTCGGCTGTAGGAGGAAACTCAGACAAGCACAGGGAGAACATGCAGACTCCATGCAGACAGTGTCCTGGTCAGGATATGAACCAAACACCCCAGTGCTGCAAGGCAGAAGTACTAACTACTAAGCCTCTGTGCTGCCCGATCTTAAAGCAGAACTTCACCTATAAGTGGAAGTCACGCTTTTCCTCCTCTGCCTCCTTCAGCTTTACATTTCCTAAAGGACCTGGAGATACAGGTCCGTATTGTAGAGTTATGAATCTTTCATATTCTGTCCTGTAGGTGGAGACTCTGTACGGTTCTCATTCCATCCACCCTACTCATGAGCCGTCCATATTTCCGCTTCATTCTCCTTGGGTTACGATATTTTTAAGTGACCTAGAAATGCAGATCCTTTTTGTAGAGTGACCTGGAGCTACAGAGTCCTTCAGCTGTTGTAGGCCTCAGTGGCCTACAATATCATAGTTGCCAACAGTCCCAATTTTTCCGGGACAATCCCGATTTTGGGACCCTCGTCCCGATTTAAGCTTGTCCCGATTGTTTTCCCGGCATTTTGGGTTTGTCCCGATTTTGGGACCCTCATCCCGATTTAAGCTTGTCCCGATTGTTTTCCTGGGATTTTGGGTTTGTCCCGAGAAAATCAGGAATGTTTTTTGCAAAAAACGTCAACAGCTACACAAAAATGGCCGCCGTCGCCTCCACGAGTGTTGTTTCCCCTTGTGTTCAGTGCAGGGGAGAGGGGCAGCCAATCGGCTTCTCTCTTCAGTGTACAAATAGAAAATTCTATTGTACACTGAAGCCTATTGGCTACAGGGATTGGTGACCCCTCCCCGCTCTCCACTGAACACAAGGAAATGTTCAGTCGCCGCCCCGCCAACCCTCCGCTCTGCCCCGTGTGTGACAGTGTCCAACGAGCGCCACTGATGGAAGGACCGGGGCTCGCTGGCTGGGGACAGTGCACTGATGGTCTTGGCTCCCCTTGCACCCCGTCCCCCCATGTCACCACCATACCTGTTTCCCCCCTCTCCCCATGTCACCACCATACCTGTTTCCCCCTTCTCCCCATGTCACCACCATACCTGTTTCCCCCCTCTCCCCATGTCACCACCGTACCTGTTTCCCCCCTCCCCCATGTCACCACCATACCTGCACCCCCCTCTCCCCCCGTGTCACCACCATACCTGCACCCCCCTCTCCCCCCGTGTCACCACCATACCTGCACCCCCCTCTCCCCCCGTGTCACCACCATACCTGCTTCCCCCCATCGTGTCACCACCATACCTGTTTCCCCCCTCCCCCATGTCTCCACCATACCTGCTTCCCCCCCCCCCCCCGTGTCACCACCATACCTGCTTCCCCCCTCCCCTGTTATATCTGTTACATGTTCTCATTCACAGAGTAAAACTTACACAATTTGTAAAGTTTGCTGCTCACCTTTAAAGAGGAAATCGCGTGTGAAAAATGACAAAAAAAACATGGCTCCACAAATCTGATACCAGAACCCCAGCCGAGCATGCAGGAAAGGGGGGGTGGAGTGAGCGTGCACCCCCTGCACTACTGAGCCATACCAGGCTACATGCCCTCGACATGGGGAGTGGACCTTGCAAAGGGGAACCCCCCTTCCCCCTGACAAGGTACCTCCCCATGTTGAGGGCATGTGACCTGGTATGGGCGAGGAGAGGAGGGCGGTGCATGCTCTCCCCCCTCCCCCCCTTTCCTGGCCTGCCAGGATGCGTGCTTAGGAGGGGGTCTCGATTTTGATTGCCCGTGTTTTTTTTTTTTTCATTCTTTCCATGGGGTTCTGCCTTTAATGGTGAGCAGCAACTTTTACAATTTTTTTAAAGCTATGCTATGTGAATGGGAACATGTAACAAATATAAAGTAGGTGTAAAAAATGTGGCTGAAAAATTGGAAATACCTTTTTGGTGAGCTTTGTTGTCACAGTTTGTGATTAAGAAGCTGCAGAAAGGAAAATAGAGGGCTGATGGGAAGACCCTCCGGTTACTGAAGTGGCAGCCGCCACCAGTGTAGGAACCTGTGTTGGCACAGCCATACCTGGTCCCTGGAAGGGTTCCTCAGACTTTTTGTTGAGTCTTCTTCTAGGAACAGCCAATTGTCTTGTTTGTCCAACTATATTGATAGTTGGTGATTCAGAAGCTGCAGAAGGGAAAATAGAGGGCTGATGGGAAGACCCTCCAGTTACTGGAGTGGCAGCCGCCACCAGTGTAGGAACCTGTGTTGGCACAGCCATACCTGGTCCCTGGAAGGGTTCCTCAGACTTTTTGTTGAGTCTTCATCTAGGAACAGCCAATTGTCTTGTTTGTCCAACTATATTGATAGTTGGTGATTCAGAAGCTGCAGAAAGGAAAATAGAGGGCTGATGGGAAGACCCTCCAGTTACTGGAGTGGCAGCCGCCACCAGTGTAGGAACCTGTGTTGGCACAGCCATACCTGGTCCCTGGGAGGGTTCCTCAGACTTTTTGTTGAGTCTTCATCTAGGAACAGCCAATTGTCTTGTTTGTCCAACTATATTGATAGTTGGTGATTCAGAAGCTGCAGAAAGGAAAATAGAGGGCTGATGGGAAGACCCTCCAGTTACTGGAGTGGCAGCCGCCACCAGTGTAGGAACCTGTGTTGGCACAGCCATACCTGGTCCCTGGGAGGGTTCCTCAGACTTTTTGTTGAGTCTTCTTCTAGGAACAGCCAATTGTCTTGTTTGTCCAACTATATTGATGGTGATTCAGAAGCTGCAGAAAGGAAAATAGAGGGCTGATGGGAAGACCCTCCAGTTACTGGAGTGGCAGCCGCCACCAGTGTAGGAACCTGTGTTGGCACAGCCATACCTGGTCCCTGGAAGGGTTCCTCAGACTTTTTGTTGAGTCTTCTTCTAGGAACAGCCAATTGTCTTGTTTGTCCATCCTGCGTAGGCATTCCCAGTGCTGTCAACTGGGGAGCAGCAGCTGCATGGACACAGCGGCTGTTCCCAGTGTGACATCCATGTGGGTACCGGTGCACGGCCCCGAACGCACCCAGGGTGCGTCCGCGCAACTGCACCCGCATGGATGTCCTTTTTGGGGTAAACGTAGCACCCACACAGTACAGATTCATACCAGGACCTCATTGGTGGGAAGAGTTCTCATTTCCCCAGCAGAGAAAGCCTGAAGAAAGCTGGAAAGACTCCTCTGGCCTCTGAATCCTAGGAGGTGCAACGCTGGGAATGGGAAAGTCAGTCTCATCCATAGCATTGTCGGCATTTTCAGTGGTTGATGAAAACATGTTGCCATGCCTGAACTCCTTGGTTGGCTTGCGCCTTTTCATTGGCCGGCATAAATCCCGTAGGTGAGTACGGATGGGATCCCTAGGAGGTGCAACACTGGGAATGGAAAAGTCAGTCTCCTCCATATCGTTGTCGGCATTTTCAGTGGTTGATGAGAACATTTTGTCATGCCTGAACTCCTTAATTGGTCTGCACCTCTTCATTGTCCGGCATAAATCCTGTATGTGAGCACGGATGTCATCCCTAGGAGATGCGGCGCTGGGATGGACAGTCAGTTGGTCAACCCTAGAACTGATGTCATCACTCGATGGTTGGATGATGTCACTGATTGATGGGAATGTACCATCAATCTGTGGGATGATGTCACTTGTTGATGGGATGGTATCATCGCTCTGTGAGATGATGTCACTCATTGGACTGCATGTCTTCTTTAGCAAAATTACAATCCGTAGGCGATGACATTTGCGATGCCTAGGAGATGCGGCGCTGGGATGGACCGTCAGTTGGTCAACCCCAGAACTGATGTCATCACTCGATGGTTGGATGATGTCACTGATTGATGGGAATGTACCATCAATCTGTGGGATGATGTCACTTGTTGATGAGATGGTATCATCGCTCTGTGAAATGTTGTCACTCATTGGACTGCATGTCTTCTTTAGCAATATTACAATCCGTAGGCGATGACATTTGCGATGCCTAGGAGATGCGGCGCTGGGATGGACCGTCAGTTGGTCAACCCCAGAACTGATGTCATCACTCGATGGTTGGATGATGTCACTGATTGATGGGAATGTACCATCAATCTGTGGGATGATGTCACTTGTTGATGGGATGGTATCATCGCTCTGTGAAATGTTGTCACTCATTGGACTGCATGTCTTCTTTAGCAATATTACAATCCGTAGGCGATGACATTTGCGATGCCTAGGAGGTGCGGCGCTGGGATGGACAGTCAGTTGGTCAACCCCAGAACTGATGTCATCACTCGATGGTTGGATGATGTCACTGATTGATGGGAATGTACCATCAATCTGTGGGATGATGTCACTTGTTGATGGGATGGTATCATCGCTCTGTGAGATGATGTCACTCATTGGACTGCATGTCTTCTTTAGCAACAATACAATCCGTAGGTGATAAGGTTTGCGATGCCTAGGAGGTGCGACGCTGGGATGAACCGTCAGTTGGTCAACCCCAGAACATAAACCCTGTAGATGAGCACAGAGGTCATCCCTAGGAGGAGCAACGCTGGGAATGGGAAAGTCAGTCTCATCCATAGCGTTGTCTGCGTTTTCATTTTTTGGTGGGATGGTGTCATCACTTTCTGGGTGAATGACGTCATTTGTTGGTGGGGTGGTGTTGCTACTCGTTAGTTGGAACAGTCGGTAGAACGCCTTATATATTAGGAGCTGTAGCAGCTGCATGGTGACAAGCCACAGCAAGAATTCTGACCAGTGCTCATCAGAAATGTTTATAAGCATGGATGTGAGTGTGTTTTCCAAGATGACCACCCACTCTTTGGACCAGACTGACTGGAGCCCAGCAGTCGTCCATTGGTACCAATCACCGGCATTTGTAAGCAGGGTTAGGACTGTGCACTCAAAGGCTTTCCCCCTGCTGTACCAGATATTAAACCCATGATAAATGAATTTAATCAGCTGCAGGAACATCAAATACTGTCCTAATATTGTGGCCAGATTATTTTGGTGGAGGATGTACCTCAGAATCAGAACACATATGAGGAGTGTCCCATTAAACCAGTTTGTGGTGTTGGCCAGGAGTGAAAACCAACTGATGGGTTCTGGGCGCTCCTTTTCCAAATTTTCAAACATTTCCTCCACTGGCTGTTCTGTCATCTTCATGTCGTCCTCCTCCTCCTGCATGCGGATCTCTGGGGACACTCTGATGTCATTTCCGGGTTCCTCCTCCTGCATGCAGATCCCTGAGGACTGTCTGATGTAATGTCTGGGTACAGCCCATGGGTACAAGATTCTAAAAATCATTGGAATCTGCACCGGCTGCTGCGTTGTTTTCATGATCCCCTCCTTCTGCTCCATGCGGATCTCTGGGGGGTCATTCTCCAATTGTATGACCATTTCCTTCACGCATTCGTGGGTCATCTTCATGTCTCCCTCCATTTGTTCCATGTGGAACTCTGGGGAGTCTTTGATGTCTTTTCTGTGTACTTCCCATGGAAGCATTACCATAAAAAAGATGATGTGGAATAAAATCCTCATTTTTTTTTTTTTTTATAGAGCGTAATTGAGAAATAAATTCAATTACAGTCGCTGGATAAGTAGTAAATGTCAATAAATGCCAATCACTACAGAAATTAGAACGATTAGGCTGAGTGTTCTCAGATATAAAGCAATGCAAATACAGGAGCTCTGTAAAGAAGCAGCTTACTCTACTGAAAGCAAATCTCAACTGCGCGTCTGGCTCTGCACTCACACTATTTACCAGCTGCAGAGGTCAGGTGTCACCGTGACGACATAGTGGGTGGTCTTGTGAGCCAATAGGATTGCAGCAGGGGAAGCTGAACAGTGGCTGCTGCAATCTGATTGGCTACATATTGAAACCTCTGCTGACTATCCTCGGTTGTAATGCACACAGGTGCCGGTAGAGGGCAGCAAAGGAACACATCACCATAGATTTCCTCCTGTAACACCGATCACCATAGAGCTCCGGCTGATCGGTGTGTCCCGGTGGTCGGGGTTGATGGAGGGATGCGGGGAAGCTGCGCCCCGGGGTGGCCGGGAAGGGGAAGTGCTGGAAGAAGGGACAGAGGCAGTGAGTGGAACCCCCGAGGGGAGGAGACACCGGGGGAGAGGGGAGAACTCATTATTGTTATTGTCTGTCATCATTATTGTCAATAAAGATTTGTAATCCTCACTATGTAATAATAGAATGGTGCATTGTATGTGACGTCATGTGATCAGACTTATTATTATTAATAAACCGAAGCTACCAGGATGGGGGGGAGGGGGACATGTATAAATGTAAATTTTTTTTTTTTTTTTAAATCATTTTTACAGGAGCGATGGTGATTTTTACCCCTTCAATACTCCCCCCCCCCCCTTCCTGCCCAGGCCAATGTTCAGCTTTTAGCGCTTTCACACTTTGAATGACAATTGCGCGGTCATGTAACACTGTACATATACATATGACGTTTTTATCATTTTTTTTACACAAATAGAGCTTTTTTTGGTGGTATTTAATCACCTCGGGGGGGGGGGGGGGTTTATTTTTCTAAACAAACAAAAAAACGACTGAAAATGTAAAAAAAAACAAAAATAATTTTCATAGTTTGTTATAAAATTTTGAAAATAAGTAATTTCTCTCCTTCACTGATGTGCGCTGATAGGGCGGCACTGATTGGCAGCATTGATTTTCAACACTGATAGGTGGCACTGATAGCACTGATGGGCACTGATAGGCGGCACTGATGGATAGCACTGATGGGCACTGATAGGCGGCACTGATGGATAGCACTGATGGGCAACACTGATAGGTGGCACTGATAGCACTGATGGGCACTGATAGGCGGCACTGATGGATAGCACTGATGGGCACTGATAGGCGGCACTGATGGATAGCACTGATGGGCAACACTGATAGGTGGCACTGATAGCACTGATAGGTGGCACTGATAGCACTGATGGGAACTGATAGGCGGCACTGATGGGCAACACTGATAGCTGGCACTGATAGCACTGATGGGCACTGATAGCACTGATGGGCACTGATAGGTGGCACTGATAGCACTGATGGGCACTGATAGGCGGCACTGATGGGAACTGATAGACGGCACTGATGGGAACTGTTGGGAACTGATAGACGGCACTGATGGGCAACACTGATAGGTGGCAATGATGGGCACTGATTGGCAATGCTGATAAGTGACATTGATGTTGAGGCACAACTGGGCACTGATTGACAGCACTGATGGGCACTAATTAGCAGTACTGATGGGCACTAATAGGTGGCACTGTTTTGGCAAATTTGGGACCGATGCTTTCTCCTTTTCTCCTCATGCTGTCAGCGTGAGGGGGGGGGGGGGGGGAGCAGGTGACCGGCTTCTATTTCCATTGTGTGATCAGCTGTGATTGATAGCTGATCATGTGGTAAAGGGTCGCTGTGATTGGCCTTTTACCCCAATCTGTAATCAGCTGAGTCCCGAAGCACACGAGGACGTCCGTGGTCACCCTTCTGGCATTTTAAGCCAGCGCTGTAGCCGTGTTTCGGAAGGGCGTTAATGGTGCTTAACCACTTCAATACCGGGCACTTTCACCCCCTTCCTGCCCAGACCAATTTTCAGCTTTCAGCGCTGTCACACTTTGAATGACAATTGCGCGGTCATGCTACACTGTATCCAAAGTACATTTTTTTAAATTTTCTTCCCACAAATAGAGCTTTATATTGGTGGTATTTGACCATGACTGAGGTTTTTATTTTTTACCGAACAAACTAAAAAAGACAGAAAAAAAACAAAAGTTTCTTTGTTTCTGACATAATTTTTTGTTTTCTCCTTCACTGATGGGCACTGATAAGGTGGCACTGATGAGTTGGCACTGATATGTAGAATTGATGGGCACCGATAGGCGGCACTGATGGGCACCAATAGGCGGCACTGATATGCGGCACTGATGGGCATCGATAGGCAACACTGATGGGCACCGATAGGTGGCACTGATATGCAACACTGATTGGCACTGATAGGCAGCACTGATGATGAGGTACTCACTGGTGTTACTGATTGGCATTGTGGTGGGCTCTGATTGGCACTTTGATTGGCACTGGCAGACATACATAGTTACATAGTAAGTTAGGTTAAAAAAAGACACAAGTCCATCCAGTTCAACCTTAAAAACAATAAATAAATAGAAAAAAAAATATCGTACAATCCAATATACCCAATTTTATACCCTCAGTTGATCCAGAGGAAGGCAAAAAACCCCAGCAGAGCATGCTCCAATGTGCTACAGCAGGGGAAAAAATTCCTTCCAGATCCCCAGAGAGGCAATCGCATTTTCCCTGGATCAACTTTACCTATAAATGTCATTACCCAGTTATATACCCAGACTTTATTGATCGGGCACTGACTGGCAGCTCATGTGCACTGATTGCCAGCTGATGGGCACCTTTTGATGGGGGGCTGTGCTGATGATCAGCTGTGATTGGTCACAGCTGATCACGTGGTAAGAAGCCACTGTCAGAGGCTCCTTACTACGATCAGAGATGCAGTGTTACAGACTGACACATAGCACTTTCGATCACCGCGCTGCGCCCCCCCCCCCCGCAGCATGTTATCCTGCTGGACGTCATATAACGCCCAGTGAAGGTAACGTCATTCTGCTATAGGCGGGACGGGAAGTGGTTAAAGTGAAATAATATAAATGAAAAATTCCTTTAAATATAGTGCCTGGGGGGTCCCCTTAATCTGCCTGTAAAGTGGCGCCCCACGGAACGGTGCATGCTGGGTCGGTGATGTCACAAAGGGGTGGTGCCACCAGGTGATATCGCCAGGTAGCCCCACCCTTACCTATAAGAACTGTCAAATGGTGGAGGAGACATTTGGCGGTCGGCCGTCAATGAAGGCGGAGCATTTTCTTCTTTTTTCGGGGTGGCGGCGGCGTATTTGAACACTGATTTACATCGGGGGGGGGGCACTTTTTTTATTTTTTTAATAAAGGATTTGTCAAAAAACTGTCTGTGTTTTTATTACTTTTTGACACTTTTTTTGGTTAATGGATAGAGGTTCTATGTACCCCATACTCAATCACATAGGGGGGGACCCTTGTTAAAGGTCACTTCCAGATTTTGATAAGCCCCCCTGCCCGCAGACCCCCACCACCCCGGCTTGTGGGGAAGAGATGTCGTCCCCGCAGATCCCGACCGCCCCGGTTTGTGGGGAAGAGACCTTGTCCCCGCAGACCCCACTGCTCCGGGTTGTGGGGAAGAGACCTTGTCCCCGCAGACCCCACCGCCCAGGGTTGTGGGGAAGAGACCTTGTCCCCGCAGACCCCACCGCCCAGGGTTGTGAGGAAGAGACCTTGTCCCCGCAGACCCCCACCACCCAGGGTTGTGGGGAAGAGATGTTGTCCCCGCAGACTCCGACCGCCCCGGTTTGTAGGGAAGAGACCTTGTCCCCGCAGACCCCACTGCTCCGGGGTTGTGGGGAAGAGACCTTGTCCTCGCAGACCCCACCGCCCAGGGTTGTGGGGAAGAGACCTTGTTTCCGCAGACCCCCATCGCCCAAGGTTGTGGGGAAGAGACCTTGTCCCCGCAGACCCCCACCGCCCAGGGTTGTGGGGAAGAAACCTTGTCCCCGCAGACCCCCACCACCCAAGGGTTGTGAGGAAGAGACCTTGTCCCCGCAGACCCCTACCACCCAAGGGTTGTGAGGAAGAGACCTTGTCCCCGCAGACCCCTACCACCCAAGGGTTGTGGGGAAGAGGCCTTGTCCCCGCAGACCCCTACCACCCAGGGTTGTGGGGAAGAAACCTTGTCCCTGCAGACCCCCACCACCCAAGGGTTGTGAGGAAGAGACCTTGTCCCCGCAGACCCCTACCACCCAAGGGTTGTGGGGAAGAGGCCTTGTCCCCGCAGACCCCTACCACCCAAGGGTTGTGGGGAAGAGGCCTTGTCCCCGCAGACCCCCACCACCCAAGGGTTGTGAGGAAGAGACCTTGTCCCCGCAGACCCCTACCACCCAAGGGTTGTGGGGAAGAGGCCTTGTCCCTGCTGGAAGGAGCCATCAGAAGATGGGGACACTGTAGTCATAAAGGGATGGAAATGGTCAGCAACAATACTCAGGTAGGCCGTGGTGTTTAAACCATGATCAATTGGTACACTGTACTTTTGTGACATGCCTTCTCCAGATTGTATACAGTGGGTGCAATATTTTATTTTTCCTTTCGATTCTGATAAACCCGTTTTATGCTTAGATGGTTGCGCCCTCTTAGGTTTCTTTTTTTAGCCCTGGGTGAGAATGGCCGGTCTAACCCCTCCTCCGCTCTTTCCAAAATTACCAAAAAATGATTTTGCCCAGATATAGACTTTTATTTGCCATGTTCCCTGTCTCAAAACATATTGCTAATCTTCCTCTCACTTTGTAATAACAAAATCCCTACAAATGAATTGGGCTGGGGCGTCTCTCCTGTAGTGGTGAAGGATCTTGAGAGATTAAATGACAAATATGCGATGGAACGTCTATCTGGAATAGAGGCGCCACGCAACCGTCTTTTATCATAATGCCATCTACTGAAATCGCAGATTGGATAATCCACGTTCAGAGGCCAATAATTACATACAACGCGGATGCATGTCAACATCTGAAGACGCCGATCGCGTTGACAGGACAGGAAAACAGCATTATCTCTATTTCCAGATATTGTCTTGTCGTCGGCTTTATGAATCTGCAGATGGCAGGAAACGGTAAAGCGATGCAATGTGTGGAGAGGTAAAGCGCCATTTGATTAACACCGAGCGTAGGCTGAACGGTTGCCAGCAACTCCGATTTTCTTGCAGGATTGTTTTCATTTTAAGGTACATTGGGTACGAGATTAATGAGAAAAGCCAGTGTGCAAATAGTGCATTTTAGCAAAGGCTTTTTTTTTTTTTTGGATGCCTCGGGTCCCGAGTTTAATCTTTTGCGAAATGCCAAGTTGTTTGGAAGTTTGCAGGGCCTGAGGGGAATCTCGATGAAGCAGCCCTTGGGTGCCCTCCTAACTGTTATTAGCAATGTTCCGTAGCGTATGAGTTTACTCTTCTGTGGTTCACCCAAGGAATTAACCATTGGAGCTCCTAAATCTCCCTACATTTTATTACCTGCCACATGGTTATCGTCTCTAGCTTTTTATTTCCTTTTGAAGTTTTATTTCTTCAATGAGCAGCGCGGGCTGAAACATATTTTGATACGGTAAGGCCCCTTTCACACGATCGGACCGTGTCAGTTTTGACGGCGGACCTGAACGGGCGATCCATGTTAGCCTATGGAGCGTCGGATGTCAGCGGAGACATGTCCGCTGACATCCGACCCCGTCCGATCCGCTAAAAGCAGACGGATTGCTCTACGTCCAGATCCGTCGCTGGCGGATCGGATCGGGTGAGATCTGACGAAAAGGGACACGCTGTCCGTTTTCGTCCGATCCCTCCATAGGCGGCAGCGGCGCCTGACAAGCCCCTCCCCGCTCAGTGAGCAGAGAGGGACCTGTCATCCGCCGGCTCAGCGGAGATCAACGGACTGATCTCCCGCTGAGCCGGCGGACCGAGGCGGGCTCCGTAGAAACGGAGCCCGCCTCGTGTGAAAGGGGCCTAAGGCCCTTTGCACACAGGGGCGTCTAGCTGCACCACCACCCCCCAGTGTTTTAAAGTGAGGGTAAAGCTTTGAGGTTTTTTAACCACTTGACCCCAAGGCCTTTTTATGACACTTTTTGTTTAAAAGTAAAAATCTGTATTTTTTTTTTTTTTTTTGCTAGAAAATGACTTAGAACCCCCCAAACATTATACAGTGCTCCTTGGCTTTATACCTATTTTGTTACATTACAGCCTTTAGTTCAATGTTTTTTTAAGCTGAATTATATGTGAATTATATATAACTTTTGCGCAAACCAATCAATAAACACTTATTGCGATTTTTTTTTTACCAAAAATATGTAGAAGAATACGAATCGGACTAAACTGAGGAAAAAAAAAATTTTTTATATATATTTTTTGGGGATATTTATTATAGCAAAAAGTAAAAAATAATGCGTTTTTTTTTCAAAATTGTGACTCTTTTTTTGTTTATAGCGCAAAAAAAAAAAAAAAAAACGCAGAGGTGATTAAATACCACCAAAAGAAAGTTCTATTTGTGGGAAAAAAAGGACGTCAATTTTGTTTGGGAGCCACGTCGCACGACCGCGCAATTGTCAGTTAAAGCGACGCAGTGCCGAATCGCAAAAAGTGCTCTGGTCTTTTGCCAGGCAAATGGTCCGGGGTTGAAGTGGTTAAATGATGCAAATCCTCAAATAATCCATGTTAATTCCAGGTTGTGAGGCAACAAAACACGAAAAATGCTAAGGGGAGGGGGGGTGAATACTTTTGCAAGGCACTGTATACTGTATACTGTATATATATATATATATATATATATATATATATATATATATATATATATATATATATATATAATTATATATATATTTAGCCCTAGAGAATAAAATGGTGGGTTTTGCAATTTTTTATGTCACATGGTCCTTGCACAGCGTTTTTTTTAATGCAAATGTTTTGGAAAAAATACACTTTAACCACATTCCACCCGCGATATAGTCGAATGGCAGCTACAGCGCAGACTTCCTGTGATGGGAGGGCATCAATAGACGTTTTGCTAACATTTGTGCGAAACTCGTCTACCTTTTTGTCTCCTGCTCCATCTGTCAACCACTTGTTATATGAAGCTTCTATAAAAGGATTTTTGGAAGTGCGGCCGTCCGGAATAATTTTCTTATGTTACACAGCATGCGAGCTGGGCTGGTACCTGACTAGTGTGTGTGGGGATTAACCAGAGACTCACTCACCTGGAGCGGCTTTTCTTGTTTCATTGGAGATGCCCTCCCGTGATCGCATTGCTCACAGAACAAGGCAAAGGGCCAGTCACAGCATGCCCTTTACCATGTGATCAGCTGTCAGCCAATGGCAGCTGATAACAGAAGTAAACAGAAGCCGGTTATAGTTTTTTTTCTCTCCTCACGATCAGCGTAAGAAGAAAAGAATAAAGCTGCTAACTGGCTTCTGTTACAGGGACATCGGTCCCTGCCTCGGTGCCTACCTGTGCTTCAAATTATTGCCACCAGTGCCACCTATCAGTGCCCACCAGTACTGCCAGTCAGTGCCACCTACCAGTGCCTATCATTGCCCATCAGTGCCACCTATCAGTGCCACAGTGCAGCCTCATCAGTGCCACAGTGCAGCCTCATCAGTGCCTATCAGTGCAGCCTCAACATTGCCACCTCATCAGTGCCTATCAGTGCAGCCTCATTAGTGCACATCAGTGAAGAAGACAAATGACCTGTTTGCAAAATTTTATAACAAACTTTGAGAAATTTTTTTTTTTTTTTTTTTTTCATTTTCGGTCTTTTTTTGTTTCTTTAGCAAATAATAAAAACCCCAGTGGTGATTAAATACCACCAAAAGAAAGCTCTATTTGTGTGAACAAAATTATAGAAATGTCATATGGGTACAGTGTAGCATGACAGCGCAATTGTCATTCAAAGTGCAACAGAGCTGAAAGCTGAAAATTGGTGTGGGCAGGAAGGAGGTATAAGTGCCCGGTAGGCAAGTGGTTATCTATATACCCGATTTTTTGGTAAAATATAAAGAATGGTGTTACGCCAAGTAAATAGATACCCAACATGTCACGCTTTAAAATTATGCACGCTCGTTGGAATGGCGACAAACTACGGTACTTAAAAATTTGCATATGTGATGCTTTAAACGGGGAGGGGGGGGGGGGCGCTTTACTTTTTATTTTTATTTTTTTTACACTGTTTCTCTACATTTTTTTTTTTTTATAAATTTGTTTCATTGCGTTTTCAGTACAAACAAAACACATACAACTTAAAAGCTATGGTGCATATGCAAGTTAACACATGTATGGCATGGTGTAATACTGCGACTGAGTGTTATTTATCCTATGACAAGCCAATTACACGGTACACTTCTCTCCGTATCTATTAAATGATCCCATAGAGATGTTATGTTCTCCCCCCCCAGATACATCCTAGGATCTCAAGACTTCTATTTCCAACCCATACCAAGTTATATTAGAGACTCCATTAGGCCGTTTCTGATTCAGCCAGCCATGTACGCCAGACTTTATCATATTTCATCGGGCATCCTCTATTGAAGTAGGTATCTTTATACAGAGGGAGGTTATTATTAATCAGACTTTTCCATTGTGTTAATGAAGGAGGGGTGGGTTTCTTCCATTGTATGGCGATATTCTTCCGGGCATAGAAGAGCAACAACCCAACCAGTGTGCGTTTTTGCCATAGTTGATACAAGTGTTTCAATTAATCCTAAAAGACAGACTTCCGTTGTTTGTGGCCGTGTAACTGATGCGACCCTATTCACCGTGTCAAGCACCTCCCTCCAATATTGCTGAACTTTAGGACAATGCCAGAAGATGTGAGAAAAATCACCTGGTGAAATTCCACATCTCCAACACTCCGAGGGATACATAGGGGTCTTTTTATGAAGTCTATGTGGGGTGAAATATGCTCTATGCACGATTTTGAATTGTATTAACCGGTCACGCATAGAAACTAAGGTTCTGAAAGGGAAATCCCAGACATCGTCCCAGTCATCATTGTCCAGAGAGGGAATGTCAAGCTGCCAGCGAGACCAGAGTTTATCGAGAGGTGGTAGAGACACATAGACCAAATGTGCATATAGCTGTGAGGTAGGTTTCTCTGCACATTTAGTTCCAAGTGTTTTCTCCAGCCCTGACTGAACCATGATGCATGAGGCGCGTGAAAATTGCGCAGCAAAAGCATGTGACAGTTGGAAATAACGAAATTGGCAATGTTTTGGTATGTTATACATAGAGGAAAGATGTGAGAGGAGAGATAATGACATTTGTGACACTACGTGGGATAGGATTTTTATACCGTATTTGGTCCATGCATAAGGGTCTGGAAGTTTGTAGATGTGGGGTAGAGTAGGGTTCAACCAGATCGGGGGGTTTGGAGAGATCTCAGTTGGTTTGTTCTTCTCTATAGCTAGGCCTGCCCGTGGTACGCATAGAGGGTATCAAGGGGTACGGGGCACGAGGGCCTCTAAATATTAAGAATTGTGGGGCTTCTAACGAGCCCACAACCGTGGCTTCTAAAACTGTGGGTGAGTTCGTTTTGTCGGGGTGCAACCACTAGGCCACCGTCACCAGTTGAGTAGCTAGAAAATATTTGTAGCAATCAGGAAATGCCATACCACCCACCCATACCACCCTGCGTTGTCGGCCGCATCAAGGTTGCCAAATGGTATCTGGAAGGTGAGGGGCCCCATAGAAAGGATGAGAATATTTGGTTAAGTTTTTTAAAGAAGGACTTAGGTATCCACTGAGGGGAATGACGAAAGAGATAAGTGAATTTGGGGATTATTTTCATTTTAAGGAGATTCACTCGTCCCTAAACGGAAAGAGGCAGGTTACTCCATGATTTAAGTTTCACCTTCGTATCTAAAAGTAATGGGACTAGGTTTAGTGATATCAAATCTGAGGCTTGAGTGGATATATGAACCCCTAAATACTTAAAGGTGTCTACCCATTGTAGGGAACAGTCTGGGGGGGATGTAGACCTGACCGCCTGATCTATTGGAAATAGCAGGGACACACGGAGAGGTACGCAGCGCCTCCACCACCGGTTCAATGGCTAGAGCAAATAAGGCTGGAGAGAGAGGACAGCCCTGCCGAGTTCCTCTAGAAAGTCTAAAGGGGGTGGATAGTCCACCCCCCAATCTCACCGATGAAGTGGGGCATTTATATAGTATCTGGAGCTATTAGGCTTGAATGGAGGAGAAGATTTGGATGCCGCACACTGGATGTAGTCAAAAAACTTCACTTTATTGAAAAAATGGGATCATCAAAACAACAAGACTGTCATGCAGAAAGTACAGGTAAGCTGACGCGTTTCGCACTCAGGACTGAGTGCTTACTCATTCAGTCCTGAGTGCGAAACGCGTCAGATTACCTGTACTTTCTGCATGACAGTCTTGTTGTTTTGATGATCCCATTTTTTCAATAAAGTGAAGTTTTTTGACTACATCCAGTGTGCGGCATCCAAATCTTCTCCTCCATTCAAGCCTGCTTTGCCTAGCATTCAGCCAGCACCTGGAGCTCTTCTGCTCTGAAACTTCTACTTACACCTGGGTCAGTGTCAGCCTGAGCAGTGGAAACACTTTATCTGGAGCTATTAGATAAACAACAAAGGGAATCCCATTCTGCGTAATGTTTCCCAAAGAAAGGGCCACTCTACGGTGTCAAAAGCCTTTTCTATGTCAAGTGAGGCTATCGTTCTCGATCCTGTGTTGTGGTGCTGGGTATGTATGTTGGTGAACAATCTTCTGAGATTGACATCTGTGGACCTACGGGGCATAAAGCCAGTTTGATCTGGATCTAATACTGAGGGCAGGAGGGGGTATAATCGTAGGGCAAGTAATTTGGTCAATATTTTAAAGTCATTATTCAATAACGCAATTGGTCGATGTGAGGCGCAAGAAGTCGGATCTTTAGAGCCCTTTCACACTGGGGCGGTTTGCAGGCGTTATTGCACTAAAAATACCGCCTGCAAACCTACCCAAAACAGCCTCTACTGTTTGTTCAGTGTGAAAGCCCTCGGGCTTTCACACTGAAGCGGTGCGCTGGCAGGAGAAGAAAAAAACTCTTGCAAGCCGCATCTTTGGAGCGGTGAAGGTGTATTCACCTCTCCTAAACCGCTCCTGCCCATTGAAATCAATGGGGCAGCGCGGCTATACCGCGGCAATACCGCGGCTATAGCCGCGCTATGCAAGCGGTTTTAACCCTTTTTCGGCCGACAGCAGGGGTTAAAACTGCACCGCTAGCGGCCGAATACCGCCGCAAAAACAACGGTAAAACAGCGCTAAAAATAGCGCTGTTTTACCGCCGATGCCCCCACCGCCCCAGTGTGAAAGGGGCCTTAGGAGGTTTGTATATTAATGTCAGTGGTAATGTCAATGGCATGATACATTGAGTCAGGTAATTTCCCATCTGTTAAGCAGGTATTGTATAACTGGGCCAACAGAGGTGCTAAGAGGTCAACATGCGACTTAGAAAAGTCAATTGGAAGGCCATCAGGCCCCGGCACATTTCCAATGGAGAAGGATCGAATGGCATTCAGGACTTCTAGGGCCGTGCAAGGCTGAACTAGGGTCTCACATTCCTGATCTGAAAGCCAGCCAAGTGCCAGTGGATCTAACAGATCCCGTAGCAGCTCTGGCTGCAAATCAGAGAGCAATGTGGAAGTATATAACGTTTTGTAAAATGTATTCAGAATGTCCGAGGGGGAGGTTACCATCTCACCATCAGAGGTCTGCAGGGTTGAGACAAGTGTGAGTGGTTGGTCATTCTGCGCTAATAAGGCCAACAGACGTCCATTTTTGTCGCCCTGTTCAAAAGTCCTCTGTTTGCCTCTGTGGGCTTCAAGTCGTGTAACCTCGGTCAAGTGCAAATGTAGTTCTCTCTGGGCTGCCATAAGCAGATCAAAGTGAACTGGTGTGGTATCTGAGCTATATGTAGAGGCATGCTTTGTCACTGATTGCTGCAGTAATTGGGTCTCGATTAATTTACTGTTTCTTAATGTGAGCGATAGATGAAATATATTGTCCCCTCATATACGCCTTGAACGCATCCCAAGTGATTCCGCTCCCAGAAATCAGTTAACGGGGGGGGCTAATTGTTTCGGTTAATTCGGGATGGGAGACCCAATGAGCCCTCAGTCGCCACAGTGCAGCACTCCGGAATGTAGGAGAGCGGAGCATCACTGCCAATGGGCTATGATCAGATAGTCCACTGGGCAGATAAGATGCCTCCAACACATCTGCCAGCAATGTGAGATTGGAGAAGGCCAGATCTATATGTGATGCAGTTTTGTGAGATGCTGAGAAACACAAATAAAGTCTGGTTGTAGGGTGCTTCCACCTCCAAATCTCTTCCAGACCCACCGCCTGGGCCCAAACAGATAGATCTGCACAATGGTGCTTAGGTGGAACAGGTCTGTCTAAATCTGGGGACATGGTAGCATTAAAATCTCCCATAATTTTCTAGGGCAGAAAGGTGCAGCTTTTTCCATAACAGCATATAATATGGCGGGTGAGAAAGGCGGAGGAATATATATGTTAATTACAATATACCTGTGAGGCCAGAGTGTAAATACAACAATAACAAATTTACCCTGTGGGTCTGTGCACACCTCTTCAATCACACATGGGAAGTTCTTGTGTATAAGGATAGATACTCCCCTTGCATATGTCGAGTATGTGGCATGTATAGCCCTCTGTATCCTCTACATTTTTTTTGATCACTTTTATTGCTGTCACAATGAATGTAAACATGCCCTGTGACAGCAATAGGCAGTAACAGGTACTCTTTATGGAGAGATCTATTAGAGATGACTTTCAGTATTTAAAAATAGCGCTGTTTACATCTGGGGAAACGGGAAGTGACAAAAATACTCGTGGCTTCTGGTTTCCTATACCATAGAGCTCATTGGGGACCTTCTGGTCCTCTACAAGCTCTATGGTAAGCCAGCGGAAATGCCGGCCTCATTCCCGGGCTCGCCGGTGGGACGCTAGGGCCCAGAGAGTATTGGAATTGGCGGATCTTTGACCCACAGACAGCCTGCTATTGATTATAGAATCTGCCCACTGCCTGTTGTCACTCGCTAGTGCATCGGTGCAGCTCTCCCCAAGCCTGCCATGGTGCTCTGTCCTGCCACTGCAGAGTGAATGCAGGACAGAGCAGTAGACACTCTCTCCTGTCTAACCTGCCACAGTGCCCTACAGGGCGCTCCGCAGGCTAGTTTCCGTCCGGCAGTGCATGGTCAGGGTGGGCATCCGAAACCGGCCCCTGTAAATGATGCGGTCAGTGCTGGCGAGCTGATCCATGCCCTGTCACGGATGGGGGTGACACCTTTGTGGTCGGATAACACTTCTTACTTGATGGTGTCCCCTATGCCCCGACTGGGACAAAAAATAGGCCCAAGCATGTTAGACTGAGCTGCCCAGGGTAATCCTCCCAGTGTAACAGTGTTATCCCCCCAGTGAAAAACCCCCACAGTGTATTTCCCCAGTGTAAATCCCCCCAGTGTGCTCTCCTAGTTTAATCCCCCGTAGTGTAATCCCCCCTGTGTAAATCCTCCCATTGGACTCCCCTGTGTAAATATCCCCAGTGTACGCCCCACAAGTACTCCCCCTCAGTGCAATCCTGTCCCATGAAAATCCCCCAGCATAATCCCCCATTGTTAGCCCCCATGTAAATTCCCCCATTGTAATCCCCCCAGTGTAACAGTGGACCCCCCCGTGTAAATTCCCCCAGTGTATTCCCCCCCAGTGTAAATCTCCCCAGTGTATCCCCCCCCCTGTGTAACAGTGTTTTCCCTCCAGTGTAAATCTCCCCAGTGTAACAGTGTTATCCCCCAGTGTATTTCCCCTGTGTAAATCCCCCCAGTGTGCTCTCCTAGTTTAATCCCCCGTAGTGTAATCCCCCCTGTGTAAATCCTCCCATTGGACTCCCCTGTGTAAATATCCCCAGTGTACGCCCCACAAGTACTCCCCCTCAGTGTAATCCTGTCCCATGAAAATCCCCCAGCATAATCCCCCATTGTTCGCCCCCATGTAAATTCCCCCATTGTAATCCCCCCAGTGTAACAGTGGACCCCCCCGTGTAAATTCCCCCAGTGTATTCCCCCCCAGTGTAAATCTCCCCAGTGTATCCCCCCCCCCTGTGTAACAGTGTTTTCCCTCCAGTGTAAATCTCCCCAGTGTAACAGTGTTATCCCCCAGTGTATTTCTCCTGTGTAAATCCCCCCAGTGTACTCTCCCAGTTTTATCCCCCGTAGTGTAATTCCCCCCCAGCATAATCCCCCCATTGTACTCCCCTGTGTACATCCCCCAATGTACTGCCCCCAATGTAACCCCCCTCCCAATGTAGCCCCCCTCAGTGTAATCCTGTTCCATGTAAATCCCCCAGCATAATCCCCCCATTGTACTCCCCCATGTAAATCCCCCCATTGTAACCCCCCCCCCCAGTGTAATCCCCTCAGTGTAAAAGTGGACCCCCCCAGTGTAAATCCCCCCCCCCAGTGTAAAACCGCCACAGTGTATTTCCCCTGTGTAAATCCCCCCAGTGCACTCTCCCGGTTTAATCCCCTGTAGTGTAACCCTCCCAGCATAATCCCCCCCCATTGTACTCCCCTCATGTAAATCCCCCCAGTGCAATCCCCTGTGTAATCCTCCAAGTGTAAACCCCCCTAGTGTAACAGTGGACCCCCCTCCAGTTTAAGTTTAAATCCCCCCAGTGCAACAGTGGAACCCCCCCCCCTCCCCCCAGTATAAAACCCTCTCAGTGTATTATCCCTCCAGTGTAAACTCCCCTAGCATAATCCCCTCCACTGTACTTCCCCATGTAAACCCCCTCAGTGTAACCCCCCCCAGTTTAATCCTCCATAGTGTAAATCCATCCCTACATTTACAGACCTCAGATCAGTCCTATGCTCTGTTGGCTCTTAGATGTATTATTGTGATAGGCAGCTGGCACCTGTACCCGCCTGCCTGTCACAGTAAAAGAGCGGGCGATTGCGGCACCAGTTTCCAGAGAAAATGCGGGACAGGAGCCCACAGTAGTGAGCCCCTGTGAGGTGAATAAGTGGAGCCAGAACTCCAGAGCTATCTGTCTCTTCCTCACTCCCTCCTTCCCCTCCCTCCCTGCACATCGCATGAAGCTGAGGGGATACAGCTGAGATCCCGGAAGGGAAGAAGGAAGAGGAGGGAACTGTGGTGCCCCTCTTAATGTGCCAGTCCAGGCCTGGTGTCAGGCCACCCCTCTGGTGAGTGTCACCGGTGTGCGGACTGCACCCCCCCGCACCCCCATACCAATGCCACTGAGCAGAACCAATGGGGCTCCTCCAACTGCAATGGCTGTGCAGCCAACAGGTCCTCAACAACCAGTAACAGGGAGGGGTAGCGACAGCAAAAATGCTGCCCTGCTACACTGTGTACAGGGATGGGCACACTGCCTGTCTCTGTACACTAGCTTACATTTGGCCTTAATTACCTCCAGTTTCGTTATGTATGTTTGAATTTGGCGCAGTCATATTGGCACTTTCTAAAAATGGTGCTTGTAAGCAGGGGCTAGTACCCCTTTTTGGAGAAACCCCTCTCCTGGGTAGATACTGTGGGAGGGGGCAAACTTAATCCCTAATCTAGGGCCACGCGAGTTTGGGGCAGAGGTTGATGGGAAGAGGTTGCCTACAGAACACTATTATTATTGAGGTAGGCCCGATATAGGTCCCATTGGGATTGGAGGGATTAAAGGGTACCTACAGTGAGGAAGTGGAATTTCAGTCAGCCATAGTAAAGTTGCATTTGAACTGTACACTGTTGCTGATGTTGGGTGCAAAGAGGCAGTAGCAGAATTGTGCCCCTAAACAAAGTAATTAGGGGGCGCTTCAGGCTCCAGTAGGTCCTCATCTATTATCAACCTCTGGGAGTGCAGGCAGGCAAAGGGCTTGTCTCAGTTCCAAAGAAATCACCAAGGAAGAGAGAGAAATCCCAAAAGCCCCACATCACACAAAACAAAGAGTAGGAGCAGCCTCGGCCTAGACTTCGTCCATGATCATGCTCCAAGCACGTTTCGCCTCGCCCACGTGGCTTAGTCATTGGGATCCGCCCATCCCCATGACTAAGCCCCATGGACGGGGCAAAATGCATCGCAGGTCGTGGCCTAGACTGAGTCTAGGCTGAGGCTGCTTTTACTCTTTGTATGAGAGTTTTGTGTGAAGTGTGGCTTTTGGGATTTCTTTTTCTTCCTTGGAGAGAATTCTGCACCTTGTTCCTGTTATAGTAAAACATTATAAAGGCTGGTCATGTGGATATTCCTTTATTATATAATGTGGGCATCAGGCGGAGTTCCTCCAAACAACTGGGGTATGGTACCTTGTTCCATTCCTTTTACAGGAAGACAGAGGGACGGGACGGGTAATTTTAAAGGTCCAAATAGCCAGAAAAGTGTCCGTAGGGATTTATTGAATTCCCCCTAATAATTATCACTAAATGTACCTAGTGCTCTTTACCCTTAAAATGAAAATAAACCCACATATGAATTAAATAATGTGTACTGCCTATTTCATGGGTTCAGCTTATTGTGCAACATTCATTACCATCAATCCTCTAACATATACAATATCATATAACTCATATATTCCAAATCATTAAGCCCATCAATAGGTCCTCCCTGTAGTAGATAAGTGCACAATCCCCAAAAGTCCTCTGCAGCTTTGACTCCTCTCTCTCTGCCCGAAGACCAGGGCCACTGATAAGGGGGTAGCACCTGCTTTCCTGTATGGTTCCCAAACCCCATAGGTTCAACAGGGGGCCCAAGAGCAGCAGGAGTGGGCGCAGGTACTGGAACCTCCATCTCCCTGTGATCCTCCCTGTGTTTACAAATGCTTCAGTTCATGAATGAACAGGGAGCCTCTATATAGAGCGCTTCCTGTTCATTCACTGCAGAGAAAGGATTGAGGAATCTGTGTCTCAAAATGGAGACGTTGGGAGTCTGTTTAGTCCCCTAATATATTTCACCAACCCCCACAGGGCTGTTCAAAAAAATGTAAAAAATAAAAATAAACAAAAATTGTAAAAAAAAAAATAAATAAAAACTTACATATTTTGTAGTTTTCAGGCAATGCTAGAGGACTACCTGTTCAAAGTTCCTCTTTAATAAAAATGTCAGGCATGCCAAAAAAAAAAAGAAAGGCAGAGGTTCTGTTTAGAGAGGTAGTAGGGTGGAAGGTTCTGCAGCAGGTAGTAAGGGATGAGCAGGTTCTTCAAGACAGTGTGTTGGTTGGGCACCATCTAGAGGTAGGGCATGTCTTCCTGTTCTGTCTGAGTGGCCATGCTATACAGCCACAGCACATGTAGGAAGTAGTTGAGTGGCTGGCAAGGTCTTCCTCTTCTTCCTCCTCCCAGGAGCAAAGCATCCAGTTGTCTACAACTGCTGCTAATACGCCCTCCTCTTCCTTCTCTTCATCTGCTCATCCTGCCAGAGCCTCATGAACTGGCATGGGGGATTCGGCTGAATAATTTCATAACATGATCAGTCACACCATCAGGTGGATGGTGTGGTAGCGGGCCGTATGTGGGTGCCACTTCTTGGAGAGGCAGAAACCACTGAGAAAGAGGCAGAACAGTAGCGAGGGAGGGTATGTCCAGGGGGCAGGGGCAGCTTGCAGAGGTTTGGAGGGGGTAGCTGTCCTAATGCGTCTAGAGGCACTGCCCCACATGTAGGCGGGGGCCCGGTATTGGATATCCAGAAGGGAGGAAAGACACACAGAGATCTCAGATTGCAATGTAGTGTGTTAATGTGAAAGTTCCAACTACACAGTATAGAATCTAGGTGGAAGCAGTGAACTGGTAATAAGACTCACAGTGACCTATGCAGCCTTACAGAGAGAGACACTTGGTTGCCGACAGCACCTGGCAGAGGAGGCGACTTGCAGATAGTGTTACAGCAATGAGTTGTAGCAGAAAAGCTCCACACTAATGAATTGGTGTCTAGTCCCTTCTCCACAGGAACCTCTCCCTATGCTAAGCACATGCTCTCTGACCACCAGGTTCCTGTCCCTGTCCTAACCACATGCAAAATGCACACCAACGGTGGGGAGTCAGTGCTTTCATAAGCACTGTCCTTACTAAAGATGGCTGCAGGGTCATCTGAGGCAGCAGCACCCAACCAGATACCTGCTCACCCGATGACGCCTTTGAAGGCCTAAGAGGACTGTGAGTTCCACCTGTTTTTGACTCTTTCTGCATGGTGGTGCTGTCAGTGCCATCAAGGCAGGAAGGCCAAACTACACCTGCCTACACACAGGTACAGGCCACTGCTATCCCCAGGACCAGTCCACAGAGCTATTGCCAGATTCTTTCAGGATTCACTCCCTATAGATTTCAATGGGGTTCAGGTATGGTGGACTTCAAGCAGGATTCAGCAAAACCACGCCACAGCGAATTGGACCAGGGGCAATTTCACTCATCCCGATTGTGCAATCAGCAGACTGTGTAGGATATTGGACCACCCTGTATTGCTTAAAGCCGAGCTCCACCCAAAAGGGGAAGCTTTGCTTGTTTGCCTCCCCCCCCCCTCCGCTGCCACATTTGGCACCTTTCAGGGGGGAGCGGGTACCTGGGGGGGGGGGGGACAGGTACCTGCTCCCACTTCTGGCTGATCTGGCCATGGCATAGTCAACAAGAAGTCCTCCTTACCCCGCTGCCAGACCATTCACGAAGTACATCGCGCTTCGCACATGTGCAGCGGTAGCACCCGAGAGCCAACTGAAAAATCGGCTGGGGTGAAGACACTGCTGGATTCGCAGACAGGTAAGTATCCTAATATTAAAAGTCAGCAGCTACGGTATTTGTAGCTGCTGACTTTTCATTTATTCTGAAGGAGCCTGGAGCTCCTCTTTAACTGCAATTCAGTCTGCATGGAGGCTTGGAATTTGGCTGTGCTATCTACCAGCAATGGTTCACAAAGCAGGCTGAACAGAATCAAAAGTCCTTTGGCAGATAAGACAGTCCAAGGCATTTTACTAAATATTTCGTTTTTTTTTTTTTTTTGCATGGAGAGCATCTGATGAGCCTGAATTTATAAAGTCAGACATAAGAGAGAGAGAAGACAAGGAAAGTCCAAAAATCTCTTAAATGTGAAATAATCACCCAGCTCGTCCATATGTGGAAATGATTTATAGGTTGAACTTTAAGGAACACAATTAAATTGCAGTAATGTGCAATTGTAGTTAATGGATTGAGCTACCAGGCATTTCGAAATATCTTATGTGCAAGGTTACATTAGAATCCTTTTTGTCCTTAACCAGATGAAAGCTTTGTTCAGACCTTTTGTGTGCAAAAAATATGAGATTAAAACTGCAGTTGAGGTTTAGTGGTAAGCATCATAGGGGGATCGCTATCACTGCACACTATGGAAGGAGCACCTAAGGCAGTGATGGAGAACCTTGGCACCGCAAAAGTTTTGGAACTACATTTCCCATGATGCACATGCACTCTGCAGCATGTTTTAGCATCATGGGAAATGTAGTTCCAAAACATCTGGGGTCCCAAGGTTCTCCATCACTGACCTAAGGTGTTCTCTGCAGGAGTTTGGGATGCACTTCACTTCTCCATTTTTCCCGAATTAACCACTTTAGCTCCGGAAGGTTTTACCCCTTCATGACAAGGCCATTTTTTGCTATTCAGCACTGCGTTAATTTAACTGGTAATTACGCGGTCATGCAATGCTGCACCCAAATTAGCTCTATATCTTTTTTTTCACACAAATAGAACTTTCTTTTGGTGGTATTTGATCACCACCGGGCTTATTATTTTTTGCACTATAAACAAAAAAGGCATACATTTAAAAATAGAAGGTGGAGTAAATTCAATAAGGGGCTTTGTATTGCAGCAAAAAGAGATGGACCTGCAAGAGGTCGCGCTTATTTGCTCTCCCCCTCCATGGTTGCCTGCTTCTCTGGTTTTGGCAAATAAGCGCGGCCTCTTGCAGGTCCGTCTTTTGACCTGGTGGGCGTTCGCCCCTCTGTGATGCGGGGATTGGGTGAGTGTTTGCCGCGCTGTCTGGTTCCTTAAATCAACAGCCCTAGGAGGCTTGCTTTGCAGTCATCATTGGTAAATATTAACTCCAAATATCTAGTGTATTCTCTTGGAATCAGCACATATTGATTGGTTGGATTTCCAATGTACTTACTTATATATTGTATTTTTTAGAAATTTGTACTTTTTTCCCCTGAAGAAGACCTTTATTGCCTATGGTCGAAACGTGCTGGGGTCGTTCTGTGTGACCTTCAGTATATATAATGCAATACTACAATGGTTACTGCACAGTTGTTTTGATATGCATATCATGTATGTTTTTACCAACCCTCATCACAGAGCTTATGTCTTAACGGACAGCTATGTTTTTTGTAATTTTATTGATCTTTTGTAATAAATACATTTTATAATAATTTTTTGACTCTTTTTGCTGCAATACAAAACCCCTCAGGGAATTTACTCCACCTTCTATACTAGCATCGGGGCGTGCAGCTCCTTCTTGCTCACCTATTGTATCGCTCTCTCTTTTTGGCATACATTTAAAAAAGAAACAAAAACAATATTTAATTCAAATTTCTTCGTAAATTTTGGCCAGAATGTATTCTGTGTCTTTGGTTAAAAAAAAAATCCCAAAAGGTGTATATTGATTGGTTTGCGGGATAGTTATAGCTTCTACAAATTATGATTTATACTGGGATTTCTATTCATTTATTTTTTATACTAATAATGGCGGTGATCAGTGACTTATAGTGGGACTGTGATATCGCGGTGGGCAATCTGGCACTAAGTGATGCTGGGGGGGGGGGACTGACTATCTGACACTGACTTCACCGGTGACACTAATGCAGTGATCAGTGATAACACTATACACTGTGACTGTACTAATGACACTGGCTAGGAAGGGGTTAATATCTAGGGTAATCAAGGGGTTAAATGTGTGTCTAACTACAGTGGAACCTTGGTTTACGAGTAACGCGGTTAACGAGCGCTTTGAAAGACGAGCAACTTTTTAAAAAAATCCTGACTCGGTTTGCGAGTGTTGTCAAAACGAGCAGAATTCAAGCCAATGGGGTGTGCAGTACCGCATTTGGCCAGAGGTGCGGGGGCGCCGGTGACACTCGGAAAGGTTCAGAGCCGTTTGGAAATACTTAGGATCACTCAGAAATACTTGGAAACACTCATAAATACTCCGTTCCCAAGTGTTTTCGAGCCTTTCCGAGTATTTCCGAGTTCAGCCGAGCTGTCCCTGAGTATTTCCAAGGCTCTCCGGCGCCCCCCCCCCTCTGGCCACATGCGGTATTGCATGCAATAGAAGTCAATGCGGAACAAATTATCTTTGTTTCCATTGACTTCTATGGGGAAACTCGCTTTAATATGCGAGTGCTTTGGACTACAAGCATTCTCCTGGAACCGATTATGCTCGTAATCCAAGGTTCCACTGTATGTGTAATGTGTGCTGATTTTTACTAAATATCTCTATGTCTTATCCCTGCTTTGAGATTGTTCCCTCTGTTTAGAGCCCTGTGTTAATTGTCAACACAGAGCTCTGGGCTGGGATTGAACAAAGCCGATCAGCAGTCATGAATCATGGCCTGGGACCTACTGACAGACTCCCGCTGTGATTGTATTGGCAGGGGAGGGGCACGCCCTAAACCTGGAAGCAGGCAGCGACGTACGGGTACATCACTTCCCGTCCGCAGTACATTATGGGTGGGAAGTCTGCAACTAGTTAAAAGGTCCTCTTAACGAAGACCTTTGCAAAAAAAAAAAAAAGAAAGAAAAACTGCAAGAATGAAGGTTTTTTTTTGCACATGAGCCATGCTGTGTCTCTTTTGACATAAAGGTTGCTCCCCAGGTGCTGGGATGAATTAACTCAAACACACATAGTTGGGAGTTGCATCTTCACACATAGCTAATCAAGATAATCAAAGATGCCGAACCTGGTAGAGAACTATAAGCAGGGGTTAGTATCCCTTTTTGCAAGGTCCTGCCTCTGGGTGTAGTTGGTGGGTGGAGTATGTACCCCTTTTATGAACTGGTGTGGGAGGCGTCTCAGGGAGAAGGAAGATGGGAACAGGCTACCCCTAGCAATTTTGTAGCCTGGAGAGGAAGTGGCCCCCTGGGGCAGGGCATAGAGGGTCTCGGAATGAGAATCCACACTGGGGTGGACTCACCATTGGTGATTGAAGTAGAGAAGGCTGGACTTTTTGAGTTGATTTATCAAAGTGAACGGTACTGCTGATCTGGAAAGTGGGAATGAAGGAACTGCTGTGTGGAGTTGTATGCAGGGGGGCCTCAGGCCTGGAGCATGTGAGGCACAATATGGCAGAGTTTCTCCTTATACAGAGCCTTGAAACAGTATTCGTACCCCTTGAAATTTTAAAAATTTTGTCATGTTACAACCAAAACAAAATATATTGTATTGGGATTTTTTTGTGATAGACCAACACAAAGTGGCACATAATTGTGAAGTGGAAGGAAAATGATAAATGGTTTTCAATTTTTTTTACAAATAAATATGTGAAAAGCGTGGGGTACATTTGTATTCAGCCCCCTTTACTCTGATACCCCTAACTAAAATCTAGTGGAACCAATTGCCTTCAGAAGTTACCTAATTAGTAAATTGAGTCCACTTGTGTATTATATAATCTCCGAAAATTGAAAGAGTATGGCACAACTGCAAACCTACCAAGACATGACTTCTGAAGACAATTGGCTCTACTAGATTTTAGTTAGGGGTATCAGAGTAAAGGGGGGTTGAATACAAATGTACACCACACTTTTCACATATTTATTTGTCAAAAAATGTTAAAAACCATTTATCATTTTCCTTCCACTTCACAATTATGTGCCACTTTGTGTTGGTCTATCACATAAAATCCCAATAAAATAAATTTACGTTTTTGGTTATAACATGACAAAATGTGAAAAATTTCAAGGGGTGTGAATACTTTTTCAAGGCACTGTACGGGTGTGTTTGTACCCTATCTCATGAAGAAGTGGAGTGGTGTCCTTGGCCAGCTTGGTGAGAGCTGGCAGGACTGGGTGAAGCTCATGGATGTTGCATTGCTGGAGGCCAGGGGCGGATTGGGCAGGGGGCCGCTCTGATGCCCTGTAAAAAGGCTCCACCGCTTTTGCCACAGACATGCAAAAAGATTTCCTGGTGAAGAGGAGTAAAATGTCCCTGCCGGTATCCTACTGAGTGTGGGATTAGGACAAAGCACAGGCTGCCCCCCTGCTCCCTGGCATGCATGGTGTATGCCGTGTCCAAGCAGAGGCCAACTCCGTGCTGCACCAGAGGCTCAGGTTCATTTCAAGGAACGTAGGTCTACATGAGCTCATCCTTCCACCAATTTGTGTTGCAGGTTGTAACCTACAGCTTTGATGCCGGCTTTTTATGTGACATTAAGGTTCCTTACTGGCATTTCTCAATTGGACCTCGATCCTTCCTAAACATACAGCAAGAAAGTGGGGGTAAGAAGCAGAGCCGGGTAGGTATGTCCAGAAGGTGGAGGGAGAGCCCATAAGTAGTCTGAGGACTGTGCAGCAGGGTGCAATGTTCCTGGGTCCAGTTCTGCAGGAGACCCCTGTGCAGGAGCTCTGCCCCCTGGGGCAGATGCCTGGGAGGAAGACAGCCAGAAGACACTGAAGTCCCAGCTAGGCTTAGATTGGGGGCCCCATAGGAAAGAGGGCCATATTTTAGGCTGCACTTTTGAATGATAACCATTCTAAAGACTTGACCTTTTCTTGCCATGGGCTGTGGAAGGGTTAACAACAGAGTGCTAATAGTGCTATCAAGCATTAGAAGTGATTGTTACAGCCTGCAGAGATTTTTTGATGCAATGATAAATATCTGTGGCCAACTACTCAAACTCTGCGGGAAAAGTGAATAAGGCCTTTGTTTCAAGTGCATTGAGCTGTTGGGAAGAAGTCTCATTGTATCCTGGGGATTTGTGTTCCGAACAAGCATGTGTAAATCCCTCCCACCCATTGTTCACAGTGAGAGATTGGCCGGTAAATTGTCATCTGCTTACAACAGTAACCATCTTCAATTAACCTTGGTTATTAAAGTCTTTGCAAATCCAAGGTTACCAGCTCTGTGTCAGACCTATAGAAGATCTTCTACGTTACTTTCCCAAGGACTTAATGCCATTTTAAATCAATGTAAAATACACATCGATCAGCCATAACATTCTGATTACTGACAGGTAAAGCGAATAACATTGATTATCTTGTTACAATGGCATCTGAAAGTGGGTGGGATATATTAGGCAGAAAGTGAACTTGTCGTCCCTAAAGTTGATGGGTTGAAAGCCGAAAAAATGGTCAAGTGTAAGCACTTGAGGGACTTTGACAAGGACCAAATTGCAATATCTTGATGTCAGAGCAACTACAAAACTGCAGCTTTTATGGGATGTTCCCGGTCTGCAGGGGTCAGGACTGATCAAAAGTGCTGTGGAGGTAGGGAGGGAAGGCTCATTGATGGATGTGGGGAGGGAAGGTTTATTGATGGAGGTGGGGAGAGAAGGCTCATTGATGGAGGTGGGGGTGGAGAGTCTAATTTATGGAGGTGGGGAGGGAAGGCTCATTGATGGAGGTGGGGAGGGAAGGCTCATTGATGAAGGTGGGAATGGAAGGCACAGTGATGGAGGTGGGGAGAGAAGGCTCATTGATGGAGGTGAGGAGGGGAGGCTCATTTATGGAGGTGGGGAGGGAAGGTTCATTGATGGAGATGGGGAGGGAAGGCTCATTGATGGAGGTGGGGAGGGAAGGCTCATTGATGGAGGTGGGGAGGGAAGGCTCATTGATGGAGGTGGGGAGAGAAGGCTCATTGATGGAGGTGAGGAGGGAAGGCTTATTTATGGAGGTGGGGGAGGGAAGGTTCATTGATGAAGGTGGGGGGGTTGCTCATTGATGGAGGTGGGGAGGGAAGACTTATTGTTGGAGGTGGGGAGGGAAGGCTCATTGATGGAGGTGGGGAGAGAAGGCTAATTGATGGAGGTGGAGAGGGAAGGCTCATTGATGGAGGTGGTAAGGTTCATTGATGGAGGTGGGGAGGGAAGGCTCATTGATGGAGGTGGGGGGGGGGGCACATTGATGGATGTGGAGAGGGAAGGCTCATTGATTAAGGTGGCAAGGGAAGGTACATTGATGGAGGTGGGGAGGGAAGGCTCATTGATGGAGGTGAGGTAGGGAAAGTTCATTGATGGAGGTGGGGAGGGAAGGCAGGCTGGCCCATGTAGTCTGATCCAATAGAAGCGCTACTGAAGAAGTGAATTCTGGTTCTGGTAGAAATGTGTCAGAACACACAGAGCTTCGCAGTTTGTTGTGTATGGGTCTGCGCAGTCGCAGAACCACTCAGGGTACCCATGCTTACCCGTGTCCACAGCCAAAAGTGCCTATAATGGGCACGTGAGCATCAGAACTGGATCACAGGACAATGGAAGAAGGTGACCTGGTCTGATGAATCATGTGGATGGCCGGGTGTGTCACTAACCTGGGGAAGAGATGGCACCAGGTTTCAGCATGGGAAGAAAACAAGCTGGCGGAGGCAGTGTGATGCTATGTCTAGTGGAGTCCATGCCTCAGGGTTGTTTTGGTTCCAAAAGGGGGACCTACTCAATATTAGGCAGGTGGTGATAATATTATTGCTGATTGGTGTATACCGGTTGACTACAATATACTGGAGCCATCTTTTTCCATTTTATTGAAGTCTACTCTTCTCTTTCCTGCACCAGTCTATTCACATGCTGATCCGACTGACACAGGCTTGGGGGGGGGGGCATTCGAGCAATACTATTTTAATTGTTTTGGACCATTTCCACCTCGTTCAACCAAAAAAATGTTGCAATCATTGAGAAAATGCAGTGCGTTCACTCGATAGCACCCGTGCGAAACAGGCAACCTCCTGTGTTCAGTAAGCAGCACAGCAACTGCTTGGCACAGGACCTGGAAGCTAGTGTAGATCACTGTAATAGCAGTTCCAATTAGGGCTTGTTCACTCTAGCTTATTTCTCTGAGGAGCAGTCTGTGTTTGTATCGCTGTTCAGAGAGCATTTGACGTGCGGTGAGGAGGGATTGTATCGCCTCCTGAAGCCCACACTATCCCACCACAACTGTCGTCGTGAGGTGCTTGCAGAGCAGCTCCATTCATTTGACTCGGTTGCATTCAGCAAGCAATAGCGCCTGCCAACATCGTCAGTGAGTATTATTCCTGCTGCAGCATATGTACACCCCCCTGCTGCTGCCTCTGAAGCTAGAGTGGGTTGGGGGGTGGTAAAAGTGTGACTCAACCGAGAGATTTTTACCCCTAACCACAAGTTCTTACAATGATTTCCAGTTTAGGAACAGGACCCAACAGGTATGGCACATAATACTTATCTTGGTCCAAGCTAGAGCAATGTAACTATGTAATAATTGCCATCCATCCGCTTTAGCAATTCAGAGCTAAGGCTTACTACAGCCAAGCAACACTAAGTTTAGACCGGGGACAGTCCTGCTCAGGGCTTGTACCTGCTTCTTCCTTGCACGTAACCCCTTGTCTCCACCCCCTACCCACCTCCGAGCACCGTATCTTGGTCCCCCCCACCCCCAGTTCTGCCCCCTTTGAAGAATACAGAACCAAGTATCATTTTGTGGTACTAAGTAATTTGTGTGGAATTTGTAAATGATATCAAGAAAAGCAGTAAAAAAGATCCCCTGCAGTCATCAACAGTAGACCCCCCGCAATAAAATACCCCCAGGAACGTTAGGTCCACCCCAGCAACAATGGACCCCCCTGCAACAAAATACCTCCCCAGCAACAATAAATAAAGCTCAACAACAATAGATCCATACCAGCAACAATAGTTCTCCCAGCAGCCAACATCAATAGACCCTCCAGCAGCCAGCAACAATGGACCCCTCCCTCCAAAGTAGATCACGCCCAGCAACAATTGACCCCATTCCAGCAACAATAGATCCTGCACCAGCAACAATAGACCTCCCTAGCAACAATTGACCCCCCCCCCCACAATAGTAGATCTCCCCCCAATAGCAATAGGTCCCCTAGCAGCCAGCAACAACAGACCCTCCAGCATACCCCAGCACCCCTTGCCATTACATACTCTACATTCAGTGCTGGATGGTGCCGGACCTGCGTTCCCCCACGTTCCTCTTGAAAAAAAAAAGCCCTGCTCCTGTTTACGGCAAGGTTCCTACAGTATATAAACCCAGAGCATCTAATCATATATACAATTACTGGGGTCATGTCATTGAAAGGTGAAATGTGATTGGTTGCTGCAGGATTGCACTTTATCTTGCAGTATAAGCCTGCGTGGAGTGAAATGTGGAGCGTGCAGCAATATATTCTCTGCAGTTGAATTAAAGCTTCTTTGTAGTTTGTAGGCTTGCACACCCCGCTACGCTGCACATTAACGTGACAGTTTGTGCTATTTCAATGGATTCCCATTTTAAATGTATGTGAAAGATCAATGCATAATCCCTTGCAAATCATCCGAAAATGATCACGACCGTTCTGAATCTCATTTCGAATGCGGAGCTTGATAGATAGGCCTTCCGACATTTTGTAATCCTTCTAAATGCAAAGAGCTCATATAGTATTCAGCCAAGTTGGTGCAGTTAAATCATCTCATGTTGTATAAATATTACTTTTAGAAATTAAATGAGGGGTAAAGTGCACCTGCATGAGTAATAGGACTGGAACATATGTTCCTCCTATTAGGGCCGCTTCAGCACCTTATTATGAGCAACCTTAATGTGGCTGCGTGCAGCAAGATTTATTATGTTCCCTTAATCCTAATTACTCCCACACATGGCTTCATAAACATTCAGACTGGAGCTATCGGCTGATTAGTAAGTCAATAGTCATACGCATTTTCTTCCTTTATGGGTTAAGCTGCCCACAGACACGACTAGTCAGGACCGTCTTTAATATTGACTGGACCCTGGGCAAACATTTTCTTGGGCCCCCTCTTCCATGCAATATCTCTCTCCACATGCTTTGAGACATACAATAAATAGCAACTAGACTCAAAATCAGTTTACTGAATCAGATCAGATTGCGATTGGTTTCCAGAGGTTACAGTGTATCATTACTGCTCACCGACTGGCTGCTAGAGGTTACAGCACACAATATGGCTCACTGTTTATTTTCTAGAAGATGCAGCACATGACTTCTGCTTGTTGATTGGTTGCTAGAGATTACTGTACATCAATACTGCTCACTGATTGATAGAGGTTACTGGACATCTATACCACTCACTAATTGGTTGCTGGAGATTACTGTGCATCAATACTGCTCACTGATTGATTGCTAGAGGTTACTGGACATCTATACCACTCACTAATTGGTTGTTAGAGATTACTGCACATTATTACTGCTCACTGGTTCCTAGAGGTTACTGCATACCCTTACCGCTCAATGATTGGTTGCAAGAGGTTAGTGTACAGCATTACTGCTCACTGATTGGTTGCTAAAGGTTACAGCACATCATCTCCTCACTGCCAGCACACCCTGGACTGGGGAGGTGAGAGGACCCATCAATAGACAGAAAACTCCTAGGGATCCTTGGCTCCTGGGATCAGTGGCAATGCTGGGGGGTTGATTGGGGATCAGTGGCAGTGGTGGGGATGGGATTAGTTAGGAGGCAGTACACTGTGGCAAATTCTGAATCATGTAGAGCAAAGCTGGAAACCCTTGTCAAGTATATAGTGGGGGATTCTACAATGACCACCAATGTGAGGGGGGATTTACACTGACCATCACGTTACGCTGAGATATCAGGACACAGCACGGGACTAAAATTCATGGGATAAGGAAATTTAAACTGGGATAGTTGGCAAGTATGAGGCAGCTGCTTTGGGCCCCACAACAATGATGGGGCCCAGGGCAACTGTCCCTTTTGCCCTGCCTTAAAAACGGTCCTGCTAATAGTTGTCTAATCAACCTGTTTTTAGCCAGATCGGGCAACAATTTAATGTTTGTAGGAGGCTTCTGCCCGTGCGATCCACCATCAGAGGGACCGATCATTCTAATCAGGAGCTAGGGTGTGGTGGTCAAATCAGATCCAAGGTGTGTGGTCCTAAGGGACTGGCCATTGGTCTCTGGTGCAGCTCCGAGTGTCCATTGCAAAAGAAAAGATGGAGCACCCTCAGGATTTGTTTACACTTGCTTAAAAATTTGGCACTGGACACGCTTTTTTTAAGCACTTTGAATGCCAATCAAAGCTCCTGTCACTAAATAAAAGGATTATCTTAGAGTCCTATTCACACAATGTGTTTGCTTTGCTTCAAAACTTTTCCCCCATGTCACTTTCTTGGTGCTTCAAATCATCTCCAAAGCCTCCATAGAAGTCTGTGGCAATGCTTGCTAAAAGCACCTGAAGCTTCTTAGAGGCTTTTATTCAGCATTAGCTTTGTTTTGAAAGTATTGCAGGTATGAGATATCCCAGGATGCACTGGGAAACCAATAAGTTAACCGTAAAGACATCATCAGTAGTCAGTGCCCGTTCATGTGTATATATTCTGGGAGTGTGTGGGACAGACGGCGCATCTGGTGTGCAGTGTGGAGAAGAAGGAAGGTGGGCAGGGTATGGACTGGAGCGGAGCAACCAGCAGACACATGGTGGTTGATTTACTAAAGGCAAATAGACTGTGCACTTTACAAAGCGCAGTTGCACTCTGCAAGTGCAGTTGCTCCTGAGCTTATTAAATGAGCAGAAGCTCTGCTGCTTTCCATCATCCAATCATGTGTAAGGACAAATGCTATTTTTTTATTTATTTTCCTTGCACATGATTGGGTACTTTTTGAAAAGTGAAGCCTTACCTCATTTACTAAGCTCTGGAGCAACTGCACATGCAGAAGGCAACTGCACTTCTCAAAGTGTACAGTCTATTTGCCTGTAAATCAACCCCTAAGTGTGCAACATGGCAACGCTATAACAGAAGGTGAGTGGGGACCGGCGAGAGAGGACTGAGTGGCAAAGGATCAGCAGAGGTGGGGGGCCAGGCCAGGAGAAACTAGCAATGTCACACGTGGTGCACAGCATGGGAGCAATATAGTGGGAGGTGAGAGGGGACAGGAGAGAGAGCAGGATCAGAAAACCAGAGGATCAGCAGAGCTGGGGGTAACTACTAAGTGGGGGATCAGCAGAGTTGTAGGTTAATACTAAGCGGGGGGATCAGCAGAGCTGGGGGTTACTACTGAGCGTTGGATCAGGAAAGCTGGGGATGCTGAGTGGGGGATCAGCAGAGCTGGGGGTTACTACTCAGCGGGGATTAGCAAAGCTGGGGGTACTACTGAGTGAGGTATTAGCAAAACTGGGGGTACTACTGAGCGGGGTATTAGCAAAGCTGGGGATACTACTGAGTGGGGTATTAGCAAAGCTGGGGGTACTACTGAGTGGGGTATTAGCAAAGCTGGGGATACTACTGAGTGGGGTATTAGCAAAGCTGGGGATACTACTGAGCGCGGTATTAGCAAAGCTGGGGATACTACTGAGTGGGGTATTAGCAAAGCTGGGGATACTACTGAGCGCGGTATTAGCAAAGCTGGGGATACTACTGAGTGGGGTATTAGCAAAGCTGGGGATACTACTGAGCGGGGTATTAGCAAAGCTGGGGATACTACTGAGTGGGGTATTAGCAAAGCTGGGGATACTACTGAGTGGGGTATTAGCAAAGCTGGGGATACTACTGAGTGGGGTATTAGCAAAGCTGGGGGTACTACTGAGTGGGGTATTAGCAAAGCTGGGGATACTACTGAGTGGGGTATTAGCAAAGCTGGGGATACTACTGAGTGGGGTATTAGCAAAGCTGGGGATACTACTGAGTGGGGTATTAGCAAAGCTGGGGATACTACTGAGTGGGGTATTAGCAAAGCTGGGGATACTACTGAGTGGGGTATTAGCAAAGCTGGGGGTACTACTGAGTGGGGTATTAGCAAAGCTGGGGATACTACTGAGTGGGGTATTAGCAAAGCTGGGGATACTACTGAGCGGGGTATTAGCAAAGCTGGGGATACTACTGAGTGGGGTATTAGCAAAGCTGGGGATACTACTGAGCGGGGTATTAGCAAAACTGGGGGTACTACTGAGCGGGAGATTAGCAAAGCTGGGGATACTACTGAGTGGGGCATCATTAGAGCTGGGAGTGCTACTGAGCTGGGGATCTGCTGAACACAGGGGTACTAATAATCGGGGATTTACTGGGCCCCTTTAAAACAAATAGAAAATCAACACACACAGGGAATTTGCCAAGCTTCATTAAAGCTTCAAAAAAGCATCACTGAAGCATCAAAAACACAAAAAAAAAGCATGTTGCAGCTGTGGGCACTTTAATGTATGTTGAAATCTAAACAAGTGTAAATGAGCCCTTATAGTGTAGCCAATTGGTAAAAAAAAGATTCTTGGAAAAAAAAGGCTTTAACCACTTGCCAACTGTGTCACGCAGATATACTGCAGCATAATGGCTCTCCTGGGCGAAATCCCATACGTGTACGTCCTACATGTTTTTGGCCACCAGAGGGCACGCGCGCGCTGCTCGGCGGGGGACCCAATGCGCGTGACCAACGGGCGCGTTCGACGCCGGCCACGCGCGATCCCATGCACGGGTGTCAGCACGGGGATTTGTGTGTGTAAACACACAAATCCCTGTGCTGTCAGAGGAGAGCAGCCATATCGTTTCTTCCTACTAAGTAGGAAAAACGACATGGCTTCTCTCCTAGTCACTCACATCCCCACACAGTTAGAACACACTGAGGGAACACACATTTAACCCCTTGATCGCCCCCCTAGTGTTAACCCCTTCCCTGCCAGTGACATTTACACAGTAATCAGTGCATTTTTATAGCACTGATCGCAGTATAAATGCCAATGGTCCCAAAAAAGTGTCAAAAGTCTCCGATCTGTCCGTCGCAATGCCGCAGTACTGCTAAAGATTGCAAATCGCCGGCATTACTAGTAAAAAAAAATAAAATCATAAAAAATGCCATAAATCTATCCCGTTTTGTAGACACTATAACTTTTGCGCAAAGCAATCAATATATGCTTATTGCGATTTTTTTTTTTTTTCTACCAAAAATATGTAGGAGAATATATATCGGCCTAAACTGATGAAGAAATGTGTTTTTTAAAAACCTTTTGTGGATATTTATTATAGCAAAAAATAAAAAATATTGTTTTTCTTTTTTCAAAATTGTCGCTCTTTTTTTGTTTATAGCGCAAAAAATAAAAAACGCAAAGGTGATCAAATACCACCAAAAGAAAGCTCTATTTGTGGGAAAAAAAGGACGTCAATTTTGTTTGGGTACAGCGTCGCACGACCGCGCAATTGTCAGTTAAAGCGACGCAGTGCCAAATTGTAAAAAGTGCTTTGGTCAGGAAGGGGGTAAAATCTTCCGGGGCTGAAGCGGTTAAAGTGGTTATAAAGGCACAAGGTATTTATTACCTTCATGCATTCTATGTATGAAGGTAAAAAACCTTCTGTGTGCAGCAGCCCCCCCCCCCCCAGCTTACCTTAGCCCCTTCTCGATCCAGCAATGTCCACGAGTGCCTTGGCTCTCCGAGGACTTGCTCTCCTGATTGGCTTTTGGCAACAGCGGAAGCCATTGGCTCCTGCTGCTGTCAATCACAGCCACTGTTCCAATCAGGAGAAGAAGGGGGCAGCTCCATGTGTGAATGGACACACAGAATCGAGGCTCAAGAGCACGCCTGCTTGGGTGCCCCCAGAGCAAGCTGATTGCTGTGGGGTCACCCAGCAGGAGGGAGGAGCCGGGAGCACTGGCGTGGGACCCAAGAAGAGGAGGATCCGGGCTGCTCTGTGCAAAACCATTACAGAGCAGGTAAGTAGAACATGTTTGGTATTTAAAAAAGCAAAAAACAACAAGGCTTCAATATTGCTTTTAAGCATAACTCCACTTTTGTTGAGAAATGCCCCCCCCCCCGGGTGATTTCTGTACATTTCAGGGATTGTAACAAACTTTGTAGCAGATACCTACCTTTTTTTATTCTAAAGAAATAGCTGTTTGTTCCTCTGTGCCCCTGTGCTGAGTGAGTTTAATGGGAGCGGTTTCATAATTATCAACCGGCTGCTGCAGAATCAGGGCTCTAATGAGGAAAGTTGTAGGTTCTGCATCCTTTTAGATGTTATTTCCTTTTGGGGGCATCTTACCAAAAATGACATTTTTGTAGCAGGGGATGCCAAAAAATCTGACTTGTATCTTAGTGCAGACTTCTGGGAAAATCAGTGAGCCAATCACGCAAGCAGGAAATGATATTTCTGGGGGTGTTCTGTATACATTCTATGTACAGAACTCCTCCAGTTCGCCATATTGCATTGCACTTTACAGAAAATTACAGCGGCTGCAGATTGAAAAGGAAAGGTATTTTTTAATAACATTCAATTACAATATGACTTTTGTCGCAATTGTATATACTATATATTTTTTATTTGCTATTTATATTGGAATTACCCTTTAACAATAAGAAAAGCAAAATGGGAGAATGACGTACATTGGTAGAGGTTGTGGTCACCCAAGGGCACGGGAACACACAACCTTCCACGTCCGGCAAAAAAATTAGCGAAAAAAAAACGGCAGTCCATTTACCATGGTTTCCTATGGTACTAGTTCACATCTATGCGTTTTGTGGCCGGTGCGTTTTTGGAAAGGGTCAGGTTTTTTCCTGCAATTTGCAGCTAATAGATTTCAATAGAGCTGCACCAGACACGCAAGTGGTGTGTTTGTGATGCGATTTTTGATGTGTTTTGCGGTTTTTATTCTACCACTGTATATATCTGGTTACTAAGCAGGGGGCCGGGAAGCTGGCCTCCGCGTCCTTAGCAACCGATGAGTCATCATCTGTCAGCGGGGTTCCCTGCTGAAAGCTGAATGTAAAAAAAAAAAAATTGCTGGCAAAAAAAATTTGAAAAATTTGTGGAGGGGACCCCCACGCCAAAATTTAAAAAAAAAAAACGGTGTGGGCCCCCCCCCCCAAAATCCATACCAGACCCTCGTCCGAGCAAGCCATTCAGAAGGTCAGGAAAGGGAGGGGACAAGCGAGCGCCCCCCCCCCCTCCTGAACCATAACAGGTTGCATACCCTCAACAAGGGGGGGGTATGGGTGCTTTGGGGCAGGGGGGTTCTGCGCCCCCCACCCCAAAGTACCTTATCACAATGTTGATGGGGACAAGGGCCTCTTCCCGACAACCCTTGCCCGGTGGTAGTCGGGGGATGCGGGTGGGGGGCTTATCGGAATCTGGAAGCCCCCTTTAACAAGAGGACCCCCAGATCCCAAGTACGTGGGTGGAGAAAAACCTGCCTCCATGCAGGATGAGGTGGTTGCTCTCAATGCCACGGGGGTCCCAATCTTGGGTCCTCTGCAAGGTTTTCAGGTGGTTGTATGAAAGGAGGGTTCAAAAGGTGTCTGCAGAAAACCCTATTGGTGGTCCAATCGGCAGAGGTGCCCGTAGTGGTATGTCTGAGGATAGGCCGGAGTCATGTGACTTAATGAACAAATTTCTTTATTTTACCAAATAAAATGCATTTCGGTTGGATTTTTTTGGGTTGGCTTCAATGTGGTGATGTCATCTGGCCTGGTTCGGGATCTACGAGCCACTATATTTGCTTTTTTTTTTTTTTTGGTTTCAGAGGTCTCCCCCCTCGGATATCTTTATTCCCTCTGGAAACTTGAAAACTTCTGGATGACATTGCACATCCCGCTGATCTGATTCTCTGTCAGGATTTATAAAACAGCTGGTATAGAACACAAATTATATGTTTGTACCATTTAATTATCTTGTATGGGTTCTCCATATTGTACGTTGTACTGTGTCTATTCATTGTGAACACTCCCTTGTTGGGAGATGCTGTCTAATTGCTGCATTTCATATGACCCTTTCAAAATTAAGAATGTTAAAAAAAGTGAGGGGAATCCCTGGTTGTTCCCCATTGGAAGACTTCTCATTCCTGTTCTGGTGACACCCCAAATGTATTTTTTCACATTTGGTGATTATGGTAGACAACAAATAGAGAGGGTGAGTCTTCCTAATGGGATCACAGACAGCAATAGAAAACATTGATCAGTGCTCTCTTTTGTTAGTGGTCAGTAGTAAGTGCCCCCTTACATTGACGGCAAGTGCTACCTTACATTGGTGGCCATTGGCCAGTGATGAGTGAACTTGTTCATTGGTTGCCATTGATAAGGGACCTTTTTCTTGGTGGTCTTTGGGGAGTGCTCTCTCAATTTGGTAGTTTTCAGTGATCCCTTTTATTGGTGGTCAGTGCCCTCTTATATTGGTGGTTGGGGGTGATCTTTTTCTTGGTGGTCATTAGTGAGTGCCCCCTTACATTGATGGTCAGTGGTGAGTGCCCCCTTACATTGGTGGCCAGTGATGAGTGACCTTGTTCATTGGTTGCCATTGATAAGGGACCTTTTTCTTGGTGGTCTTTGGGGGGTGCTCTCTCAATTTGGTAGTTTTCAGTGATCCCTTTTATTGGTGGTCAGTGCCCTCTTACATTGGTGGTTGGGGGTGACCTTTTTCTTGGTGGTCATTAGTGAGTGCCCACCTTACATTGATGGTTAGTGGTGAATGCCCCCTTACATTGGTGGTCAGTGCCCACCTTACATTGGTGGTTAGTGGTGAATGCCCCTTACATTGATGGTCATTGGTGAGTGCCCCCTTTCACTGGTGGTCAATAGTGAGTGACCATTTTCTTGGTGGTCAGTGGTGAGTGCCCCCTTACATTGGTGGTGAGTGTCCCTTACATTGTCGGTCAGTGGTAAGTGCTCTCTCAGGGTGGTGGTTAGTTTTCTGTGATTCCTATTATTGGTGGTCAGTACCCCCTTCAATTAGTGGTCAGTGGTGAGTGCCTCCTTACATTGATGTTCATTGGTGAGTGTCCCCTTTCATTGGTGGTCAATAGTGAGTGACCATTTTCTTGGTGGTCAGTGGTGAGTGCCCCCTTACATTGGTGGTCAGTGGTGAGTGCCCCCTTACATTGGTGGTCAGTGGTGAGTGCCCCCTTACATTGGTGGTCAGTGGTGAGTGCCCCCTTACATTGGTGGTCAGTGGTGAGTGCCCCCTTACATTGGTGGCCAGTGATGAGTGACCTTGTTCATTGGTTGCCATTGGTAAGGGACCTTTTTCTTGGTGGTCTTTGGGGAGTGCTCTCAATTTGATAGTTTTCAGTGATCCCTTTTTTTGGTGGTCAGTGCCCTCTTATATTGGTGGTTGGGGGTGACCTTTTTCTTGGTGGTCATTAGTGAGTGCCCCATTACACTGATGGTTAGTGGTGAATTCCCCCTTACATTAGTGGTCAGTGGTGAGTGCCGACCTTACATTGGTGGTTAGTGGTGAATTCCCCCTTACATCGATGGTCATTGGTGAGTGCCCCCTTTCATTGGTGGTCAATAGTGAGTGACCATTTTCTTGGTGGTCAGTGGTGAGTGTCCCCTTACATTGGTGGCCAGTGATGAGTGACCTTGTTCATTGGTTGCCATTGGTAAGGGACCTTTTTCTTGGTGGTCTTTGGGGAGTGCTCTCTCAATTTGATAGTTTTCAGTGATCCCTTTTATTGGTGGTCAGTGCCCTCTTATATTGGTGGTTGGGGGTGACCTTTTTCTTGGTGGTCATTAGTGAGTGCCCCCTTACATTGATGGTTAGTGGTGAATGCCCCCTTACATTAGTGGTCAGTGGTGAGTGCCCACCTTACATTGGTGGTTAGTGAATTCCCCCTTACATCGATGGTCATTGGTGAGTGCCCCCTTTCATTGGTGGTCAATAGTGAGTGATCATTTTCTTGGTGGTCAGTGGTGAGTGCCCCCTTAAATTGGTGGTCAATGGTGAGGAACCTTTTTTCAGTGGTTATTGATGATTGCCCTTTTACATTGGTAATCGGTGGTGAGCGCTCTCTGTGTGGTGGTCAGTTTTCAGTGATCCATATTATTGGTGATCAGTGGCGAAGGTTAGTGAACGCTCCATAAAATACAGATATTGTACTTATGTAACAGAGTAGCGCCACAGGTCCCACTGCACTGCACCCACCTCCTTGGCTCTGAACTATGCAGGATATCACTTTGCCCACCTAGGACTGCATAGAGATTTCACTATGGACTTGAGGTTTGGTTTTTTACATGTGATATCTCATTGTGTAAACATACACAACACTATTTTGCATTAATACTCATTTCTTTGTGCTCTAAAACATACATTCCAGGATCCAAAACCATTGATTTTTTATTTTTTGTATTGCTGCAGTGCCACAATCTCTCCGGGCTCCATAGAAATAGGGACTCTTTTCTCCCGGACAATATGGATCCACTACCAAGAAAACCCATTGACTCAACCTTAAAAAATAAACACTAATATGCTGGAAGGCTTATGCTGGCCATACACTATACAAAAAATCGGCCGAAATTCTGTCACCTGGACATTTTTGAGCCAAAAAAACGAAGGACAAGTTTGGAAATTTTCTGCCGAACGAACGATGAATTGAAAGGTTAAAATGTTTCCTGTCCGAACTGTCTGTACTAGGTATATGTAAAAAAATCGCACAAAAAATGTATTTATGTACACTGAACGATTTATCGGTCATTACATGATGGCACCATCGTTTGCGTTCACAGCCGAACGTTCGTTTTTCGAAAATGTGTTTGGCCGATTTTGATGTGATGCGATTTTTGATGTGTTTTGCGGTTCTTATTTTACCACGGTATATATCTGGTTACTAAGCAGGGGGCCGGGAAGCCGGCCGCGACGTCCTTAGCAACCGATGAGTCATCAGCTGTCAGCGGGGTTCCATGCTGAAAGCTGAATTAAAAAAAAACAAAACAGCGTGGGGACCACCCCCCAGGTCCATACAAGGCCCTTTGGGTCTAGTATGGATGCGGAGGGGACAAGCGAGCGCTCCCCCCCCGAACAATTGCCTCTTCCCAAAAACCCTTGCCCAGTGGTTGTCGGGGTCTGCGGGTGGGGGGCTTATCAGAATCTGGTAGCCCCCTTTAACAAGGGGACCCCCAGATCCTGGCCCCCCACCCTATGTGAAATTTACATTCACCTAAAAAGCAGTGATAAGTAAAAAAAAAAAAACAAGAGCCAGTTTTTGATAATTCCTTTATTAATAAAATGGCTCTGAGCCGCCGTCTCTCCCGGTGTCGTCTCTCCCGGTGCCCTCACCTTCTTCCGCCGCCGTTTCCATCCCGAGCTGGCATCTCCCGGTGTTGTCATCTTCTTCCTCCTCCTCGTGTCGTCGCCGCCGTCTTTTCTTCTTCTTCCCCGCCGTCGCTGGTCACCCGTTAAAAAAAAAAAAAAAAAAAAAAAGCTGGTCTCATCGCAAAGCTGTCTTCCTTCGTTCTTATGTTCCTGGCTGTCCAGTGCCTCTTATATATAGGCATGGGGCGTGGCCATCCAATGACTTCTCCAGGAGAGCCCACCACTTGTGACATGTGACTTCACAAGGGGCGGACTCTCTCCGTGCGAACCTCCAGGCGGTCACGCCGTTTTTTTTTGCAAATTTATTTGCCAGCAAAATTTTTTTTTTAAATTCTAATCTTTGCATTATTCTGCCAATGGCTGCTCGGTGTTCACAGATTGCGGGGGGGGGGGGGGGGGGGGGGTGGTCTGGTTCCCTCATCTCATGGAAAGCTGGCCACACATTATACAATTTTCTTATTCAATTTCCTTTAGATTTACCTTCAAATATTTAGTGCAAGGGCCTGCCTGATTGCATACAAATTGAAAGGGTTTCGGTTTGACCTCATATTATATGGTTTTGGTAAATCTAAATGAAAATTGTATAATGTTTGGCTACCTTTAGACTTGTTAGACCTAAAGGCTCTCCTCTGCCATCTGCTGGACATCCCTCTGCACTGCAGGGCAGTCATACTGCCAGCTCCACACCTGCTCCAAATCAACAGGCTTGGTGAGATCAGTGCAGTCAACATGAACCTTCATCTGTGAAGAGTGTTCAAAGTGAGTGTCTCCAAGCTTTGGGGGGGGGGGGGGGGGGCAGCAGTCTTATTTTTGGAGACCAAGCACAGGAAGGACCCTTTCACAGCAGGTTCACCCCTAACAAGGGATGAGGAGGTGAGATGTGCAGCTGGAAAGAAGAACTATACTGCCCACTTGCCCAGGACCATGTGGCTGCACCTTGAGAACTACTGGCGGATCCAGAGGCCGGAGACTGAGCCATTGTTGTTTGTGAGTATTCTGAAGAGACCGACTTCGATCGCTACCTGTGAGTAAGGATGAGCTCTGGCGTGTTTGCAAACAGTACGTGCCGAGCCTGCCGGGAAGTCAGCACTGCGCTGCGCTAATCACAAGCAGTGAGACATTTTCCCGATGTGCGGCTGCAGAGATCGGGAAATGTTTCACTGCCTGTGATTAGCACAGCGCTGTGCCGACTTCCTGGCGGGCTCGGCACGTGCAGCACGTGAACACGTCGGAGCTCATCTCTACCTGTGAGTAAGGATGAGCTCAGGCGTGTTCGCAAACAGCACATGCAGAGCCCGCCAGGAAGTCGGCACTGCACAGCGCTAATCGCAAGCTGTGAGACATTTCCTGATCTGTGCAGCCGCGTATCGGGACAATGTCTCACTGCTTGTGATTAAGGATGAGCTCCGGCGTGTTCGCACAGCTCACGTGTAGAGCCCGCAAGGAAGTTGGCACTGGCGCTAATCACAGGCAGTGAGAGATTTCCTGATCTCTGCAGCAGCACATCGGGACAATGTCTCACTGCTTGTGATTAGCGCAGTGCCGTCTTCCTGGCGGGCTCGGCACATGGGCTGTGCGAACACGCCGGAGCTCATCCTTACTTGTGAGTACTCCACACACTACATAGGCATCCTCCAGGCACTACACAGCGGCCTCAAAGTATTGAGAGCAACATAGATTGAGGGAGATTTACTAATGCTGGCCATTAAAGATGAGCTCCGGCGTGTTCGCATGCTGCACGTGCTGAGCCCGCTAGGAAGTCGACAATGCGCTGCGCTAATCACAGGCAGTGAGACATTTCCCGATCTCTGCAGCCGCACATGGGGAAATGTCTCACTGCTTGTGATTAGCGCTGTGCAGTGCCGAGTTCCTGGCGGGCTCGGCACGTGCAGCATGCGAACACGCTGGAGCTCATCCTTACTGGCTATACACTATACAAGAAAAATCATTCAACCCCATTTTCGAAAAAAAAAAAATGAAACGTTCGGCCGTGAGAGCAAACGATAGTGCCATCGTGTAATGACCGATAAATCGTTCAATGGACATAAATGAGTCAATTTTCTGTTTGTTTTTTTCACATATGCAAACAGTTTGGACAGGAAACACATTAACCTTTCAATTTATCATGCGTTCGGCAGAAAATTTCCAAACTTGTCCTTCGTTTTTTTTTTTTTTGGCTCAAATACATCCCAACCGATTACTGATTTTGTGCCCATTATCTAGCTGAAAAACGAACAAACTGCCTAAGTGACCGAATTTCGGACGATTGTTTTGTATAGTATATGGCCAGCATTAAACTGGAGAGTGCAAAATTTGGTGCAGCTCTGAAACCAAATCGGCTTCCAGGTTTTATTTTCAAAGGTTAAAGTGGTTGTAAAGGCAGAAGGTTTTTTTTTTTACCTTCACGCATTCTATGCATTAAAGAGGAAGTAAACTCTGCTTTCTTTTCTTACCTGCAAAATAAAGGCATAATGTGCTAGTATGCATTGCATACTAGCACATTATGTGACACTTGCCTACATACGAAGCCCTCGTCATCCCCGCTGGAGGCCGCATCCATCTTCACCTTTCTTCCTTTCCGGGCTGTGTGATTGGCCAAAGCTACGTGACGTCACGTGCACACACATGCCACCGATCACGGCACAGGGCTCTGAAGAAAATGCTCAGCACAGAGCACTTCCTGTTCATTTACTGTCCAGTGCATTTGAGGCTGCAGAGAAAGGCATGTGTCTTTGAGCTTTGGGGTGCACACCTATTGGGTACTCTGGATAGCGAGATGATTGCAACCCTATTTACCACCAGCTTTAGGGAGGAGAGTTCAGGAGATGAGGCGTGATCCCTCGCTGGGACTTTGAAAGGTCAACTAAGTCTCCAGAGTGCTGAGAGTTTTATTGGCAAACTTGGTCTGTACTTTATTCGCTCAGGTTGCAATTCCTTCGCCTATCGTTGGATTCTGTCACTGGGGGCAGAACGTTTCCTGTTGGATTAAAAATCTCTCCAGTTGAGGAGGGCGAATTCTTAAAGTGTCACTAAACCCACATCATAAAAAATGATCAATAAATGGCGTATTACATACTGTTCATACTCACTCAGTCACTATGAGATTCCTATCAAGTAAAAAAAAAAAAAACCTGGTTGATCCTACTCCTCTCTATCTCACCCTTTCTGACCATGTCCCCAGTGCAACTAGGGATTTTGCAGAGCAGTGTTGGCAGCTCTGCACATGCTCAGTTTACAGTGAGATTCTATGCTGAGCATTTCCTCCCTATCACATCTGACTGAGCAGCCCACGTGTGGGTGTACACACAGTGGTAAAGGACAGCCCACTCCCTCTTTCCTCCTCTATTCCCACTAACCAGCTAAACACAATATTACATGTAGATTAACCCTTTCATGACTAAGCCTATTTTTGAAATTTGGTGTTTACAAGTTAAAATCCGTATTTTTTGCTAGAAAATTACTTAGAACCCCCAAACATTATATATTTTTAGCAGAGAATCTAGAGAATAAAATGGCGATTGTTGCAATATTTTTTATCACACGGTATTTGTGCAGCGGTGTTTTAAACGCAAATTTTTGGAAAAGTGACACTTTCATGAATTTTAAAAAATCCAAACAGTAAAGTTACCCCAATTTTTTTGTATAATGTGAAAGATGATGTTACGCCGAGTAAATAGATACCAAACATGTCACCCTTTATAATTGCACGCACTCATGGAATGGCGACGAACTACGGTACCTTTGAATTTCCATAGGCGACGCTTTAAAAATTTTTTATGGTTACCAGGTTTGAGCTACAGAGGAGGTCTAGGGCTAGAATTATTGCTCTCGCTCTGACGATCGCGGCGATACCTCACATGTGTGGTTTGAACACCGTTTACATATGCGGGCGCGACTTCCGTATGCGTTTTCTTCGCTGCGCGAGCTCGCGGGGACAGGGGCACTTTAAAATTTTTTTTTTTTTTTTTTTATTTTATTTATTTTTGTATTTTATAAATTGTGTTTAAATTTTTTTTTTTTAACTTTTATTGCTGTCACAAGCAATGTAAACATCCCTTGTGACAGTAATAGGTGGTGACAGGTACTCTTTATGGAGGGATGGGGGGTCTAAAAGACCCCCTATCCCTCCTTTACACTTCAAAGTATTCAGATCGCCGAAAACGGCGATTCTGAATACTGTGTACTTTTTTAAATTCGGCGCCATTGGCAGCCGAGTAAACGGGAAGTGACGTCATGACGTCGCTTCTGCGTTTACAACAAGAAGGCTGGAACGAAGCCGCTCGCAGCTTCGTTCCAGCCCGCCCCCAGCCGCCGAAGGCAGCTGAACGGACACCGATCGCACGGGAGGCCCGGTAACAGCGGTGGGAGGCGGCGGGAGGGGGGGGATGTCCCCTCCCGCTCCTCCGGTATAACAGCCGAGCGGCTTTTAGCCGCATCGGTTGTTATACTCGGGTAGCCGATCGCCCGCTGTAAACAGCGGTACCGGGATGATGCCTGCAGCTGCGGGCATCATCCCGGTATAACCCCGGAAAGCCGAGTACGCATATCTGCGTACGGTCGGCGGGAAGGGGTTTTAAAGGAGGCTTCACCTCCCTCTTATTCTAGGAGGGGGGGCGTGACACAGCCTGTGACCCGCAGAAATCTGCACACACACCATGTTATTGCCACAAAATAATAAAGTTTTAATTTCAAATATATATTTGACCATATAAAACAGTTTATTAATTATTTATTTTACTCTGTATTCTGAAGGCCTTTTTTTTTTTTTTTTTTTTTTTTACATGTGACCAGCAGCAGAGGACTAGAAGCTCCTCCTGCTTATGTTTCCCTGCAGACAGGCTGGGAGAGAGCTGGGTCATGTGACTGCTGGATATCCATTAAGAAAAAGGTACTTTTTAGATGTTTTTATTTTTTTATTAAAATAATTACCGTATATACTCGAGTATAAGTCGACCCGAATATAAGCCAAGGCACCTAATTTTACCACAAAAAAACTGGGAAAACTTATTGACTCGAGTATAAGACGAGGGTGAGAAATGCGCAGCAACTGTAAGTGGAAAAGAGGGTCAACAATGCCCATTTGCAGCCTCACTGTGCCCATTTGCCATAGGTCCCCTGAACTTCAAACTCGGTAGTTAAGGGTTCCTATATGCCCCCTAGCTGCAGCCAAAATTTGGGGTCTCTAGACCCAAAGGGTCCCGAAATGACATTGCTGCAGGTGGACACAGTTGACCGACTTTGTCGCCCCATATCTCGGGGGCCACTTGGTGCTAGGAACCCCAAATTTGGCGTGCAAACCCAGTGGAACTAGCACTACAACATATCCAAAGCTGGGGTTCTTAGAACCAACTGGCCCCGAGATACGGGGCCCCAAATTCGGTTCAGAAAATATCAAGCACTTTTCTGCAGCAGAGAATGACATTTTCCAAACTGATTTGGGGCCCCGTATCTCGGGGCCACTTGGTGCTAGGAACCCCAGCTTTGGATATGTTGTAGTGCTAGTTTCTCTGGGTTTGCACACCAAATTTAGGGTTCCTAGCACCAAGTGGCCCCAAGATACGGTGCCCCAAATTCGGTTTGGAAAATGTCATTCTCTGCTGCAGAAAAGTGCTTGACTCGAGTATAAGCCGAGGGGGGCATTTTCAGCACAAAAAATGTGCTGAAAAACTCGGCTTATACTCGAGTATATACGGTACAGTGCCGTCATCCACATACAGAAATAGAAGGGACAATGACAATTAAATAGTGTGTGTTTAGTATCACTTTTTAAGGGCCCCAGTTCCAGCGGACTCTACACTGGCCAGTGGTTCGAGAAGGAAGAGAAATCTTGCTCATCTGTAGAGTGTTCTTGCAGTATGTAGTATTTGTAAACGGTGTTCTCTAGAGCTGCCTAGTTACATTAAAACCCTCTATTTGCTGTGCTTAGCATGACAATATCTATACCAGAGAGCATTACTGTTTGTCGTTGTAAATTTAAATGTGGATTCTATCAGGCAGTGTTTGCTCAATAAATTTGATCACAGACCCAACGTGTGTCAGGGAGTGCAGAAGCTATCAAACCAAGTCACCCTCTTGAGAAAAGAAGAAACCCCCCCCCCCGAGACGGACATGAATGTGGGGAACACCAGCAACAAACCCCCCCCCCCCCCACAGTAGTGTTCTCTGTCCAACCCCCATAGCAGTGTCCTCTGTCGCCTTCACATTGCCCTCCCACTGTGTCATCTGCCCTCCACCCCCCCACACACAGTAGTGTCCGGTACCCCCCCCCCCACACAACACATTGTCCTGTACCCTCTTTACATCATCCCCCCCCCCCCACTTTAGTGTCCACCGCTCAGCATAGCAGTGTCCTCTTCCCCCCCCACAGTATTATTCTGTACCACCAAAGCAGTGACCTCTACCCCTTCACATCACCCCCCCCCCCCCTTCCCCCAAAACAGTGTCTTCTGTCCCCTTCACATCATCCCCCCCCCCCCCCCCCCCAAACACACACAGTGCTGTGTAGGTAGCACTCTCCTACCGGGGTGTGTACAGCAGAACGGTGCTGGTAGAGGGTAGGAGCTACCTCTGTTAACTTTTAATAACAAGCTGGTGGTTGGTTGCTAGGGCTGCCCAGCTAGGGTTGTCCTAGCAACCAATCACCTGATGGTTAACTGAAAAGGTTAGCTGAGGCAGCTCTCGCCCCCAACCTCCATCCAGCACTATGCTGCCTCCTGCTCTCCACTCTGCAGTGGACATGAGAGCGGCAAAAGCTGGGGGGAAGCAAAGGCGTGTTCACGATCTACCTGTCGGCCCCCCACGGTCAACTTTTAGATCATGATCGATGACATGCTAACGCCCAGGTCAGCGATTTGCAATTCCTTTTTCTTTTGAGACTCCTTTCTGATCATTCTCCAAGAGAGGGTTATTCTAAAGCTAGACACCATGTACCCTCCCAAAGCATCTTCAGCATTTCATAGATCACAAGAGGTGAATCCAACTTGCAATGCCCCAAAGAACATTTTAAGATTCCTACATGTCCGAAGCTGCCCCCTGAAATATTTAGAATTTAGAAAGCAATTTAGAAGGTCTGGTCATCTTGTAGATCTATTTAGTGGCCCAAATAAAAGGTTAAAAGCCTCAAAGAGTTCCATTGCCACATGGCAAGACAAGTAATCCTTTAGACACATAAGAGCATGGGTGTCCGGAATCAGCAGCAGGGATGGCCAGATATGCGTGGCTACACTTAGTATTTGAGGCCAGACTATATATACTGAAGGAAATTCATTAATAGAAAAACTCGACATCCAAAAACCAGCAAACGGGAAACCATAAACGTGAACATACAAGTGAAACACAACGATATAACCAAAATGGCTAACTAACAGGAAGCCTAACTACAAACTAACTATATACAATAAGTACAAAAATGGGGAACACTGATAAACAAGGTAGACTGGCGATGCAGGGAACAGATGGGAAGGGTTAACCAGGATTGGGATCAAGTACAAAGGGAGCAAAAATAAGGCAGCAGGGTACAAGATGCAAGGCAAGAGCAAGATCAGGAGCAGGATAAACAGCACAGTATCTGACAGCAAAGGGAGCAAAAATAAGGCAGAAGGGTACAAGATGCAAGGCAAGAGCAAGATCAGGAGCAGGATAAACAGCACAGTATCTGACAGCAAGCAAAGCAAAATACTGGAACAAGGTGTATCAGCAGAAGAGGGACTAAGTACCCTCCCAGCAGCCAGCATCAGGTGGAGACCGAATTATTAGGATCTGCTGGGAGACACCTGCTGGTGGACACCAGAACTACAAATTTCTCCTCTGGGAAGCACAGTGCCACCAGCAGATGACCCAAGCCCTGATAGTGGGTCATCAACCTTTAGCTTAAATAAAAGCACATTCCACAAGATTAGTAGCAATGTCATGGGTAGAAAGAGCAGGAGCTTCATGGTTCGAAATCTGTAAAGCTGTGGTTTGGTCCACATACTATGGTTTGGGAAACTCTACAGAGTGGAACTTTTATCCAGCAAAGATTTGATCTTCAGAAGAAAAGATTCATGCTGTGTACACACAGGTGGACTTTTCGACCGGACTGGTCCGACGGGACGAATCCGTCGGACAATCCGACCGTGTGTGGGCTTCATCGGACCCGCAGCGGACTTTTTCGGTCGAAAATCAGACGGACTTTAGATTTGGAACTTGTTTCAAATCTTTCCGATGGACTCGAGTCCGGTTGAATAATCCGCTTGTCTGTAAAACCGACGCTAGGGCAGCTATTGGCTACTGGCTATCAACTTCCTTATTTTAGTCCGGTCGTACGTCATCACGTACGAATCCGTCGGACTTTAGTGTGATCGTGTGTAGGCAAGTCCGTCCGTTCGAAAGTCCGTCGGGAAGACCATCGGACCTTTGATGCCGAAAAGACCGCCCTTGTGTACACGGCATTACATTCAAAGCACCAAGGTTCCTTGGTCATAATCTCAGATCTCTCACCTGGAATATGATTAGGGAAAACCACTGTAGGACTTACCGATAACCATATTTTCAAGAATCTTCCAGGACCGCGTTTATATCCCCACGCATGGTCTGCCTGGCTTCATGGTTGGTTTCCCCTCATGTACATTGGTGACCATTCTTAACTTTATGATCACTGAGCACAAGGAGGTTGGGAATAGCTTTTAATCTTGATTTGGTTTTTGTTTCCCGTTTGAAGGTGGAACATATCATCTCTCAGGTAGCCGTCCCGGAAGATTCTTGAAAATACAGCTTTTCTGTGCATTTCTTGCAACAGTAGAAGTTGGTGGCAGGGTCCCCAATTCTTTTAGCAAGGGACTAAGGCCCGGTTCACACTAGTGCAATGCGAGAACCCTGCAAATCCAGGGTCACACAGTGGTTCCCACTGAGATCTGAGAACCTCTGCAGGTGTCAATGTAAAGCTAACGACACCTGCAGCAGTGTCGCTATAAGTTACCCAGTATATGTTGAGTGAACAGTTATTGCATACATAAAAACCATAGCGGTGTGGCACCTGTTTTGAGAGGAGTAACACTGGAGCAGGAGAACATTGCCCAAATAAGATAGGTAACCTCAGGCAGTTAGGGTGAGCTCACCAGAGGCTAAACTAATTCTAATAGAGGAAGGCATCTCTAATGCATAGGCCTCATCCACTACGAAAGCCATGGTGGGTTCCACCCGCCACTTCGACCAAATTCGGTCACATTTGCTAGAGCAGCCCCTAATAAGATAACCCACCACTGTATAAAGATACTTAACATTCCCTAGTTGTATCCATAGAGAAAGGTGGAGGGGGGGGGGGGGCGGGGGTTCTAGGTCATAGTATTAGCTTTCCTGGTGTAAAACAGAAGGAACCTGATCATGGGCTTTTCCTGCCAAAGGGTCCACGTCTTCCACTAGACCCAACAAACAAGTTCTCATGGATGACATTAAATAGGTGCCTGCTACAGTGTCAAAATCTGAGGCCACCTCCTCCCAATGGTAGGTGATTGCAGGACATGTCCAAAAAATATGGGAAAAGAATGCTTGCATCTCCAACACTCCTAAGTACTCATTTTGTGGAGCCTATAGGGCAGACATTATTAACCTTTTCAACACTAATAAAACCTTGAAACAACTTTCAAGTCTCAGTGAACCCCTGCTAAAAATCTACAACTCATTCTACATTACTGTGGTGGTCAGTGGGAAGAATGCTCCTTGCATTGGCGGTCAGCGGGAGGAAGGCTCCTTGCATTGGCGGTCAGCGGGAGGAAGGCTCCTTGCATTGGCGCTCAGCGGGAGGAAAGCTCCTTGCATTGGCGCTCAGCGGGAGGAAGGCTCCTTGCATTGGCGCTCAGCGGGAGGAAGGCTCCTTGCATTGGCGCTCAGCGGGAGGAAGGCTCCTTGCATTGGCGCTCAGCGGGAGGAAGGCTCCTTGCATTGGCGCTCAGCGGGAGGAAGGCTCCTTGCATTGGCGCTCAGCGGGAGGAAGGCTCCTTGCATTGGCGCTCAGCGGGAGGAAGGCTCCTTGCATTGGCGCTCAGCGGGAGGAGTTACCCCCTTACAGATAGCTAAAAAGATCACCACTACTTTCTGTTCTCAAACCTATCCAATAAAATCAAATTTCTTCATACATTTAGGCCAAAAGTCTATTCTGCTATATGTCTGTTAAAAAAAAAAGAGAATCCCAATAAGTGTATTTTAATTGGTCTGTGTGAAAGTTATAGCGTCCTATAGCAAACTATGGGATATATATTTTGAAAAGGATCAGTCCTGATATACTGACAGCCTATTTCATGTCTTGAGGCCCTTAAAATGCCAGGACAGTACAAATACCCCCCCGAATGTCCCCTTTTTGGAAATCAGACCGTCTGAGTCATTTAGTTAAAGGCATGATGAGCTCTTTGATTTTTTTTTTCTGTCACAATTTTTTGGAAAATTAAGAAATGTAATAATATTATTATTTTTTTTTTTTTTCACTTTTTTTTTCACTGTCACCAGTGCAGTACAGCATCATATGACTGGTGTGACCGTGATCAGGGATACTGACTGGTGACAGTATGTTTAGAAATAATAGATTTTTTTTTTTTTCATTCAATTTTTGAAACCTTCTTTTTTTTTTTTTTTTATCCTGTAGCTCTTGAATCAGTGATTTCATTTCTTCTTCCCCCTTCCTCTTCATTATTATTATTTTTTTTTTTTTTCCGTCATCAGAGTAGCTCTCGGATCAGGGTTTTTTTTAAAAAAAAATGTTTTTAAAGTAGAGGTTTTCTTGATTACGGTAATTTTCAAAAAAATAGTTCAAAAAGCACAAGTCATCTCATCACCCCCGATCATCTCCTGCTGTGAACAGGAAGACCTCAGCGCTGTCCCTTTCCAGGAGATTGGAAACATTACTATGATGCCACGAGCAGCGCGGTTTGCAGATTGTTATTTAACGAAGAAGAGATTGATTGCTCCCAGCAGGAAAGGCACATACTGTAGTTGTTTCCAGCAAGCGCCATAATCTCAGGTTGTCAACAGCCATTACAACTTCACACCCTTTCACGTCAGAACGGCAGTCCCGCTGCAGTAATCCACCACCTACTGTACCAAAGGGGGTTAAAGGCGTCGCAGTGCATGGCTGGCGGTCTGTCATGGCGTGTAGTCTTTCCGGCGGTGACATCATTTCCATGGTTACAAAACTCCCGGAGATAATAGAAAATAAGTGGCACCAAGCATATACGATAATAAAAAACATTTCGAATTTATGTCAGAAGCTTCGGTAATCTCGTCTAAAGGCAATCTCTGGAGAGACTAAGGGTTATTATCTGGCGCGTTTTCCGTACCCTTCATATTTGATATGCTTTGTCAGCTCAATGTAATATCCAAAGAGTAATGAAAACCACAAAAGGATTAGTGTGACTTTTTTTTTTCTTCTTTCTTTCTTTGACAGAATCGTGGTTCTTATGAAAAGGCATTTGGGAACCCGAGAGGTGCAAACAGTTAGCAGCAAGGTATAGTAATTGAATGGATAGAATTTGCCGCTTTTCGATTCTCCTTTTTTTTTTATTTTTTATTTATTACACTGCTGCAAAAGAAAAAAAAAACGCATCCAGGCGTTTTACGAGGGCAATTGTGTCTTTTTTTTTTTTGCTCTTCCTCTCGCTGGCAGTACCGTGTGAAATTGCTGTCAAAGCAGATCAAGATGTTGACATGCAATCTCTCGGGTCAATCCTGTTAGAATTCTGGTGGCAACTCCGTGTATCATCCGCTAGTGACAGAAAATCAGAAATGGAATGGGGGGAGGAGGGAGAGAAAGCGATCAGTATGGAGCTAATCGTCTTATTTCGTTGGATAAACCCCACGAACTTTGAATTTCTCAGTTTTTAGGACATGCATAGGCTTAATAGCTGAGAAAACTTAGCAATGTGTAGACAACCTGGGAGAAGATTCTGAAACCCATTTATATAATTCATTTCTAATCCGGCCTCTGCTGCAGCGGAATTATTGTCGCAGAAAGCGAGCGCTTATTAAAGACGAAGCTGGATTTTGGTTTAAAAACAGAAATGGAATTTTGCCAGCAGGACTTGGTATGGAAGCAGCAATAAAGTACAGATATATATACACACTGTAAAGAATTATATGTGAATAGATATTCCTATTTCAAATTTGATCATGCTGCTTATTGGACCATGAGTTGGCAGTGTGGCAATAATGGTAATTTTCCAATGGGAAGTCTGAAGGCACAAATGTAACACAGGAACCTGGAAACTGATGGTGTCACTTACCTGGCCATAGAGCAGCTTTTCCCAACTGTTTTAACATAGAGGAACCCTTGAAATAGCTTTCATGTCTCAGGGGGACCCTTGCTAATTTGAGGACAGTATTAAAGGTAATGCAAAAGGACATAACTTTTTTTGTCGACTTGCATAGGTTGTTTAAAATTCACATGTTGGTAGAGTAACTCTTTCTCTATAGCAGTGGTCTCCAAATTGCGGCCCAGGAGCCAGATGTGGCCCATTACTTGCCTTTATCTGGTCCTTGGGGCAGTAGTCAACCAAATGACACCAATGGTGGTGCACCATTCCCCTTACTGATACTATTAATGGGGCACTATTCTTGACATTGATACCAACAGAACTATTCCTCCCTTCAAAACCCATGGTGGGGCACTGATGCTGGGGCATTTTTTTACTCTCGAAGTGTGGCCCCTCTAAAGCCTGAAGGACAGTAAACTGGTCCTTTTCTTAGAAAGTTTGGAGACTCCTGCTCTATAGTAACTGTTGTTCTTCTCCTCGTTCTTCTTGTTCTTCTCCTCGTTCTTCTTGTTCTGCTCCTCGTTCTTCTTGTTCTGCTCCTCGTTCTTCTTCTGCTTGTTCTTTTCAACCAGAAGCAACATTCCATCATTGAGTTCTTGATGGAGGGATGCAGGCTGTCCGACATCCACAGAAGGCTACAGAATGTTTATGGAGATGACACCATTGATTGAGCAATGTCTGGTCATTGGTGACTCTTGTTAATGGTGTAATCTCCATAAACATTCTGTAGCCTTCTGTCAATGTTGGACAGCTTGCACTCCTCCTTCTCCAAGAACTCAATGACAGAACGTTGCTTCTGCTTGGAATCCATTAATTACCTGCAATGAAGCGTTACTATAGAGCAGTGGTCTCCAAATTGCTGGGGGGGGCCAAATACGGCTCTTTGCTTGCCTTTATCTGGCTCTCGGGGGGCACTGTTCCTCCCACTGACACCAATGATGAGCACCATTCCTCCCAATGACGCCCATTAGTGGGGCACTATTCCTGCCACTAATACCAACAATAGTACCAACATTAGAAATAAAAATTATATGTTATATATCCGTACTAAGATAGATGAATTAAACAATGTGAAAAATTGTCAATTAATGACCTGCAGCTAAGCACTATAACCCAGATCCAGGGCACAAACTAAAAATACAAAAAATGAAGTGCAGCGCTAGGTATAAACACAAGATGATCCTGTGCGGAAAAGCATATATGGAAGTAAATATATCACTGTATTATTAAAGTGCAATATGACCATAAACATTAAAAAGCATAAATTCAAATAAAGTGCAACTATACAGTGCACATATGATGAATTGTATTATACGCAACCAAAATATCTAGTTTTAGTGCGATCCCATGCGACAAAAGCAAGGTGCAAACAAAGTTGCACAAAAGTGCAAACAATATGCAAATTGTAAAGTGCAACACTAAGTTTGAGCACAAAAAGACTCTGTGCATAAAAACATATGTGAAGAAAATGTAACACAATAATGAATGTGTAAATGTAACCATAATCTTAAGTAGCATAAATTCAAATAAAGTGCAACTATACAGTGCAAATGTGATGGATTGTATTTTATATACAACAAAAATATTTATTTAGTGCAGTCCCATGCGACAATGCAGAATGAAAACAAAGTCGCATGACATTGGGTCATTGTCATGCTGGAATACCCATCCACGACCCATTTTCAATGCCCTGGCTGAGGGAAGGAGGTTCTCACCCAAGATTTGACAGCACGTCCATCGTCCCTTTGATGTGGTGAAGTTGTCCTGTCCCCTTAGCAGAAAAACACCCCCAAAGCATAACGTTTCCACCTCCATGTTTGACAGTGAGGATGGTGTTCTTAGGGTCATAGGCAACATTCCTCCTCCTCCTCCTCCTCCTCAGTTGAGGCCAAAGAGCTTGCTTTTGGTCTCATCTGACCACAACTCTTTCACCCAGTTCTCCTCTGACTCATTTTAGATGTTCATTAGCAAACTTCAGACTGACCTGTACTTTTGCCTATTTTAGCAGGGGGACCTTGCAGGCTCTTCAGGATTTCTGTCCTTCACAGTGTAGTGTGTTACCAATTGTTTTCTTGGTGACTATAGTTCCAGTTGCCTTGAGATCATTGACAAGATTCTCCCGTGTAGTTCTGGGCTGATTCCTCACCGTTCTCATGATCACTGAAACTCCACGAGGTGAGAACTTGCATGAAGCCCCAGACCGAGGGAGAGTGACAGTTATTTTGTGTTTCTTCCATTTGTGAATAATCGCACCAACTGTTGTCTCCCTCTCACCAAGCTGCTTGGCGATGGTCTTGTAGCCCATTCCAGCCTTGTCTACAATTTTGTCCCTGACATCGTTGGACAGCTCTTTGGTCTTGGCCATGGTGGAGAGATTGGAATCTGATTGCTTCTGTGGACAGGTGTCTTTTATACAGGTAACAAGCTGAGATTAGGAGCACTGCCTTTAAGAGAGAGTGCTCCTAATCTCACCTCGTTACCTGTATAGAAGACACCTGGGAGACAGAAATCTTGCTGATTTGATAGGGGATCAAATACTTATTTCACTCATTAAAAGTGCAAATCAATTTTATAACTTTTCTGAAATGCATTTTTTTTGGATATTTTTGTTGTTATTTGTCTCACTGTTAAAATAAACCGACCAGTAAAATTATAGACTGATCATTCCATTGTCAGTGGGCAAACATACAAAATCAGCAGGGGATCAAATACTTTTTTTCCCTCACTGTATGTACTGACTGTTACTTTGTTTAAATATCAGCCAGAGTTTATTTGTTATTTTTCATGGTTAGGAAGAATTAAACCTTGTGCCAGATTTCCATCTGTGTCCCCATAGAGAGGAATCTCCCCAATGGCAATAAAATACACAGAGGCACAAACCATTCGCTGCTCTACTACAAATGCTACTATTACTGTCTATCTACACTTTTTCTATGCTTGTCACAATGCTGGAAATAAGGGTAATATTATCCCTCCACTACAGGTGATCATAACCTCACAAAGGTCCTATGACCATACGCTAAATCCCACATTCTTCCCCCTTATTAGTGGTTGTAGTACAATCATCATTCATATCATATTTCTGCTCTGTAATGGGTACATACAGAATGTGTTATGACAAATTCATCAAATAGGTCTATTTCAGCCCATGGTTGCTGCTAAGGCTTGTTGGCTTTTAGTGTAGTGGAAGGTCAAATGCCAGTAGCCTGCCTATCCACAAAATTTCACATAGTTATACACTGTATGTGCCATTGTACGCTTGATCAGCAGCTTCTGGCCAGTGCTTGATGGCAAGTACTTAGTATTTAAACTCTCTCTGTATTGCACAGCTTATTTTAATTGGGGGCATGCACTGTACGACTGTTGCGGTAAGAGAGGGGGGGCAACTGATTGATGGATGGAGATCTATACTGTGAGGGACATGGGCTTTGGGGGGGGGGTTGTACTGGGGGAAAAGGGGTATCCTTTGATTGTATACTGTAGTGGCCTGTGCCTTATCCACTCCTGACCCCTGCTGTCTCTGCGTTACTCCATCATGATGCCCTGCGCTCTGTGTATTGCCCACTCCTGAGCCCTGCGCTCTGTGTATTGCCCACTCCTGAGCCCTGCGCTCTGTGTATTGCCCACTCCTGAGCCCTGCGCTCTGTGTATTGCCCACTCCTGAGCCCTGCGCTCTGTGTATTGCCCACTCCTGAGCCCTGCGCTCTGTGTATTGCCCACTCCTGAGCCCTGCGCTCTGTGTATTGCCCACTCCTGAGCCCTGCTGTCTCTACGTTACTTTATCCTGAGCCCTGCGCTCTGTGTATTGCCCTGTGCGCTGTATTTTACCCACTCCTGAGCTCTGTGTATTACCCTCTTTTGACCCCTGCTGTCTCTGTGTATTAACCACTGCTGAGCCCTGCGCATTGCAAACCCCTGAGCCCTGCGCTCGGTGTATTGCCCACTCCTGAGCCCTGCATTCTCCGTGTTACTCCTCACAGAGTCATAGCTGTTTAACTGCTTCCCACCCGCTCACTGTACATTTACTGTGGAAGGGCAGCACAGCCAGGCTATACGACTCACCCATACATCGTGGCTTTTTTTCCAGGTTTGGGGCACACGTGCACGCTCCCCCTGGTGACCTGTGCTTTGATTGGATTCATCATGAGTTTGTCGGCAGATTTCAGCCAATGATTGATAGCTGAAACCTGTGGATCGGCTGTGGCCAATCACAGCTGTTGACAAACACACACAATCCTGTACACAGCGACCTGTCTGTTTTTTCTTCTCCTTGAAATAAAGAACAAAAACAAAAAAACAGCCAGATCTTTGAGTTAAAGCAGCACATATCACAAACATTTACTATTGTTAGGCACACAGTTACCCCTTGAGTTCCCCTTGATATTAACCCCTTCACTGATCACTATTGGTGTCACTAGTGACCTCAGTGTCAGTATCTGCTAGCCAGTGTCTGTTAGGGCCAGATTGTTCGCCACACTATAACAGTCACACTATAATTCGCTGATCCCTGCCATTGCAGTGAATATAGTGTCTTTAGCTGTGTAAATTCCAGTATATATATCCCATAGTTTTGTAGCCGGTATAACTTTCTCACAAGCCAATTAATATGCTATTAACTACTAATATACTTATTAATTACTATACTATAAACACTCACCGGTTTCTTTTATTAGGTGCACCTTGCTAGTACCAGGTTGGACCCCCCTTTTGCCTTCATTCTTCGGAGGACCTGCCTGGCCTGCACAGAGGCCTGATCGAATAAAATGAAGAAATGGTCCCACTCCGAATTTCCAGAAAACTTGCTTGATGTACCTTTTATTGTCACAAGTGTATCAGACAAACAAACACAGGACAAGCAGTTGACATGTTTCACAAGCGATAGCTTGATTGCTTGCTGTTGTGAACAAGCAAGCTATCGCTTGTGAAACATGTCAACTGCTTGCTTTGTGTTTTTCTGATACACTTGTGACAATAAAGGTACATCAAGCAAGTTTTTTAGAAATTCAGAGTGCGACCATTTCTTCATTCTATTCGTACTGGACGGTGGTGAGCCGGGGTCTGCACCTGTCATCCATTTGCACCTGAAGATTTGCCTGGAGCGTTGTGTGCTCTTCTTTTGGTTCCTACAGAGTCCTGATCGCAACCCGATAGAACATCTTTGGGATGAATTAGAGTGGAGACTGTGAGCCAGGCCTTCTTCTCCAACATCAGTGCCCGACCGCACAAATGCGCTTCTGGAAGAATGGTCAAACATTCCCATAGACACACTCCTAAACCTTGTGGATGGCCTTCCCAGAAGAGTTGAAGCTGTTATAGCTGCAAAGGGTGGGCCAACTCAACATTGAACCCTACGGACTAAGACTGGGATGCCATTAAGGTTCATGTGCGTGTAAAGGAAGGTGTCCCAATACTTTTGGCGGTATAGTGTGTCTGTGTGTGTGTGTCTCTGTATATATGTATTACCAAAAGATAGTACACCTTTGGGATGAATTTATCGGGTTAAGGTCAGGACTTTATGGACCTTGCTTTGTACACTGGTGCGTCGTGTTGGAACAGGAAGGGGCCATCTCCAAACTGTTCCCACAAAAGTTGGGAGCATAAAATTGTCTAAAATGTCTTGGTATGCTGACGCCATAAGAGTTCCCTTTACTGGAACTAAGGGGCCAAGCCCAACCCTTGAAAAACACCCCCACACCATAATCCCCCCCCCCCCACCCAATGATATGGACCAGTGCACCAACTTGACTGGCCTGCACAGAGTCCTCATCTCAACCCAATAGAACACCTTTGGGATGAATTAGAGTGGAGACTGCGAGCCAGGCCTTCTTGTCCAACATCGACGCCTGACCTCACAAATGCTCTTCTGGAAGAATGGTCAAACATTCCCATAGACACACTCCTAAACCATGTGGACGGCCTTCCCAGAAGAGTTGAAGCTGTTATAGCTGCAAAGGGTGGGCCAACTCAATATTGAACCCTACGGACTAAGACTGGGATGCCATTAAAGTTCATTTGCGTGTAAAGGCAGGTGTCCCAATACTTTTGGTAATATAGTGTATCTATCGCCTCGTACTAAATAAAAAGTCTGTTTTGTTTTCTTGTTTTTTATTCCTTTTTTTTGGTGCAGTGTACCTGTAAACAGGGTAAAGAATACATTTTCAAGGTTGGGAAAGGCCATAAAATGTTTTGGATAATTTTGTTGGCTTGTAAAACCATGTATGTGTGAATGTTATAATTGCTTTTATATATTTGTGTTGTAATATGATTTGCTGGGGCGACGTTGCGTTGATTTTATTGTTCTTCCCATCTGGGAAAGCTGGAATATTTGGTTAAATTGTATATTTATTGATGCACGGGGAAAGTTTTTTTCTATTTTTGAAGATATTTTTATTTTATTGTCAGGTGTCGGCTGAGTCCCCTCTCGCTCTTCCACTCTCAGAGAAGGTATAATTCATCAGGAAATGTCACCAAGTTCTAAAGGAACAAGGCCGCTTTTGTGAAAATGTGAGCGTTTAATTCTCCGTTTTCACAAACGCCATTCTCCCCCGGCAGTCTGGGAAAAAGCATCACCTCTCTTTCTGCGGCATTGTGGAGGGACATGCCAAGCCGAGCGGTGAGAGGGTCTTATCTCCTCTCTGCAGTTATCACCAGCCATTGTTCCAATTCAATAATACCGTTTTGCTTTAATCATCGTTTTCTGAGACTCGACACTTTTCCCTCAACGTGGTGACGCTTCGATTTATGTTCCAAACAGCTTAATTATTGTTATTATATTTGATTACAAGGCTTTGAGGAACATGAATCCTTGAAAAGGTAGCGTGAAAAAGCAAAATGCCACACATTTAATTTACATCTGAGCTGGCCGGGCACGGTGGCCCCTGCCAAATATTTGCTGACATTTTTGTCTACAAGCTGTTAATGCATTCAAAGTCCTTTATGGGTAATCTTAGTCGCTGGCAGCCTCGTGAACTGTCATCTGTGCGACAGCCAAGTTTCTTTTGGTTAGAGGAAATTATGCAGAGGTGTGTCATGACATCAGATCCATTTTTTTTTTTTTAATTTATCTGGAAGTAAATAAATTACTCAGGTGTTGTGGTAGGCTGAATACATGATTTTGTATAGATTTCATCTGAAAAAAAGTTATGATTACGATGGTATGAAAAAACATAGGTGCTCAGCAAAAACAGGACTCTTCCACCCCGTTGCTGGCCCCTTGTGGCCGGGACTCTTCCACCCCATTGATGGCCCTCTGTGGCCGGGACTCTTCCACCCCGTTGCTGGCCCCTTGTGGCCGGGACTCTTCCACCCTGTTGATGGCTCCCCGTGGCCGGGACTCTTCCACCCCGTTGATGGGCCCCTTGTGGCCGGGACTCTTCCACCCCGTTGATGGGCCCCTTGTGGCCTGGACTCTTCAACCCCGTTGATGGGCCCCTTGTGGCCTGGACTCTTCAACCCCGTTGATGGGCCCCTTGTGGCCGGGACTCTTCCACCCCGTTGATGGGCCCCTTGTGGCCGGGACTCTTCCACCCCGTTGATGGGCCCCTTGTGGCCGGGACTCTTCCACCCCGTTGATGGGCCCCTTGTGGCCGGGACTCTTCCACCCCGTTGATGGGCCCCTTGTGGCTGGGACTCTTCCACCCCGTTGATGGGCCCCTTGTGGCCGGGACTCTTCCACCCCGTTGAGGGCCCCTTGTGGCCGGGACTCTTCCACCCCGTTGATGGGCCCCTTGTGGCCGGGACTCTTCCACCACGTTTGAAGGGCCCCTTGTGGCCGGGACTCTTCCACCACGTTTGAAGGGCCCCTTGTGGCCGGCGTTCTTCCAGCACGTTTGATGGGCCCCTTGTGGCCGGCGTTCTTCCACCACGTTTGATGGGCCCCTTGTGGCCGGCGTTCCTCCACCACGTTTGATGGGCCCCTTGTGGCTGGCGTTCTTTCACCACGTTGATGATCATCAGGGTTTGCTTGGTTGTGGGTCGTTCAAGGCCTAGTAGCACAACGACCCAACTACTTGACTCACTTCTTAATGTATAATCACCATAAACTCAAGTGCTAATTTTGGGGTTGGCACTACCTTCCGTAAGAATCTGCCACATTCCATGGGATGTGTCATATGGTTACTCTGTGCATTTACAAAGACTTGGTAATGCTCATGGTGTTTAAAGCGTTTAAATTCCTCCTATAAACCAGGCCAGGAGTGGAATCCTCAACATTTTTGACCATTCTTCCAAAAGCGCATTTGTGAGGTCAGGCACTGATGTTGGACGAGAAGGTCTGGCTCGCAGTCTCCGCTCTAAATCATCCCAAAGATGTTCTATTGGGTTGAGTTCAGGACTCTGTGCGGGACACTCAAGTTCCTCCACCCCAAACTCACTCATCCATGTCTTTATGGACCTTGTTTTGTATGTGTATGTATGGTGTGTGATATATAGATAGAGATAGAGATATATACACCAAGAGATAGTACACCTTTTGGGATGAATTTATTGGGTTAAGGTCAGGACTTTATGGACTTTGCTTTATGCACTGGTGCACAGTTACGCAGTTATGTTGGAACAGGAAGGGGCCATCCCCAAACTGTTCCCACAAAGTTGGGAGCATGAAATTGTCTAAAATGTCTCGGTATGCTGACGCCTTCACTGGAACTAAGGGGTCAAGCTCAACCCCTGAAAAACAATCCCACACCATAATCCCCCCTCCACCAAATGATTTGGACCAGTGCACAAAGCAAGGTCCATAAAGACTTGGATGTGTGAGCTTTGTGCTGTTATCTGTTGGCGTATTACAAAACTTTTTGATACCACCTTGTATTTTGGTAAGTATAAGGTAACCACTTTCCATATTTCCGGCTTTCTTCATGTCAGCCTACTATGAGACTCCATTAGCATTGATAACGAAGGAGGGAAAATATGACAAGTCGCACAGAAAATGATGGGGGAAGCAATTTAATGAGAGAGCAGCCGAGATTACTAAGGTCCCAATCAATTTATCAGAGCCAAATACTGTATGTTGTCCACTTTATAATGATGAAGGAAAGTGTTAGGTGTGCCCCACCTTGTAGTTCTACAAAGCTTCTCAATGAGTAGTTTTGCACAGCTTGCCGAGAAACCTAACTTTCATCTTATGCCCCGTACACACTGTCGGATTTTCCAACGGAAAATGTTCAATGGGAGCTGTTGTCGGAAATTCCGACGTGTGTGGGCTCCATGGGACATTTTCCATTGGAATTTCCGTCACACAAAATTTGAGATCTGGATCTCAAATTTTACGACAACAAAATCCGTTGTCGTATATTCTGATCGTGTGTACACAATTCCAACGCACAAAGTTCCATGCATGCTTGGAATCAAGCAGAAGAGCCTCACTGGCTGTTGAACTTCATGTTTCTCGGCTCGTCGTACGTGTTGTACGTCACCGAGTTCTTGACGTTCAGAATTTCCGACAAGATGCGTGACCGTGTGTATGCAAGACAAGTTTGAGTCAACATCCGTCTGAAAAAGTCCATGGATTTTGCTGTCAGAATGTCCGATCGTGTGTATGGGGCATTAGAGTGGGCCTGAATTTCCAAAGGAGAGAGAGAGAGAGAACCTGTGGACTTGTAGGCCAAGTAGAAATGATCCTAGGTGGAGCAGCTTTGCCTTTCCTTGAGCCTGGGGGAAATCCTAAAAGATTTTCATCTTTCTTGAGAGACTATTTTATCTCAAAGTACTTTAAAAGGCTCTAAAGAAGTTTTGGTTGGATTGTATCACTTGTTCATTTTCTGGTAGTTCAGACCGGCTAAAGGCCTACAGCTCCCAGTTAATATGGAATGAAGATGATACCTTTTTAGGCCTTTCATGCCCATCTCCATGTGTTGGTAAAGTTTAAACAGTTGGACCAAGTTGGGTCCAAACAAACTATTTACTTCACTCACAGATGTGGCAGCTATGTGCACTGTATGTAACACCAGCAGCATACGGTATACAGCTCTGTGTTTCAGCAGCAGGATGGGGACTTCCCGTCCCATTCCTGGAACAAAACTGAGTCGGCTTGAGCACTGCTCAGCCTTCACAGAAAGATTTAAATTCTGTATATGAATACAAAGCTCCTTCTTCTGATTGGCTGAGGTGGAGAGGAGGGAGTGGATGACATCATAATCTCAGCTAATCAGAGAAAACTTTGTATTCATTCAAAAAATACAAAGCTTTCTGTGAATGGCTGAGCAGCGTTCAGCCTGACTCAATTGTGTTTTGGGAATGGGATGGGAAGTCTCCATCCTGCTGCCAGAACATAGCGCTGTATACTGTATGTAGCTAAATGGAGGCAGGAGAAGGCCCCTAGGACAGCTCTCAAGTTGTGTTGGCTGGAGCTGGCTAGCATCCTATTTGATGCATAGGGACAAGCTGGCTTAAGCAATAAATGGGTATAGGGGAATCGATTAGCCATGACAGTACAAGCCACGTGTCAAACACAAGGCCTGTAGGCCAAGTCCAACCAACCAGGCCATTTCATATAGCACTCACACTTCTCCTGCAGCTGCGGAGCCCCCCTCATCTTTGCCCCCACCTTGTCTTAGCAGTCAGAAGAAGAGAGGAGGACAGAACTCCTCTACCAGATCCTGTTCTTCTCAGTGCAGCCGCAGAGAGGCTCGTTTGACCACCCAAAATACTTTCTGCTTCCCATCTACTTCCTGTTAGCAGCACAAGGTAAGGGGTGTGCACTGTGGGGAGGGTGGGGAGACTCTTGATTTTGGATGGAGGGGGGGCTCTTGACATCTGATATAAGGGGGGGGGGGGGTGGGTGCTTTGGACATCTAGTCTTGCAACGGGTCTTTTGAGGGCAACCATAATAATACTGATGTGGCCCGTGAAATTGAGTTTGACCAATATGACTTTCAACAAAAACATTTGAAAGTGGACAAAGCCTTTAAATTTGAAACTTTTAATGAAATATCTAGTTTGAATACGCTGGGAAAAAAAAACAAAATACCTGCAAAAAAAAAAGCAGATTTATTTTTTATCAAAACATATTTATGAGTTGCATTTTAGGCCAATCTGGTGCTTTTGAACATCATAACATTTCTAGAGCATTAACATTAATTCTTCTAAAGGGCATTACAAGCGGAATTGCTTTTAAAAGTCTTTTTTTTGTATATTTATTTTTACATTAGGCGCTCTTATGGGTAATGCAATATGAAAAGAATATCAATCCTATAAATCAGACTTTTAGACCTTTCGACCGTTCTCTCTTTTTTTATTTACTGGCTTACTTTTGGCAGTTCCGTGATCAGATAAAAGGCCCTGTGGAAAAATAAGAATGATGAAAATTCAGACGCTTAACAGGGAAATGTGCAAACATCAGAGCCCGCCCCCCATCTCCAGTATTATGCGCAATATTCAAGTGAATGCCGATTGTTTTTTTCTGCTTGAAACTGTCGGGACCTTAAATTACACGTTTTTTTAATGACTGGCAATAAATTGTTCTCCGACATTTAGGCTGAATTATTGACAGTCAGACGCTATGATAACTCCGGGAAGTTTCTCATGCTACATGCAACAAACCAACTTCAAAAGCTGCAAAGCTCTACAGAAAAGACTTAAAGGGACGTCAAAGGCAAGCCAAAGATAGAACATTCTTTCTGACTGTATGTGGTACTGAACAGTTTATAAGTGCCGCTCATTGTAAATGGTCCTTTTTATTCTGTGCTTTCCCTTCTGGCTTTTTGTACTTCTGCAGTTCTGATCGGAGGTTATTTTGATTTGAATTTAAAAGAAGATCATCTTGCCTAAAAAATACAATCAATTAGAAGGGGAGTTTGTGGGATTTTTTTTTTTTTTTTTTTATATATTGTAAATCAGAGGCTTGAGTGTTTATACTATGTTTATTGGTCCAGAATTGTCAAGATATTTTTGCTATTGCTATTTTCAGTAGCTGGGTTTCCTCTATTTGAGTGCTAATGAACTTGTTTAGCTAGTTTTGAAAGGGGCTAGCTAGACAGGAAGTGATGTTGGCAGGAAATGGAGGGAGTCAGGAATATACATGTGCAATTTTAGTTTCGGTCCGAATGTAAATTCAGACAAATTTTTGCTATTTTGGAGATTCAGATGTATCTGAATTTCCAAATGAAATGGTAACAAATTTTTGTTGAAATTTGTTTCATTTTGTTCCTTTTCTAACGAATTCCACATTTTCAGAAACGTATCAGGGCAGGTTAAAAAATGATCGACTGATTCAAATTCTGTGGGAAGAATAGCTGGTTGTTGAGAGCGGGTCGGGAAGTGGCCGCCGCGTCCTTAACAACCGATGACCCAGCTGTCAGCGGGCTTCCCCGCCAAGTGCTGAAATTTAAACAATAGAATAGTAGCAATAGTTAATTCATAAAAAAATAGCGTGGCATACCCCCCCGTGCAAATGAGTATAGGGTACATAGTACCCCTACCCATTCACCAGTGTAAAAAGTGAATATAGACAGTACACGGGTTTTTGTCCCCCGATGCATCATAGTCAATCACGCCGCCCCCGAAAAAAAAAAAAATGCCGCCATTCTTTTGTTTGTATTTCAGCTCTCAGTGGGGAACCCCGCTGACAGCTGATAAATCATCGGTTGTTAAGGACACGGCGGCTGGCTTCCCAGCCTGCTCCTTAACAACCAGCTATTCTTTATACAGAATTCAAATCCGTTGATTAATTTTTCAATGGTTTCGAAAATTTTGGAATTGGTTAGAAACGAATAAAGGAAATTAAACTAATTTCCAAAATTAATCAATTAAATGAAACTAATAACCTAACAAAGCTATCTGAAACTAAACACATTTTTCTGTTCTGTACATGCAGGGCTGGCCAAAGACATTGTGCTGCCTGGGTCCAAGAATGAAATGCTGCCCCCACCCAAAAAAAAAAAAAAAAATCATGTCCACCGAAAGTTCTCTGCATCCATTATTTTGAATGATGATAATTAAAACTAAAATGTAATTTATCAGGAAGTCAGATTTACAGGAAACGGCATTTTGTCTCTATGCTAAATTATATGACATACCATTATGTTCAATTCCAAGGGGCGGGCTAGGGTAGTATATGACGGTGGTATCAGTGGCAGTGCTGGTGGGGGGATGGGATCAGTGGCAGTGGTGGTGGTGGGGGGGTTGGGATCAGTGGCAGTGTTAGGGAGGGATGGGGGATCAGTGGCAGTGCACAGGGGGGGGGGGGGGTCAGTGGCAGTGTTGGGAGGATAGTATCACAGGCAGTTGTAGTCACTTTGTCTCTGGTTCCGTGGTGTCCGCTGCAGTAGTGACACCTATGCGAAGATTCGGAGATGGGGTCTCCTCCAGCCCCTCCCAGGCTGAGTGGGCAGCCGCGGGCTATGGGGACAGTTCAGCTTCTTTGTGTCCACATGCAGCCCCACCTGGCTCACTGCTGGGATGCACCATCTGCCCGCCTGGACGGGGGGAGAGGCAGAGCTTCTCGCGTCCGGATGTCCCCTTTCTGTCTCAGGCTGCCCCAACCCACACAGGCGGCCAATGAGGGGGGCATCTCTGGGGCCCCTGACTGATGTGTGCTGGTAGCGGCGCCTGTGCACACACAACCTCTTAAAAAAAAAAAAAAATCTGGGCGTCAATTGCCGCCCCTCTTAAAGTGCCGCCCGGGACCATTGGACCCACCGGGACCCATGGTAGGGCCGGCCATGTGCACATGTCTATTAAGGAAGTGAGTTTGTAAAGCTACTGTATGCCTAGGGCTTTTTTGGTAAACTTTTTTTTGTGTGTGTGTGTGTAAGGATCAGACCACACAAAAGTGATAATATTTTGTTACAGGTGAAGCCTGGGCAACTCTCGGCTTTTCTTATGAACCCTGCAAAAACGAGATTTCTGCTATAATTCCTAACTCCATTGTTGTCCACTTAGAAGTTTTGAGTGTTCCAGCTCCTCCTGTTGCATTCTTCGTAAATTAAAGTGGTTGTAAACCCTTCCATATACCCAGTGAAGTGACTGGCCTCAGGTGATGCACAGAGCTGAAAGAAATCCTCCTACATAAGTTGTACCTGTTTATCTGCAGTGTTCTCTTCTCTTCATCCATTGAAAATTCAGAATTTATACAGCTTGTCTGACCTTCCAGAAAAAAGGTGGCGGGCAGCTGAAGTTACACTCTATAGAGCTCAGTGAGGAGAGCTCAGAGAGCTGATTGGAGTGAAGGACACCCCCCCCCCCCATCCTGCACATTGGAACAGAGCTGAGGCTGTCAATCACATCACAGGCTGTGTGCTGGAGATTCCTCCTCTGGGCTTGTGCTTGACTATTTCGCGCCCTAGGCAAGACTAACACCAACTACCCCCCCAACCCCCGCCGCCTGCTCGGCCCGGGTTACCTAGGGCAGCACGGGTGACTACAACAGGGTCAGAGCGAACTCACCGGGGCAGCAGAATTTCTTCTATGTCCGGAGACATGGTCCTCGCCATCTCCACCTCCCCACCCGTCCTCGCCATCTCCACCTCCCCAGCCGTCGACCCTCCTCACAGGCTAAGCTGCTGCTGACCTCTGCAGCAGCCGCGTCGAATGACCTCCATGACGGCTGCTTTCACTGGAGAGTCGGTCAGCGCCCCAGCCCTGTGTAGGGCCCCTCGTGTTCCCCGGCCAGGCTAGTGGGGAAGTTAGTGGCTGTGGTTGCGCCCCCCTAAGCAGCAGTGCACCCTAGGCGGCTGCCTGGTTCACCTAGCGGGAGCGCCAGCCCTGCCTGTCACCTTTTTTATCTCTTGGTGTCAGAAAAACTTGTAAGAAGCGACTCCTGCTGATGGCAGAGGAAGGAGGCAGCAGACAGAAATGACACTTAGTGCTCTGGATTGAGAAGTATTAACTATAGTGGGATATTCTTTTGTTCATATTTCATGTCTGAGGTTTACAACCATTGTTGGCTCACATCTACAGTATGAACCTGAACTCTATCATTTTTCTGAGCTCATGCACATTGAACAAGGGGTTTGATCGCTCGATTCTCAGTGGACGCAAGAGCACGGTGAGAGATGAATGTCTATGTAGTTTTCCGCTGGAAGTAGTGATACGTAGCAAGTGCGTCACCAGAGTGGACCAGATAGCTGGAACAGCAGATGTCAGCAGGAACAGCAGACCCTGGGCTGGTGGGCAGTAGGCAGTGGCTGATAGCTGGTGCAGGAAGACCAGTGGCCTAAAGTAGAGGAAGCTCCAGTGGGAGCTAGGCAGGCGCATGCAGGGCACAAGAGAAACTGGATGCATGGTCAGACAAGCCAGTTTGGCAACAGATGGTCAGGTACAGGCATAAACGGCACGCAAGGAATAGTCAAGGATACAGACAGTGACTGCTGGTGCTCAATATTTTGGGAGGGGGGGGGGTGTCGGCAAACCAGTGCCACTCCCCCCTCACGTGCTTCAAAGAAAGAAAATAAAAACCATTGGAATCCATGCACCCTGCATGTAGATTAGGGGCCGGGCGCGTGAATTAGGGGGGGCTGCGCCCCTTATGGACAGTCCACCACTAGGTACTGGCAAAGGTTGGCAACACCAGGTCAGGCAGCTGGACAAACAGTAGAGCAAGGTCCAGAGACCGGCCAAGGTCAGGGCAGGTAGCGTTCAAGCGAAGTCAGGAGCAAGCCGGGTCAAACACAGAAGTCAGTAGAATCGCATTCAGGAACACGGGTACAGCTGCAGATCAGACCGCAATGGACTAGTGTAGTTGCTGCACTTTATATTGGCCATTTGGCGTCGGTGTCTATGGCGAACACATGTCCATCTTCATGCAGGTGTGAATATTCGTGCGCCTCGGAACTTCAGCTGCGCTACGGCCAGCATGTCCCTTGTATGTAATTCTTCTGAAAGCTTTATTTGGCTGATGACACAAATACAGTATTTACAGGAATAGTTGAGGCACTGATGGGAAACAGTTTGGTTTCAGCTGGAATTTCCTATTTTAGCAAAGTTCTTCTAATTGAACTCTTGACTTTGCACGCTTTTCGCTGTTCTCTATATTTTCAAATGCCGCATTTAGACATGCATGTCACATATCATTTCTCTCCTCCCCGTGCCTTCAGCTCTTCCTCACAGCAAGAATGACATTTAAATTCCAAAACTCATTTCTTCCATTCCTCTTCTTTTTTTTATATATGTAAATTTCACGGCTCGTTCATCCTTTTACATTCTGACACTGGACCTCGGGATCCCAGGATGTGCATTAGGATGTGCAATAGGATGTGCAATATATATATATATATTTTATTTATTTTACCAAAACTATGTAACATAGGACAAACCCAAACCATTCATTCAATTAGTATGAAATCGGCAGACCCTCACACTACATAGTTGATCGTAGATCTAAAGGCGATTAGACCATCAGATTGTAGTTGGCAGTGGTCTCTAAACTGCAGTTCAGGGGTCAGATGCGGCCCATTGCTCCGGCTCCTGAGGCACGTTTCCTCCTATTGCTACTAGGGACTATTCACATTAACAGGGCACTATCTCTCTCACTGACACCAATGACGGGGCGCTATTTTCTCCCACTTACTGCAATGATGGGACACTATTCCTCCCACTGAAACCATTGATGGGGCACTATTCCTTCCACTGACACCAATGACGGCACCAATGATGGTGCACTATTGCCCCCACCGGCGCCACTGATGGGGCACTATTGCCCCCACCGGCGCCACTGATGGGGCACTATTGCCCCCACCGGCGCCACTGATGGGGCACTATTGCCCCCACCGGCGCCACTGACACCCCGGAGTCCCCGATATTCTGCTAGGACAATGACACATTACAGAAGTGAGAATAGGAAATAATTAAGGTGTACAGTATTGAATAACAACAGAAAAATGGCTGCTCTATTGAAGAGCAGGGCAGTATGGGAAAGTACATGGGCTCCATCACTTTTGAACCTGGTCAGTAGACTACAACATAGTTACTCCCATCTATTCCTGATCACCGACCCTCATTTACTTACCAATGATGGGGCACTATTTCTCCCACTGATATCAATGATGGGACACTATTTCTTCCACTGACACCACTGATGGGGCACTATTGCCCCCCACCGGCACCAATGATGGGGCACTATTGCCCCCCACCGGCACCAATGATGGGGCACTATTGCCCCCCACCGGCACCAATGATGGGGCACTATTGCCCCCACCGGCACCAATGATGGGGCACTATTGCCCCCACCGGCACCAATGATGGGGCACTATTGCCCCCACCGGCACCAATGATGGGGCACTATTGCCCCCCACCGGCACCAATGATGGGGCACTATTGCCCCCCACCGGCACCATGATGGGGCACTATTGCCCCCACCGGCACCAATGATGGGGCACTATTGCCCCCACCGGCACCAATGATGGGGCACTATGGCCCCCACCGGCACCAATGATGGGGCACTATGGCCCCCACCGGCACCAATGATGGGGCACTATGGCCCCCACCGGCACCAATGATGGGGCACTATGGCCCCCACCGGCACCAATGATGGGGCACTATGGCCCCCACCGGCACCAATGATGGGGCACTATGGCCCCCACCGGCACCAATGATGGGGCACTATGGCCCCCACCGGCACCAATGATGGGGCACTATTGCCCACACCGGCACCAATGATGGGGCACTATTGCCCCCACCGGCACCAATGATGGGGCACTATTGCCCCCACCGGTACCAATGATGGGGCACTATTGCCCCCACCGGCACCAATGACACCCCGGAGTCCCCGATATTCTGCTAGGACAATGACACATTACAGAAGTGAGAATAGGAAATATTTAAGGTGTACAGTATTGAATATCAACATTAAAATGGCTGCTCTATTGAAGAGCAGGGCAGTATGGGAAAGTACATGGACACCATCACTTTTGAACCTGGTCAGTAGACTACAATGTAGTTATTCCCATCTATTCCTGATCACAGACCCTCATTTACTTACCTCCCTACACAGAATAATTGGATTAAAGCAATACCTAGGGCTTGACTAGTCGCTGAACAAATGGCAAACCACATTAGTCACAAGAAAATGTTAAATTGCTGTGAGAGAAGGAAAGGAAGATCCACTCCTGAATGCCTCCTTCCAGGCCTTCCGCTGTCACTTCCACTAAGCATATATGGACCACAATTTACTAATGAATATTTCATTGTCCTTGAAAGCTGCCTCCGTCATGCCTTCTGCTTTACCCTACATTGTAAACTCACAAAGCATGAACAAAATAGCAGATACACCAGATGAAAAATATTTTTTAGAGGTCCGTATATTAAAAATTAAAACAATATACAACCTCAATTCCACAAAAGTTGGGTTGCTGTGTAAAATCTACATATAGATGGAATGCAATGATCTGCAAATCTCATAAACCCTTTTTTTATTCACAATAGAAAACATATCAAATCTTTAAAATAAATGGACCATTTTAGGAAAAAAATAAGGTCATTTTGAAATTGATGGCAGCAACAGGTCTCAAAGTTGGGGTGGGGCCATGTTTAGCACGGTGTAGCGTCCCCTCTTCTATAACCTCTATAAACACCTGGGAAGTGAGAAGACCAGTTGCTGGAGTCTCTCTGGAGAGGAATGTTGTCCCATTTGTGCCTAATATAGGATTCTAACTGCTCAACAGTCCTGGGTCTTCTTTGTCATATTTTTCCTTCAGTTGGTGAAAGGTCTGGACTGTAGGCAGGCTAGTTAAGCACCTGGACTCTTCTACAGGAAGCCATGCTGTTGCCATAGACGCAGTATGCAGTTTAGCATTGCCCTGCTGAAATCGGCAAGGCTTTCCCTTTAAAAAAACATCCTCTGGATGGGAGCGTATGCTGCTCTAAAACCTGGATATTTTTCAGCATTGATAGTGCCATTCCCGATGTGCAAGCTGCCCATTCCATACACATTAATGCCCCCCCCCCCCATACCATCAGAGATGCTAGCTTCTGAACAGAGAGCTGATAACAAGCTGGAATTCCCCTCTCCTCTTTCTGTATCATGGTCAGATATGGCTTCTTTGTATGATAGAGCTTTACCTTGTATTTTTGAAGGGCACAGCGAACTGTGTTCACAGACAGTGATTTGTGGAAGTATTCCCGAGCCCATGCAGTGATGTCCAGCACCGAATCAGATCTGGTTTTAATGCAATGCCATCTGAGGGCCCGAAGATCACTAGCACCCAATATCGCGTTTTGGTATTCTCCCTTGCACACAGAGATTTCTCCAGATTTTCTTAATCTACTGATATGTACTTTAGGTGATGATATATTTAAATTCCTTTCAATTTTACATTATACTGAAAATCTTCAACAATTTTTAGATGCAGTATTTCACAGATTGGGGAACCTCTACCCAGCTTTTCTTCTGAGACACTCTGACTCTCTAAGATGCTTTTTTTTATACCTAATCCTGTTACTGATCTGTTGCAGATTAACCTAATTAGTTGAAAAATGTTCTTCCAGCTGTTTCTTGCCAGTACCACCCACTTTACCAGCTTTTTGCTGCCCTGTCCCAACTTTTTTGAGACGTGTTGCTGCCATCAATTTCATAATTACCTTATTTGTATCTGTTTAATCTGGTTAGGGAGTCTCCAATCAAGACATTCAGATGAGATAGTAGATCCATTATGTAATTATGTGCTTTATTCATTCACTGCAGTGGAGAGACACAACACACACTGATATTCAGCTTTACCAGGCCAAATGAAGAAGGAAGTGTCTCTGACTGACTTAAAAACATCAAGTTTAACAATATATACTTTATGAATATGCATTAGCACTAGGCGTGTTAAGGGTGTGATCATATAGTTTAGTCTGATCAGTCTGATGCTGCATCCACCTAGGTAATTATGATTGTAGAAAGGTCTCCGGCCTTGTCCAGTCTAAGTCTGACCTCCAAGGCCAGAGATAGCTGACATCCTTCAATATGTGGTGGGTTGTGAGGCGTGGTGGGTTGTGAGGCATAGTGGGTGCAAAGATGGTGAAAGTCATTGGGCGCCTTCATTGTGAAAGTCATTGGGCGCTTCTTGGATGTAAAAGAGGTTTTATTTCTTTTGACAGTCCTTTTTGTATTTTTGGGGGAAAGAGGGTTAGGGCCAGGACACTTAAGTAGGTATAGATTCAATTGGCAGACTCAGACTTCAATAGGAGGACAGCCATGCAGGAAAAGGCCCCAGCAAGGCATCACATCTGCGCATGCAGGAATGCTGTCTCCTATGGTAACATTCTTTAACAGTTCCTAACTACAAACGTATCAGTCCTTTCAGCTTCACTACAACTGCTTCTTGTAGTTCTTCAACACTGAGCTCCCGGTCTCTCACTAGACCCACTGATTCACTGACTCTGTATCCCTTGAGCTCCTCCAAGGTTGGCAGTAGTATCTCCCTCAAGCGTCACCCCCGCGTCTCTGCTGGTTCCCTAGCTTGGCACTCCAGATACTTCTCAAGCTTCACCCTTGCTAACCGGCTCGGTCCCTGACTTGACTGACAAGGCTGCTCTGCAAGCGTCTCCTCCGCGGGTTGTGTCCCTGACTTGATTACTGCCTGAAGTTTCCTGATTTCCCCACTGTGTCCATTCAGTGAGAATATGGTTCCTTGCTTCAGTTACTCGCTGTGGTCCATGGTAAAAGTGGCTGGTCTCTTTGTGGCGACAGTTCCCCTTATACCTCCGAACAGTGATGGGTTCTCCGGCCGGCAGAAGCGTCACTTTTGGTTGGATTGCAAGCCGCAATCCCAACCCCGCGCTGCTCTCTTTACTTCTGGACAGGCCTTCACACAGCCTAGCAGCCAGATGCCCCCCGGGATAGGCCCAATCTCCGGCCTAGCAGCCCGGGGCGTACGACACACGTCCACCCAGACAGCCGTCCAGGTACCACAGAACACAGATCACCTGACTCCACCCGAATATATAGGTGCTCCCAGCAGGCCAAGGGATTCAAGAAAACCCCTGCCCATTGGCTAAGATACCCCATATACCCATAGCCTGACCTTGGATTGCCCTTCTCATATTTAGTACCACCAAGTACCCGCCTAGTGGTTGAGGAGATAAGAGCAACAAGGCCAAACTTAGGGAGAAATCAATAGATCTCTATCAATCGACCAAGATAACTACTCTTGGCAAGTAAATTTGTGAGGAGCTCCTTGACTAAACCCCAGGGTGCTACATGATTATATAAAAGAAAAAAAACATACTTCTCTTCTAAAATGTTTTACATGGTGTAGCAGTGGGACCCCGTGCTACTCAGAAGATTGCTGGATTACGCTAGATTTTTGGAGAAGCAGGCTGCTGATTGCACAGCTGTGTGCTGGGCTATTAGTTGTGACCTGACTATGACTCAGGGATCCACACAACAGACAGGAGGTCTGTGCATGGGGAGTCAGGTGGACTCCCATCCTCTCCAGGGGTTAGAAAGAGCTGCATGGGGCAGCTAGAGCGTGTATGTCTGCAGGAGGCAGATTTTGGTCTGTGACAAAGCAGCAAGAATCTGAACGTGAGTAAGCTAGGAGA